>CM050163.1:313002904-313450404 GCA_027410445.1 Discoglossus pictus | reverse complement strand
CAGTGTATGTAAGATAAGAGGTGGAGAGATGTGTCCAGGTCCTTAGCAGAGGGGTATAGTCCCAGGTCAGAAGCAGTGTATGTAAGATAAGAGGTGGAGATATGTGTCCAGATCCTTAGCAGAGGTGTATACTCCCAGGTCAGAAGCAGTGTATGTAAGATAAGAGGTGGAGATATGTGTCCAGGTCCTTAGCAGAGGGGTTTAGTCCCAGGTCAGAAGCAGTGTATGTAAGGTAAGAGGTGGAGATATGTGTCCAGGTCCTTAGCAGTGGGGTATAGTTCCAGGTCAGAAGCAGTGTATGTAAGATAAGAGGTGGAGATATGTGTCCAGGTCCTTAGCAGAGGTGTATACTCCCAGGTCAGAAGCAGTGTATGTAAGATAAGAGGTGGAGATATGTGTCCAGGTCCTTAGCAGAGGTGTATACTCCCAGGTCAGAAGCAGTGTATGTAAGATAAGAGGTGGAGAGATGTGTCCAGGTCCTTAGCAGTGGGGTATAGTTCCAGGTCAGAAGCAGTGTATGTAAGATAAGAGGTGGAGATATGTGTCCAGGTCCTTAGCAGTGGGGTATAGTTCCAGGTCAGAAGCAGTGTATGTAAGATAAGAGGTGGAGATATGTGTCCAGGTCCTTAGCAGAGGTGTATACTCCCAGGTCAGAAGCAGTGTATGTAAGATAAGAGGTGGAGAGATGTGTCCAGGTCCTTAGCAGTGGGGTATAGTTCCAGGTCAGAAGCAGTGTATGTAAGATAAGAGGTGGAGATATGTGTCCAGGTCCTTAGCAGTGGGGTATAGTTCCAGGTCAGAAGCAGTGTATGTAAGATAAGAGGTGGAGATATGTGTCCAGGTCCTTAGCAGAGGTGTATACTCCCAGGTCAGAAGCAGTGTATGTAAGATAAGAGGTGGAGATATGTGTCCAGGTCCTTAGCAGAGGGGTTTAGTCCCAGGTCAGAAGCAGTGTATGTAAGATAAGAGGTGGAGATATGTGTCCAGGTCCTTAGCAGAGGTGTATACTCCCAGGTCAGAAGCAGTGTATGTAAGATAAGAGGTGGAGATATGTGTCCAGGTCCTTAGCAGAGGGGTATAGTTCCAGGTCAGAAGCAGTGTATGTAAGATAAGAGGTGGAGATATGTGTCCAGGTCCTTAGCAGAGGGGTATAGTTCCAGGTCAGAAGCAGTGTATGTAAGATAAGAGGTGGAGATATGTGTCCAGGTCCTTAGCAGTGGGGTATAGTTCCAGGTCAGAAGCAGTGTATGTAAGGTAAGAGGTGGAGATATGTGTCCAGGTCCTTAGCAGAGGGGTATAGTCCCAGGTCAGAAGCAGTGTATGTAAGATAAGAGGTGGAGATATGTGTTCAGCGGGATTTTTCCTTTTTGTAAATCTGTTTGAGCATTCCCAAGGGACATAGGTCATTTATTACATGGACCCAAATGTTTACTGTGACTTGTGAGATCAATAGCAGTTCAGTGACAAAAGCCAATTGTGGGTTAAAAGTATGTCTAGGGTTGTCGCGTACAGAGTAGTCATGCTTGTCACATAAAAGTTGACCTTTCCTTATGTACACAGTTAGATTGATATGACATTTTTACGTTATAATGGTGCAAGTGAGCTAAAACTCACCTACGGATTAGGCACTGTACATGGTGAAGGTGAGACCATGAAGAAAATGCTAGAAAGTGAGCTTTCAAACACAGAAGTATCTGAAAACAGAATTTCTACCAAAGCAAACAGTAGTATGAAATGTGGCCTGTTTAGTCAATGAATGACAGGATCACTATCAGTAAGCATTGTGATACTAGGCAGTGTAAAAGACATTTTTAAACTGTGGTAAATGTCTAGATCTATAGCAAAGCTCAAGATCTAAGAGGGGATATGATTACCTTATATAAATACATCCAGGGTCAGTATAAAGATTTGTCAAGGGAGCTTTTTGTGCCAAGAGGTTTTCAACTGACAAGAAGACATCCTTTGAAGTAAACATATTCCACCTTAAAGAAAGAAGAGGGTTCTTCACAGTAAGGGTGTTTAATCTGTGAAATTCTCTACCAAGGGAGATGGTGACAGCAAATTCAATAGATAACTTTAAAAAGGGATTGTATATATTTTTAAATAAAAAGGGCATTCGGGGTTATCCTGGATAATTAGAGAGAGAGAGTATTGATCTAGGGAGGAATCCGATCGCCAGATTTTTTTCCCCCATTTAAGACAATTGGCAAAGTCTCTAATGAGAAAAATAAAGCAAACTTTATTTTTTTCATCCATTAACTTTTTATTAGACAGTAATTTAACTCTTGCTATCTCTCTGATAAAGCGTTAACAAATTTATCTGTCTTACAACATACATTTTCCGTTTTCTGAATAACATTTGAAAAGGTTCAGTATTTTTAAGTCACAACAGTGCTCTCATTATCAACAATAAATATTTAACATATATGGTATTTTCGTTGTCTTCATTTGAGCATATGGGAGAACCTATTTCATCAACAATTATAACTTACAATTATAAAGCAATTTTTAAAAAATACTATGGTTCCATTATTTCAAAGTCCAAGAGAAACAGAGAGGTTGGAGAGGTGCTTATTCTATAGAATATTTGTGTTTATAACTATTTACTATATCTTCCCTGGAATAGCAGAGTAAATTCTAATTAACGAAACATAGTCCATATTCTGCCTCCACGTGTAGCTCTCTTGCAAAAAGATAGAAAGTTCCAAACAGGTAAGGCTCTATTATACGGTAATGTTGCTTCCAATGTAATTGCATTATAAGATACTTTAACCTATTATTATGATTTTCTTTCTGGTTTATTTGCAGAAAACAACACTCTGGAGTAAAGCAGTGCATCCATCAATGTCGAGAGTTTAATGCATTTATACCTGGTTTTGACAAAACACTTTTGTGTTGTGTTTTAATAACATATGTTTTTAATCCACTTTCTTATTATTAAACGTTTAATTAAAACACAAATATTTATTTCAGTGTTTGTACTTTAATTTCCATACCTATGTATTTAGTTATATTATTTAATACTGTATGCCTCCATCCTATTGCACCCATAAGAAACAAATCAATTGAAGTTCACTCATAAATCACTACCAAGCTATCACATCACACACATAAATCTAACCTCAGAGAGATGCCATCAGCGTGTTAATTTTGTGTGCCATAGGATTTCATGAGAACCTCCATGGTCATAGTTTAGTATACCATGGAGGTCAGTAGGGACCCTCATTATATAAAGGTTAATATTAGGTACCATGTGGTCCATAGGGATACATATGGTAACAAGTTATATCTAGGTGCCATACGGGTTCATAGGGACTCCCATGGTTATACTTTAGTTGGGGAATTCCTCTGAGGATATCATGGCTCATATGAGGTAGAGGGCTTTAAGGGGTCATCCCAGAGAATACCCAGCTCATAGAAGATGGCAAGTATTAAGGGGAATCCCAGGAGATACCCAGCTCATAGGGGTAAGAGGGTCATAAATCCCCTGCATTAGACTTCATTGTTATTTAACCCCCTTCCCTGCCATGGATAGCGATATTGGAGGGATTTAGGGCTAGTGTAGTGTGATCCATTTAGAGAGTACCATTCTGTAGCTATGGAGACTATTGAGTCTCCTGCGAGCACGCTGTGGGCATACATTACAGCTAGAGATCTTTGGGCAACCCCCCTGGATTTGAGTCAGGAAGTTTACAGGATTCTTTTTTTGCAGAAGCCATAGAATTGGTCTTAAACCTGCTTTTCAAAACGCCAGTAGCTCTGAGCTAGCCTTCCAAGAGTTTTCACCGGAGCCATGGAATGGAGGACATATTCTGTGGCCAAGATACTCGACTAAGACTGAGCTTGTTCTGTAATAAAATGTACACTTGTGTGTGTACGTCGTACAGTCGTGTCCGATTCTCTGTGACCTCATGGACCGCAACACACCAGGCTGATCCACTTGGTATTAATAGAAGAGATACTGAAGTCAAACCCAAGTTGCAGAGGTGAAAGCATAGAATCTTAAATACTGGACCACCAGAGAACCTGTTCTGTAAGAAAATGTACACTTAGGGTTCAGAATCTCATGAGTTGTAGCTCACTGCTGCAATTTCTAAGGAAAAGGGGCTTTTTTACAAAACCATTATAGGTTATAATCAGGGTATAATAAGAATTAGTTCTTATGAGGAGATAAGTAGATACTTGGAAGAAGGCAACTCGGGGTAACGTTGTCTTTTTGGATTGTGCAAAGGCTTTTGATACAGCTGCACATGTGAGGCTATTGTACAAAGTAAAGAATAGAGGAATTGCATTATATATCTGCACATGAATAGAAATCTGGTTAAAAGACAGGAAACAAAGGGTTGTCGTAAATGGAACATACAGAGATTGGACTAATGTGGTAATTAGGGTTTCTCAGGTTTCAGTAATGGGTCTTCTTCTTTTTAGCAAATGTATTAATGAGACTTAATACATTGTGCAGGATAATTAAGGCAGACCTAGATTTGCTTTCACTGTAAAGGGCCGTGTAAATTAGAAGAAGGTAGCTAAATGGAAGTTGAGATGTAATACAGAGAAGTGCAATGTTAAGCATTTGAACAGTAAAATCTACTTGCAATGTATCATGTAAATGGAAAAAATCTAGGGGTATCAGAGGTAGAAAGGGATTTGGGAGTGTTTGTGGACAACACCCTATGTAGCAGTGCTCAATGTCAAGCAACAGCTGCAAAGGCAAGTATAATATTAGCATGTATTAAGAAGGGTATAGAAGCCAGGGAAGCAAATATAATTCTGCCATTATATAAATCACTGTTAGGACAATTTTTGGCACCACTTAAAAAAAGGACAATTAAGAGCTTCAAAAAGGTACAGAGAAGAATAAAGTGTCCTGAGAGGGGATGCTATTACCTTATATAAATACATCCAGAATTAATATAAAGCTTTGTCAAAGGAACTATTTTTACCAAGAGATTTACAGGTATGAATAGGTTATCCCTGGATGTTCTAAAAAAAATGTCACCTTAAAGAAAGAAAACAATTCTTCACAGTAAGTACAATCAGATTGTGGAACTCACTTTAAAAAATGTTGGATATATTTAAGAATAAAACAGGTTATGCTGGATAACTAAAATATGAGGGATATTGATTGATGTAAGGAACAATATGACTTTTTTAATCCGTTTTTGTGGGATCGGAAAGGATTTTTTTCCCTTATGAGACAATTGGCAGTTTTTTTAAATGTTTTTTTTGTTGTTTACCTTCCTGGGAATCAATTAATCATTTTAAAGGTACAAACATTTTTTAGTTCCACAGAGGTGCACTGAAACTATTTCTGACGTGTTTTTACACATACCCCCTTTGAGTCTAACAGTTAGTTTCATGTGAACTCATTGATATAGGTTGTTCTGACTGGCCGACTAGTTTTATCAAGCAGTGTGTCAGTTTTATTGTGATGTGGGCCATTAGTGAGCATTGCATTTAGCAAGTCAAGTACAATGTGATAGGATCAGCAATTAGCTTACAATAATGCTCTCTGCGTGAATTTTCCTTTGGAAACATATTGACAAAGAACAAAAAATATTGTGTGCCACTTCCTATGAATCAATGGTCAAATAACATGACTCCAACAACTAATGAATGTTATAGCTAACCAAATCAGATAACGCACTGGTACCTGTTAATTTTCCTATTTTTATGGCTCCTGATATTTGGCATCTGTATTCCTAGCCTTATCATCTGCATGGTTTATGGTTTATGAACATTTGTTGCCATGGGCTGGCATACCTTTCTGACTCTGGCCTTGTGCTACTTTTGCTGTCAGTACACAATGTATGTGGAGAAGAGAGAAAAAGAGGACAGAAAACAAAATAAAACATTTCTTACTAAATTAAAAATAAAACAACATTTATCTAGATGAAGGGTGTAAATATTAATGGGAACAAGTTCTGGGCAGGCACTTTCACATGCTGGATATGGCAGGAGGAAGTGAATGGGGAGGTAAGAGCTTGATTCGGGGGAAGGAGAGAACATGAGTATATCGGGGGAGGATTTCTGGCTAGTAGGAAACTAGACCAGGGGGAGGAGAGACCAGAGGAGAACAAGTCCTTTGATGGAGAGAGGCAGAAAGGAAGGCCCTGGGGGAAGCTGAGCTGGAAGGATACACATGGCATCTCTAAGGTCATTATAATGTGTACTGTTCTGTTTTTTTTCAGAAATTTATGTTTGGATCTGTGTGCATGTTGGTGCCAACAAGCCTTAGTTGATTACAATCCGTTATAGTTATTGCAGTGTAGTAAAAGCCTTGCTATCCTTATATGTTTGCAGTCAGCTGTTGCCATTGTAGTATGATAAAAGAGCTTGCTATCTGGTTGCTTGCATTGCCCCTTTTTCAGTTACTCACTCTCAACTCTCATTTGGAATATGGAGTACAATTTTGGGCACCACTACATAAAAAGGACATTTTAGAGCTGGAAAAAGTACAGAGGAGGGCAACAAAACTAATAAAGGGGAATGGAGGGGCTAAGTTATGAAGAAAGACTAACCAAATTAAACTTATTTTCTCTAGGAAAAAGGCGTCTAGGAGGTGATATGATTACGTTATATAAATACATCCAGGGTCAATACAAGACTTTGTCAAGTGAGCTTTTTGTGCCAAAAGGTTTTCAACTGACAAGGGGACATCCTTTGAGATTAGAAGTAAAAAGATGTCACCTTAAAGAAAGAAAAGGGTTCTTCCTGGTAAGGGCGCTTAATCTGTTGAATTCTCTACCAAAGGAGGTGGTGACAGCGGATTCGATAGATAACTTTAAAAAGGGATTGGATACATATTTAAATAAAAAGGGCATTCAGGGTTATCCTGGAAAATTAGGGAGGGAGTATTAATCCAGGGATGAATCCGATCGTCAGTATCTGCGGTCAGGAAGGAATTTTTTTTTCCCCTTTTGAGACAATTGGCAAAGTTTCACTGAGGTTTTCTTTCTGTTTGCCTTCCTCTGAATTAATTAACAATTAATCTGCAGATCAGAGGAGATCTAAAAAGGTTAAATTACTATGTAACTATGTAACTCTTGCTACAGATGTATGTAAACCATTCATATATACATTTATGTACAATTGTGGGTGTTTTTGTTTTCATGTGTCAATTAAAATTCTTCATCGTGACATCTCTTATGTTTTTTTACTTCATGAAATAGGAGGGTTAATATAGGTTGATTTTTATTTACTTTTTCTCTCTGTTTTCATCTCATACCTTTAATTTCCTGTTAGTCCAGATATGACCAGTGAGACAAATTCTCTGCTCTCATTTGGTTAGATTTCACATTGTGTCAAGTTATAGAATTTGATTAGTTGCCTCGTCCATGACTTTCTCTTTTGGGCTGAATAAGATTATAAGACCAAAATGATTTCTTCTAAATATAACAAAATGACCTTAGTTAGGTCATACATAGGACCTTTTGGTTTGTGAAGGGTATTTTTTATTTGCCCGAAGCCTACAGGTTGGGGGAGCATACAAACATGTATCTTAGATCTTAGTCAGAAGGTCAGACGAGAGCAAGGTAGGGAATGTGGCAGGTAGCCTATCTAGCACACTTTTGATTTTTTTTTGGCACTAGACCATGGCAATGATTTTTTATATGAGCAAGGACTCCTTGGAAGGATCTTGGTGGAGCTTGTGGCAGCGGCTTCCCCAGGAGTCTAAGCTAGGGTAGACTGGTGGCAGCTGTCCCGTAAGCGAATATCCTGTCTTCATTGGAGGGCTGAAGAAGGAGGAAGGAAAGACTCTCCTTCCTAGGGTGTGTGTGTAGGGGGGGGGGGGGGGAGTACTAGGATCTCAATTTTTGTTGAACCTTTTGGCCTGGTATGTTTTTTTTTTTATATGACACTTTTTTATGACCAGAGAGACAAAATACTCTGCTCTTACTTGGTTAGATTTTACATTGTATCAAGTTATAACATTTGATTAGTTGCTTCCACCATGACTTTGGCCTGAATAGGATCATAAAACTAAAATCTTTTCTCCTGACTGGCATCAGTTAGGAATTAACTGCAAAACCCAAATCACACATACCTGTAGGTGACCAGCTACATGATAATCATGTTCTAAATTATATAATGCTAGAATACATAAATTGTTGGGCTGTGAAACACCCGTTTAACACTGTAGATAGGTTCCAGGCATTAGAACTGTTAAGCGAAACAGCGCTAAAGGGGTAATTTTAACATAGGGTAGAAAGGGATAGGAGATGGAAAATAAGACACAAAACCAATAGAATGTTCAACGTTTTTCACTTTATATTAACTTTTAACATATCAATAACACAAAAGAACCTTTTTAAAAAAAATAAAACTTAAAGAAACAGCATGAAAAAAACTAGTCCACTTTAAATGGCAGATGTGGAAGCTTCAGGCTCATCCTCCATTCTGACTTTTAGACATTGCTGTGTTGCCTCCTTCCAGGACAAATCAATGTTAGTGCTTGCCTGCATGATAGAGCACTTTTTCCAGAAATCCATCATGTATTGATGTCTTTGCTGTATGGCTGGTCAATGGGCTTGTGGAATGTGCGGTGAAGATAGTAGGCCTTGAAGGTGCCTTGAAGGTGACCCCCTGATCCATTGGCTGGATGAGTGAAGTAGTGTTGGGTGGCAGAAAACTACTTCTATTGGGATGCAGCAATGGAGCTCAGCCAAGTTGGCAGGGTGGCTTGGAGCCAGTGTCGGATCTTCCTGTTTGTAGCCCCTAGGCAGGGAAGTGGAGGAGCTTCTGTCAGTGCGTGCGCAAGGTATACACACACCAATTTTCCCCTTTTCTGTGCATGTATTTCTCTCTCTTGCTATTTCAGTCAGGATCACATTTGCTCATACAATCTAAAGCCCCTTAATATTATATCGGCATTCAATAAGGGCCCACTATAACTATAATACAAACATATACATAATCAGCTAGGGGCCCCTACATTGAAGAAAGTATACACAGTTCTCCTATTAATGTATACATTTTCAGAGAGGGTCACCTGAAATCATCATAGTAATACAGTATATAAATATTTAGTGTCTCATACAAACAAAAACATATTCAGCCAAGGTCTCCTATAGAAATATATGGGACATAAGCCAGCATCAACCAAAATTATAATATAAACACATACTGTATATATATATTTAACCAGCTTCACCTATAACTAGACAAATGCATGCATATTTATCTAGGGTCATCAATAATTATAATAAAAATGCATACATATTTAACCAGAATCAACTACAATTAAACAAATGTACACATATTCGGCAAAGGTTGCCTATAATTAGCAGAACAATATATAAATGTACAGTCAGGTTCTCTTATTATTATAATATAAATACATAAATATATATTAACCCAGGATACCTATAATCCTACAGTATTAATAGTATTTCATGCAGAATACCTATAACCAATTAAATAACCTACCTCCAAGAATAAATACTGTTTAGGAGCCACTTTCTACCAATATTTTTGTGAAAAAACATTATACTGTATAAACTTACTTATGCTAGTCTGTTCAACTGGTGACGTTTCTTCCTCTACACTCAGCAGGAAATGCATGGGATGAGTAAGTGAACACTGGACTCTACACTGTAGTTTCAAGCTGTGAACTGCAGCATTGAGTTTTTGAGCCAAGAAAGTCTTTTTTTGTGATTTTTACTCTAAAAAATATCTGCGCCCCTTACTGGGAATGCTTGAGCATTGTCCATTAACAGGAGTGCTTTGGCCTCAAGACCTTTATGTGTGCAGTTACGATGCACCGTTGGACAGAAATGTTCACTGAAGTTGTCCATGGTGATCCAGGCTTTCTGGCTGAATTGCCAAATGATCGGCAAAGTGGATTTAGGAATCCCCTTCATGGCTCTAGGTGTCTATGTGTAAGTCGCCATTGACATCCCACTCAGAAGAAGGGTTAACCAGTCTGGTGCTCGCTTCTTCTCATGTGATATGAAGGTGCGGCTTGGCAGTCTCTTCCAGAACAGTCGTGTCTCGTATGTACAGTATTTAAAGCAGCATCTACCTCCCCAGCTATCACAGTAATCATTGGCACTGCTGGGTCAGGAGAGGATGCGCAATGTGATCTCTCTCCTTGTACTAGACACTAGGGGTAAGATACCTATTATATAATTTGGGGGATGTCCTACCAACTCCCCCATTTCATATGCCCCTAACTGTAAATATGCATATTTTCAATATGTGCTTTTCTTTATATTAATGTGTTGCCTATTTAGACTGTGTAATAGAAGTTTTAGTCTTATAGGTGCATTTTAAACAATAATGATGTAAATAACATTTACTACTTCGATGAGTGATTCATTTTTTCATTCATAAACGGTCTAAAAAATGTACTAATTGATCAAGCCATATCTTTTATGCATGAATCTTTGTAACTAGAATATACATGAATGCATGTGGATACAATACTTAATATATATATACATTGACATATATGTTTGCTTAGGTAACAAATATCCTATATTCTAATGTTTAGTTAAATACATATAAACAAAGATTTTAACTTGCACTGTCTATACACATTTGAGGATATTTTTAAAGTAAGATAAAAATGGAAATCAGCTTGGGCAAGTGGGGATGAGCTGGAACAAGCAGATTTTAAACATAAATTACTTACACAATATGTGGAAGCTATTTATGATGTGATTATAAACTTTAATTCTGATAAATTATTTCCCTAGAAAACATAGGAGTATTTACCTCCACTTTTTTATCTCCACTATTATTACTTCCTGATAAATATACACCATTTAATTTGGACGATCTAGCCAACGCCATGGGCCTCATTCAATTTGGAAGCCGGACGTAGGCCGTATGTCTGCTGGCCTGCTGCGGGCCCGCAGCGTGCTAGACTTACGGTGCTATTCAATTCGACAAGACTGCAACTCCTGGCCCGATAGCGAAGATCGTAAACCATACCATGGTATGTAGCATTTCAGGGTGTGAACATGATCAATTAAGCAAGACAGTAACTTCTGATGCAGAAACAGTCAATAGAAAAGGAGCCCAGCATCATGAAGTCAGTAAAACATGCAGGTTACATGTCAATTAACTAGATTTTCAGGTTCCGATATGTGATCGGACCAGCAAACCCGCAATTACAAAATAATGCAAATGAGTGAAGCCAACATTATAGTCCATGTGGGTGGCCTGATATGTATTAACTCATTGATTCCTGAGATTGATATAACTCCAAAATGACAGATTACAAATATAATTCTATATTGCAGATTTATGGGCTTGAGACTGTTGTGCAATTAATTCTAATGTCTTACATTGTGTTACCCATCATTTACAGTGCAGTATTGACTATATATTTGCATTTACAGTGCTCCAGACATGTCTGTAAGCCCTTTGAGGGCCTCCTTGGAACCTGTAACATGTGGCCCGACTTTTGCCATTTCCGGCCTTGCCCTCGTGGTTAGCGAGGGAGATTCGGAGCAATTGAATAGCGATTTGCGATTTTAGCGATCGTAACTCTTGAGGCCGTAAAAGATCAAAGGCTTGGACGGGCTTTAACTTGCGATGTTAAACATCACAAGGAATCGGAATCCATAATCTAGTCGGAGCCCGCAAAAAGACGCCATGTGAATAGCAGAATATAAATACCGGGGAAAGCGATGACAGACATTAGAATTAATTGTAAATCAATGCCAATACTGTTCTAGTCCATGTGGGTGGCCTGATATGTATTAACTCATTGATACGAAAGAAAATTAACTCTGAAATGAGACATAAAAATAAATCTTATATACTGCCGATTTGCGAGCTTGAGACTGTTGTGCAATTAATTCTAATGTCTTTCAACGCTTTCCCCGTTATTTACAGTTCAGTATTGATTATTATTATTACAGTTCTATGAATAGGTGTTGAACCCCCTTGCGTTTCCTCTCCAGGATTTTCTCCTTCATTTGCCATTTACGGGTGTGAAATCATTTGCGGGCTTGGGGAATTGGAGCAATTGAAATTGTAGCCTTTGTAACTCTTGTGAACCATCGCAAACTTTTCAAGGGCATAACTCGTTACCCATTTGGAGCCCGCAAAAAGACGCCAATTGAATAGCAAATTAACTTGCAACCTCACTTATGGGCTCCAGTAACATGTGAAAGCTCAATTAAATTGGGCTAATTGTTATTATAATTTCAGACAAAGGGATAAAAAAATTCTAAAGTTTTAAATTTATTGCATCTCTATTCTTTACAACCTAAAATATATGTGCAAGAATATTTATGGTCCACATTGCTAGAAACTGCCCTTTCAAGTTGTTATAGTGAGTGCAAATGAGCTACTTCTACTTTAACATATTGCTGTTTTATGACCATGACTTTAAGACTCCAATTGTAACACCTGTTCACTACCCACAGGAACATATGATCATATCATAGTCGATGTACAGAAGTCCACAAAACCTGGATATGGAATTGGATTATTTCTCTGCCATCTTCATTTAATGTTCTCCTCCTAAGGTACTGCCCAATACCTATAAACATGGTGATGGTGAGGACTTGGATTGAGCCTGTGGTTGCCGGAGCCCAGGTCGCCAGCTCTTTCTATGACACTGCTTTGTTAATGGTGGTGAAGAATTACTATAACCAATGTAACACCTCAAATAGTAGCTCCAGTGATGATGAACTGCAGAAATCTATCTCAAACTTCTACATATACTACAACATGATTATGGGGTTGTCCCCTTTACTCTCAGCCTACATGCTGACAAAACTTGGTGATAAAGTACACAGAAAGATCACTATCTGTGTGCCACTGGGAGGATATCTCATATCCAGGTCATTTCTACTCTTTGTAATTATTTTTGACTGGCCAATACAGGTGATGTTTGGTTCTGCTCTTTTGAATGGATTAACAGGTTGGTTCTCAACTTACTGGTCTGGTGTTGTGACCTGGGCATCGTTGGGATCTTCTGAGACAAAACGGTCTATACAATTAACCATCATTGAACTTGTATATGGTTTGGCTGGATTCTTTGGAAGCTTGGCATCCGGACATATATTCACACATTTAAATATTAAAAACTATGATGGTGTTGTTCTCGTCTTATTTAGTCTTGCCTGCTACATTTTCTGCCTGCTGTATAGCGCTTTTGTTTTGCAAACACCTCACTCTGAAGAAGTGTATGCCAAAGAAACTGAGGGAGAAGGCAAATTCATTGTAAATAAGTTTCATGAGCACATTAAATCTGAATATAATGAGCAAGACATACAGTTAAATTATTCATGTGATCAAGGACCAAAAGCTGACCCATCTGATGATGAATCTACTATCCCAGCATCCAAAGTCTTCATCATTATAATATTCTCATGTGCTGTCCTATACAGTATTATCTTATATTCAGCTGAAGATATAATTCATGTATTTGTACTAAAGAATCCCTTAAGTTGGGGACCAGTGGAAGTTGGTTATGGTAACGCTGCAACCTTTGTGACCTACATCACCAGCTTTCTGGGAGTCTATGTTTTCTCCAGGTGTATGGGAGATCTTGGTATGATCATGGTTGGAATGTTCTCATTCAGCTCTGGAATTCTTATTATGGCCTTTGTACGCTGGACCTTCCTTTATTACATAGGTATGTAAAACAATATAAAAACCCAATAAGTATGTTCTTCTACTGATGGTGTCAATTAATACATTTTATATAATTACCATTGGATAAAATGATTTGGGATAAAGTGTTTTCATATTACTTAATTAAAATAGAATTCAATAATTGACATATTACATATTTCTTCCAGAAATAAGCCAGTTTGGACAAAGAGATATAGATAATGAATAAAGAAACAGCAATAATGAATTATAATTAGTAAAGTTATGTTTTAAAAATGTCAGTCAATATTTATTAAATATAAATAATTTGGTGTTACGCACTGATATTTTGTATATATCCAGTTTAAAAAATTAAAACCAAAATGTGTAAAACTGTTCGACAGTCTGGAACTGCCACCTTAGGAGTCTACCGTCTTGTTTCTGTCTGCTTCACTAGGTATTAATATAGTACAGCCTGTCAATAAGTCCTAAAACATTTGTTTCAACCCAGTATGATCAAATCAGCTGTGTTATTCATTTGATGTCACAATGTAAATCTTTTCTTTTCACAACATGTAATATAGTGCCAGCTCCAGATTTACATGTTAAATTAGATTTTTCTTAATTTCATACCTTGCAACATTAAGGGATTATGAGATTCTGAAAACCCGCACTGTAACTCCTCTTAGTTAGTCATTAAAGATATCACATTCAAAACCACTTTATTCATTGTCTTAGTAATGGATATATCAATGTGTAATATTATGGATTTTCAATAAAATTAAATTCTGCACTTCTAATTTAGTTTGTGTTTACATTCTCATAAAAAGGTTATGTTCCACCAGATCTAAATATAACTCATCTAACATCTTGTCTAATTTCTTGTAGCTCAAGCTGTGATGATGTTCTCTCTAATTCCAACACCAACCATCAGGTCTATGATATCCAAACGTGTTCAGGGATCATCGTATGGTCAGTTATTTGTGTGTTTTTTTAGATCTGCCAGATATTTTACTATCAAAAGTTTAACACAGCATACTAAACTCAATTTGATTACATAGGAAGCAAATTGTGACTGACGTGTCTGATATTCAAAACATTTATCATATTATATATCTCTAAATATTATTGTACAATGGCGAGCAACCTATTTCACTTGAAGGGCATCATACTGTATGCAACTATTAATTGCTTAAAAGGGACTTTCTGTGCTTTAAGGCTTTTATTTTAGCCAAATCAAAATGAAAAAAACATTGTAAGAAAGGAATTTATTTGTAATACAGCTATAGCTAATGAGAAGTATTTAGGAGTACAATTGGGTATTATTTGCTAGTTTTATTGAGATATAATGGACTCTGTATTATCAAAGAGTGGCATGCTACCCCAAAGAAAAGACTGGGTGCTCCATGGGAAGTGCCTGAGGGCCTCGGGTGGTTGCCCACCACTACAACCACTATGGTTGTATAGTTTGTGATACTACACAAGAGTAGTCATGGACAAGTACACACATATGAAACCAGCTTTCTCGTACATCCACTGGTTTCAAATTAATAATGAACTAAGTAAGTGCTAATTTACTCAGTGCATTTAAACCATACTCCTGACCTACCTGGAGAAGAGGTTTTGGGATCACTGCCCTACCTGATAGTGCACAGCATTTCTAGTCACTTTGATACCCTTTAATAGCATATTAAACCAGCTTCCAGGAGCTGACTTGCATCTCCTACTACTAATTTGATAATGAAGTAAATTTAAACATAATGTTTTTCATCACATTTGTATTTTTCTTTTTTAAGCGACAGTTGTTTGCTCTTACAGGTAAAGTCTTTGTCGTTCTTCAGATGGCCATAGATATTTTTTCGATCATTGGTTCAGCAGGATTCATCAAAGTGTATCAAGCCACCCTGGATTGGTACAGCGCCTTCTGCTTCATTTTCATTGTGCTTTCCAGCATTGGCTTCATCATGGTTGTTCTTGTCAGGTAAATATAGACAGTGTAAAAATATAATAAAGAGATACAAAGTCCTTCTCTGGGGGTAATTTACTAAGCTTCTCCAGTGCATCTCACAGGCACTCCTTGATTTACTATGAACTAGTTTATTTGGGAAACACTGAGATCGCAGCCCTTCTCATCTCATATTAGATGAGAAGATGCTTAGTAAATGTCTCTCTCTATTTATCCCACAAGGTTTGGGCTTGAAAGCCTTGAACGCCTCTTTTTCAAACTGCTGCATAAAGTGCTGTACATCTATCTCTTCAGATCCCAAAAAGTGTTGTATAGTAATTATGCTAAGACAGGGAAGTCTGTTGCAAGCATTGCCACAATTTAAATAACTATGGGAGGAGCTCTAGATCAAAGATGGTGACAAAACAATTAGTTTTCCCTGTAAAATTTGGCACAAATGGTCAATGTTTTAAATCACATTTAATAAAGAAGTTGTTAGATAAATACAGTCAATATGAAGATCTACTGAACTCAGAATGACACTTAAGTTCTCAAAGAAAAATCTTAGAATATACAACATAAAAAGCGAGTTAGACTTTTTACTTTTTACACCATTATTATTCAATAGAAGTTAGAATTATGTGTCAGTGAAAAAGATAGGACAAATTATAATTATCAGATGCACTAAGATTCAAGGAATAAAAAACTCATAAGTTTTAAATATTGTATAATTTAGATCTCTAGGTAATAACTGTGGGAGTAGCATAACAGTCAAATGTGCAATTTCTCAGGATAGTTCTATTATATGTCCCTTATATCAAGAAAATCAAGCATTTTAATGATTGTAGAATCTTAAAGAGTTAACTATACAACTGACCTTCTGCTGACAGATAATACCATTATTGGAGACAATTGTCAAAGTTTCACTGGGGCTTTTTTCTGTTTGCCTTCCTCTGGATAACAATTTATCCACATATTACAGATCAGAGGAGATCTAAAAAGGTTGAACTTGATGGACTAAATGTATTTTTTCAACCTCAATTACTATGTAACTATGTAACTATTATTTTTATATGTATCATGGCTCAACCAACATTTACAAGAATGAGCTGTTGTCCTTTTTATTTCACCTAGAACATTACACATTCCATCTCTTCCCTGGTCACCCTATACTCTATACCTCATTCCTCAAGCCTCTGGAAATGCCTCTGGCCATTTTAACCTAATACATATCTCTATTACTTTGCAATGCAACAACAAAACCTTTGCTTTAAACTAAAAAAAGCAACATCCTATTTTCGTAGCATATCTGGAGATATTACCCCTAGAGAACAACAGGTGAGTTGTCATCATAGAAGCAAATAATGTGAACAACTATCCCCACATTTTCACATTATAACAATAGCAAGTACTTTATAAATTAGATATTACTTATAAAATGCATTGTCTTACAGCAAAGATACATTGAAGTTTGCAAAATATTCATCAGCAACTGCTGATTACTCCATGTGGCTCTGAATCTAGTGGCTACAGTGTAAAGCAATGTGACAAAGAAAACAATAGGCATGCCACAAATACCCTGAGGAACCAGGCTGATTTCATGGTTCCTTCTTTACTTTCTTGTTTGCATGGCTTGACACTGAATGCAATAAATCCAGAACTCCAGGGGTAATCAGCTAATATTTGCTATGTTTTATTAATTAGCAGTCCTTCTTAATGGGTGGACCACAAAGGTCAATTGACAGATAAAAATTGCAATCTTAAACGTAGGTTTACTGCAGGTCAATGCAATTTTAATAACCTTCAGTTGATGAAGTAATTGCTATTACCTCTGCTAAAGTATGCAATTTAATTCAAAGGAGTCATAGAGAAAGGCTTAAGGGGAAGGAGGACTAGATGGTTGTAGTAGTATGGACATTCTCCAGTTTCTTTGGTGCTACACTTGGATCAGTTACATAAAATGGTAAACATGTCCAAACGGCAATAACCAAGCCACCATACTGCTATACTAGTAGTGTCATCTTCCCCTCATATAACCACATTAAATTCCCTCTACGTTGAAAACCGCAGCTCGTAACGTAGCCCGCAAGACTTACGGCTAATAAATTGGCCTCGTAAGGCAGCCTTCGATGACTTGCGGGGTAGGAGCGAGAAAACCCTACGGGACGTGAAAATTTGACTTGCGAGCCTGCAAATCCTTTGATCTGTCGAGTCCGTAACTGCTACGTTTCCAATCATGCTATTAAATTGCATCAAAATCACTTGTTCAAGCCTGTAACCCGCAAATGGAGCCAAGAAGCCAACGAGTGCTAGAGAGCACCGGTAAGGGGGGTAAAGTCCAATCCGTGTTTTTTATTATTATTATTATTTTTTTTGTATCACTCCAACATATTCTGTAAAGCTGTACAGGGGATGAGAACAAGGAGAAATACAATATTAACAAACCATAGAAGATGGAGGCCCCTGTTTTGAGCTTACAATCTTTGCAGAAAGTGCTTTTTCCCAAAGCACCCTACACGATTAGAAACTCTGTAAGTTAGAAAGGTTTTTAAATTAAATGCAAGATGGAAGGGTAAAACAGAGACTTTTTAGGTGAGTGGCTTTAGTCTGCAATATGCTATCTGCCCCTAGCGGTCAGAGAGTATAACCTGCAAATGGAAAAGTCAGGTGATTTGACTGCTATATAGCTGCAACAGTTAGAGGTGGGTAGGTAGGTGGGTGGGAGGGAAGTGGTATCTTCATTCAGGAAGAAGTTAGTATGGCAAAATTAAAGACAGGGGTATAGTTCCAGGTCAGAAGCAGTGTATGTAAGGTAAGAGGTGGAGAGATGTGTCCAGGTCCTAGGTATGAAAGTGAATGGAAGTTAGTGTGTGAGCAAAGGCATTATCAAGAGAATACAGAGGGGGTGTAGGAGGAGAAGGCAGATGGGGGAAGGGTATTGTTACACAGACAGAGAAAGCATGGCTGGCCCTTAAACAAACAGGGAAGTCTAGTAAGTAGAACAAACAAATCACAATTATACAGAATGAAGTAATGTAACAATCTAAGTGTACAAGTAATGTAACAGTCTAACAGCCTTATTAAATTTGCAATTCGGCAAATTTAAAAGGGCTCTATTTAAGCACAGAACATATTTTTTTACATACGTTTTTAGATATTGAACTTCTATCCAAAAGCAACGTATTCACTAACTAAAAACTTCTGTAAAAAAAATATGCTATGTGCTTAAATAGAGCCCTTTGAAATTTGCTGAATCGCTATTTAATAAGGCTGTAAGTGTAGAATTGAAGCCATTGTAGCAGGAGAAGAGATGTAAATGCAAATATACACACACTACTGTACTTTTATTAGCAGGGAAAATGATGTTAGGTATTAGAATTAATAGCACAACATTCTCAGGCTCGCTAATTGGCCGGAAAAATACATTCTTCACTTTTATTTCTGTGTTATATTGATCCTGGCAATCAGTGTGTTAAAACATATAATGGAACTCACATGTAATAGAATATCATATTTACAGCTTTATCAATATTGCATAAAGTCTGTAATGTGGGTCAGATCGTAACTCGTAATTGAAATCCGTATGACTTCAGTGACGTAATTCTGACGTTCTCTGTTGACATTGGCTCCGTCTAAATCCCGTAACTACGGGTTTGACTAATTGATTACGTTAACGGCCGCGCATCCAACGTTCGACAGATGGTTTACTGGTTTGCCTCTCCGTCCTGTAGCTCGTGCCCTCTAATTTAATAGCTACGTAACTCTGCAAAATTTCAAGCTCGCAGCCATTGCGGATTCCATGTTGCACATATGAGTTCGGAATTTAATATGGCTAAAAGTGAAATAAAATCCTAAAATCATATGGGTCTTTCTTGTCTCACACCAACACTTTTCTACAGCCACAGTAATATGTGTTCATTTATGCTTTAAAAACTTTCTCAGCCTTCAATTTATTGTCATAATTTTCTTTTATCATTTTTCAGTATTGCTTGCTGTAAGCTACGTTTGAAAATACCAGCACCTCAACATGCCTAAAGATGAAGACGCATGTTTTCCCTATCATATAATGCTTTTTATATATTTTTACTACTAGATAAGATTAAATTGTGTGGTTTTATTTCAATGTCTGTATTAAAGTTTCAATCATCTTTTACTTTCATGTTACATTTTAGATTATTTCACATTATGTTATAATTATATATATATATATATCTGATGTACAACATTTAATTTACTGATTGATGTGTAGATCACATTGTAGTCAAAAGGATCTGAGTAATGTTCACTCCAATTTAACATTCCCACCAGACACACTGGTTGAAAATGTCAGATCCAGTTTTTGAACTTGACCCTTGTCTGTGTTTGTTAATTTGTTTTCAATCAAATAGTAATAAAACACAAACTTGTGGATGTACAATAGATTTCCAAGGTCACTCTGTGTCATATATCTTGTCAGGGTAAGAGGAAGAGGAAGTAGTTCTACTCATGTCTCAACTCAAAAAAAGTTTGTAATGTTTAAAATATCATCTATCATAAAAAATTTATCCAGTCTACAGTGTAAATTCAAAAGGCCGCCAAAGTATTTTGTTTTAAAGAGCTAGTTTTGATAAATGCAAAATGTTTTTTTTTCCCCCCCAGAAAGTCGTCATATTTATTCATTGTTGTATACAATATTATCATTATGAATATGTGGGAACACCCACAGATCATAATTCTCCTCATGACTGTTTTCCACTTTATGCCCTGTCGTTAAGGAGCTCCCCTTCTCTCTTCCTTTAATTAAGCAATATTTTATTAGGCGACTTACCTCTGTCTGCTCCTTTACTTTACAAACCACCCGCTGTGACATTACCTGGCAGCTTGTGACTGCTACATTACAAATACAAGACTCCTCATATAACCCCGCTGCCCATATTTATCCAGTACAGAATCATGGTGGATAATAAACATACCTTTTCCCTTTATTTGGGCTACAGACCTGCCCCAAATGCTGTGAAACTCTAAATTAAAGGTGAATGCTTCCCTAAGCCCTTCCACATAATGCAGAGCTTAGACCAGTAAACAAGTCTCCAATTGTCTTTCAGACACCCCTAGCCCAGTGCTCTCATGTTTTACAGCTCAGACAACCACTTTTAACTGTATTTTCCAGGTTTTTTCTTTCACACAGCTGTATCCGAGAGCCCAAATGCCTAGCCCAGTGCCCTCATGTTTTCTCTTCACACAGCCCTAGCCCAGTGCCCTCATGTTTTCTCTTCACACAGCCCTAGCCCAGAGCCCTCATGTTTTCTCTTCACACAGCCCTAGCCCAGAGCCCTCATGTTTTCTCTTCACACAGCCCTAGCCCAGAGCCCTCATGTTTTCTCTTCACACAGCCCTAGCCCAGAGCCCTCATGTTTTCTCTTCACACAGCCCTAGCCCAGAGCCCTCATGTTTTCTCTTCACACAGCCCTAGCCCAGAGCCCTCATGTTTTCTCTTCACACAGCCCTAGCCCAGAGCCCTCATGTTTTCTCTTCACACAGCCCTAGCCCAGTGCCCTCATGTTTTCTCTTCACACAGCCCTAGCCCAGAGCCCTCATATTTTCTCTTCACACAGCCCTAGCACAGAGCCCTCATGTTTTCTCTTCGCACAGCCCTAGCCCAGAGCCCTCATGTTTTCTCTTCACACAGCCCTAGCCCAGTGCCCTCATGTTTTCTCATTAACGCAGGCCTTGCCCAGTGCCCTCATGTTTTCTCTTCACACAGCCCTAGCCCAGAGCGCTTATGTTTTCTCATTTGCATAGCCCTAGCCCAGTGCCCTCGTGTTTTCTCTTCACACAGCCCTAGCCCAGTGCCCTCATGTTTTCTCATGAACGCAGGCCTTGCCCAGAGCCCTCATGTTTTCTCTTCACACAGCCCTAGCCCAGTGCCCTCATGTTTTCTCTTCACACAGCCCTAGCCCAGAGCCCTTATGTTTTCTCATTTGCATAGCCCTAGCCCAGTGCCCTCATGTTTTCTCTTCACACAGCCCTAGCCCAGAGCCCTTATATTTTCTCATTTGCATAGCCCTAGTCCAGTGCCCTCATGTTTTCTCTTCACACAGCCCTAGCCCAGTGCCCTCATGTTATCTCTTCACACAGCCCTATCCCAGAGCCCTTATGTTTTCTCATTTGCATAGCCCTAGCCCAGAGGTCTCGTGTTTTCTCTTCACACAGCCCTAGCCCAGTGCCCTCATGTTTTCTCATTTGCATAGCCCTAGCCCAGTGCCCTCATGTTTTCTCATTAAAGCAGGCCTTGCCCAGTGCCCTCATGTTTTCTCTTCACACAGCCCTAGCCCAGAGGTCTCGTGTTTTACAGCTCAGACAACAACTTTTAAAGGGCCACTGTAGCAAACTAACAATATTAGCAGCTGTGTAAGCCATTTATATTAAATGGGTTTAGGGGAAAAACATCTATATTTTTGATGGCTCTATTTATGCATATAGGGATCCATTTTATGTTTGTTACATCACACCCTAAGAGCTGGATAATGGGTATGCATGTTTGTAGTTATCAGTGGATGGTGAGGGAGAAGGAAACAGGCAGAAGTCCAGACCCTTTGTTTTAAATATGGATAAGATTGAAACTGACAACTTGCCCCTTCCCTTCCCTGTCCCAGAATCAGGATGTTGCATCAAAGAATGCAACCACAGCTCCCCAGAAATGTAAACTCCTCTCTCACACACACAACCAATTCCATTCCACCAATCTATCATGGATCCTTCCAGGGACCTAAGAAGCATCAACATTTTATTTTTTTTCTGTCAGAGTAGTCAGTACTAGTCACTGTTTCCATTATTTGATAAGTCCTTCAATATTTAAGGCATTATAATGCCCTGTTATCTTGTACTCAGGGTAAACAAAGGTTCTTCCTAGCCTGCTTCCTTATTGTAATACACATAACCCTTGCTCAGGGCACCCAGGACTTATATGTCACACATTCATATCCCAGAGACACTATTTCCTTATTCATGGACACTTAGCCCAAGGCCATCATGGTTTCTCATTCACTTGTCCAAATTCTTAGGTGCTCTGTCTTTTGTTCACATATCCTTAGCTCAGGACCCCCATGTTGCCTCATACTCAAATCAATAAGCCTGGGCTTCCAGGTTTTTTCTTTCACACAGCCCTGTCCGAGTGCCTTCATATTTTCTCTTTATAAATGCCTAGCCCAGTGCCCTCATGTTTTCTCTTCACACAGCCCTAGCCCAGGGGCCTCATGTTTTCTCATTTGCATAGCCCTAGCCCAGTCCCCACATGTTTTCTCATTATCCACAATTCCCTTGTCCTGGGGCATTATGATTTCGTATTCAGTGGCACCTAGACCAGCACTCATAGTTTTTTTTTTATTCACATAGCCTAGCTACAACTTCCACACTATTTTAATGTACAGTGCCTTGCAAAAGTATTCACCCCCTTGACTTTTATCCTATTTTGTTACATTACAGCCTTAAGTTCAATGCTTTGTTAATCTGAATTGTATGTGTTGGATCAGAACACAATAGTCTAAGTTGGTGAAGTGAAATGAGAAAAATATATACATAATTTTTTTTTTTTTAAATTGAAAATAGAAAATTGGCATGTGCGTATTTTTTCACCCTCTTTGTTAAGAAGCCCATAAAAAGCTCTGGTGCAACCAATTACCTTCAGAAGTCTCAGAATTAGTGAAATTAGGTCCACCTGTGTGAAATCTAAGTGTCACGTGATCTGTCATTACATATACACACCTTTTTTGAAAGGCCCCAGAGGCTGCAACAACTAAGCAGAGGCACCACTAACCAAACACTGTCATGAAGACCAAGGAACTCACCAATCAAGTAAGGGACCATGTTGTTAAGAAGTACAAGTCATGGTTAGCCTATAAAAAATTATCCAAATATTTAATGATCCCCAAGAGCACCATCAAATCTATCATAACCAAATGGAAGGAACATGACAAAACAGCAAACCTGCCAAGACCGCCCATCAAAACTCACGGAGGGCATTTATCAGAGAGACAGCACAGGTAACCCTGGAGGAGCTACAGAGTTCCACAGCAGAGACTGGAGTATCTGTACATAGGACGACAATAAGCCGTACGCTCCATAGAGTTGGGCTTTATGGCAGAGTGGCCAGAAGAAAGCCATTACTTTCAGCAAAAAACAAAATATCACGTTTTGAATTTCCGAAAAGGCATGTTGGAGACTCCCAAAATCTATGGAGGAAGGTACTCTGGCCTGATGAGACTAAAATTGAACTTTTTGGCCATCAAATAAAACGCTATGTCTGGCACAAACCCAACACATCACATCACCCAAAGTACACCATCCCCACAGTGAAACATGCTGGTGGTAGCATCATGCTGTGGGGATGTTTTTCAGCAGCCAGGACTGGGAAACTGGTCAGCGTTGAGGGAAAGATGGTGCTAAATACAGGGATATTCTTGACCAAAACCTGTACCACTCTGTGTGTGATTTGAGGCTAGGATAGAGGTTCACCTTCCAGCAGGACAATGACCCCAAACACACTGCTAAAGCAACACTTGAGTGGTTTAAGGGGAAACATGTAAATGTGTTGGAATGGCCTAGTCAAAGCCCAGACCTCAAGCCAATAGAAAATCTGTGGTCAGACTTAAAGATTGCTGTTCACAAGCGCAAACCATCCAACTTGAAGGAGCTGGAGCAGTTTTGCAAGGAGGAATGGGCAAAAATCCCAGTGGTAAGATGTGGCAAGCTCATAGAGACTTATCCAAAGTGACTTGGATCTGTGATTGCCACAAAAAGTGGCTCTGCAAAGTATTGACTTTAGGGGGGGTGAATAGTTATGCACATTGACTTTTTCTGCTATTTTGTTCTATTTGTGGTTTGCTTCACAATAAAAAAAAAACATCTTCAAAGTTGTGGGCATGTTCTGTAAATTAAATGATGCAAATCCTCAAACAATCCATGTTAATTCCAGGTTGTGAGGCAACAAAACACAAAAATGCCAAGGAGGGTGAATACTTGTGCAAGGCACTGTAGTTCCTGGAACATACCCAAGTCAGATGGTCCCATCACACTTACACTAGTATTATACATGTTTTTTGTTTTCCAATATGTTCTATATTTGCGCTTTTCATTTTTTACTAGAGCACATTTTATGTCTTTTATTTTCATGATATTTGCACTAAGCTGCCAAAGGTTGTAGTAAAATTCACATTAATTTGCATTGCTTTGATAATTTACACTGCTCTTCTATATCTTGTTTTGTACTGGCTTACAGTATGTATGTTTTAATGTGCCTGCCAGTTTACGAGATGTTGCACTTATTTAAACTGAATATGTGAACATTATCGCTATTTTATTAGATCTGAGAATTTAGGTATTTTCCAGCCCTATACAGGGCCTCCTAAATGCTTACATCAAGGGGGTGGGGCTTATATATATATATATACTGTCAAAGATACCTGGCCAGAAGTAAGTGACATACAGCATATAACACTGCACCTAAACTTCTTCAAAAGGTCAATTTTTATCTGTTCTGCTTGTTTTTGCCTGGTAAGTATCTTGATCACAGCTGAAGTTTTTAAGCATGGCTTAAGTGGAATTTAATTGTAATTGTTTGTATTCTCTTGTTGAACATTAAGAGAAAGTATAAGTTATATATGTTGTGTATAATAAATTCACTTATCTGTGTCCAGTGGACCCTAGGTACTCATGTTTTTGCATGGTAAGTATCTTGATCACAGCTGATGTCCTTAAGCATGATTCTTAAAAGGGCTAGCTGCTTGTAAAATGGAATTTAAATGTATAAAGATATACAGTACTAGTTTATATAATATAGTTTATATATGTGGATTATTGAGAACGACAGTATAAATTATGTATGTTATGTATAATGAATTGATTTATCTGAGTAGTTTTAATATTAACCTACTTTCTTGGGCAGATTCCCACCTTTCCTGATATTCTTTTCAGTAATAAGGTGCAGAACATGTGTTGTGCAGTGACTTTGGCATTCATTGGGAGGTATATTGGAGTTACTAGAAGGGATCTGGTATTCCATGGGACTACTTTTGGAGACATGGGGTTCTATCACAAATATGAAGTCCAAAAAAGTTTGAGGGATCATTTTGGACTAGATCAAATTACTATGCATACATTTAGTAACAGTTTCAACCCAATTCAATTACTTTAGTTTTTTAATGTAAGATTTTTAATACTAGCTCTACAGAATATGTTGGCAATGTATAAATAAATCATAATAATTAATGATAATAATATTTATCCAGAACAATAGAACATAGCACATACAGTAGGTGAGAAAATATTACTGCACACATTTATCTGCTACAACATGAAAACAGGAAACTTGAAGCCAGCATGGAGCATTCCTCCGCAGTTGACAGTAAAAATACTGTAACTGTATAAAAAATGCACACATGTGGAGGGGCCTCCCTTCTTCAAGGGGGAGTCTGGTATGTACAGTAGCTCTGTGAAAAATGTATAGCGTAGCTCTCTGACAAGTAATTCATCCTACTAGTGAAGCAAATTCAGCATTTTTTTTTTCCAATTTATAAAAACAGCGTTAAAGGGCCAGTTACCTCCCATATAGTACTCTTTTGCATGTGACAGTTCACTCTCTTTATAGTTTAAAAACTTTGGCCCACATTCAATTCGAAGCCCGCAACAGTCTTATATCTGTGTTGCGGGCTCCCGTTCGTCTTTGATTGCGATGCTATTGCTCAATCCCACAAGTTATGGGCCCGAAGCCAAAACCGTAAACCATGCACTGGTTCGTTACAGTTCAGTATGCGAACATGATCAATTCAGCAACCCCATAACTGCCCAGCCAATAGAAAATGAGACTGTCATTCCAATATGCGATCAGACTCGCAAACCCGCAAAATAAAGAATTATGAAAATTAATGCCAATACTGTTCTAGTCCATATGGGTGGCCTGATATGTATTAACTCATTGATACCCAAGATCGATTTAACCCTGAAATGGAACATAAAAATACATTTAATTCCCTGCTGATTTGCAAGCTTGAGACTGTTGTGCAATTAATTCTAAGGTCTATCATTGCTTTCCCCGTTATTTACAGTGCAGTATTGATTTTTTATTTGCGTTTACAGTGCTCCAAATAGGTGTTTAACCCTCTTGTGGGTCCTCTCTAGCACTCTTAGGATATTCCCCTTCATTTGCCATTTACGGGTGTGAAAATATTTGCAGATATTGAGCAATTGAATAGCAATTTTAGTCTTGTGAAAGTGAAAGATTAAAGGCTTCTAGAGGCTGCAATTTACGAGTTTAACCATTGCAATATTTTCAAGGCTGTAACTCGGAAGCGAAACGGAGCCCGCAAAAAGACGCCAATTGCAAATTAGCTTGCAATCTCACTTACGGGCCTCCAGATCTCCCGAAAGTGCAAATGAATATGGCCCTTCATTTTTTTCTTTAAGTTTTATTTATTTATTGGCATAAAAGTGTTTGTTTGTTTGCTTTTATTTATTTACATGTGTAAACCTTCCCACCAGGTCACACCTACCATCTCTAATAAAGGTGTGTGCCTCTCAGCCAGTGGTCAGTGCTGCTTTAGTCTATGAGGGGAGTCTGTTACTCACAGAGCTTCCCCAGCACAAGCTGCTACATCCAGGCTCTCAGAGTCATGTCAGTCATTCCCTGTGACCAATGAGCAGTGTAGCCTCTGTCCCTCCCACAAACAGAGCAAAGGCACAGGGAAAGCTGTGTGTGAGAAAACAGCCCAGCAATGAGCCTGTGTGTGCAAGTGTGTGTGCGCTCATTCTGTGCCAGTGAATGTGTCTGCATGTGCTCAGTGTGTGCCATGTGCTGTGTGTATGTGCTATGTGTGTGCCATTGTATGCCAGTTTAGTGTGTGACACGTGCTGTGGGTATGTGCTCAGTGTGTGCCATGTGCTTTGTGTATGTGTTCTGTGTGTGCTATGTGTTCTGAATGTGCTCAGTGTGTGCCATGTGCTGTGTGTGTGTATGTGCTCAGTGTGTGTGTGTGTGCTCAGTGTGTGCCATGTTCTCAGTGTGTGTAAGTGTTCTGTGTATGTTCCATTGTGTGTGTGTGTGTGCTCAGTGTGTGCCATGTTCTCAGTGTGTGTAAGTGTTCTGTGTGTGTGCTAGTGTGTGTGTGTGTGTGTGCTCAGTGTGTGCCATGTGCTCGGTGTGTGTCGAAAAAAACACTGTGCCCTGTGTTGTGTATCATACCCCTGGAGTAATGAGCAGAAAGGTAATAATATGCATAAATCTATATTTATTAATAAAGAATCACAACAACACACAGAAAATCTTTCTTTTCATTTGATCTAATATATCTTTGAAAAAATCAAGTATTTAAAAAATTCTAAAAGTATTTCAACATGTTCTTAGTAGATCTTTACAACGGTGTGGTCCAAACTGTGCTGAATTAACTGGCCCTTTAATGTAATGTTTTAAGAGCAAATGTATATTATGCTCTTTTGAAAAAACTTAATGAGGGAAAAATACAGCTTTTAATATATTATATATTACTAGCGACCTGCCCGTCAAAAAATGGCGGCAATGAGATGTGTATGTTTGTAAATTTGGTCGCTAATTTACGTATTTCACACTTGTAACCTTTTTCTTATGTCGAAAGAACGACAATTATTATATTAAACATGTTTATTTTTGGAACATTGTATAATTTCGTTGAGGAACTGTTGAAGTGTTTTTTGTAAAAGTGGTAACATTTGAATGTAAGAACAGTTGAACATTGGATTAATGAGTATTGTAAACTTGACATAATGTTTTTTTTAACATGCAATTTGTAGATTAAGAACGGTTAAACAAAATATATATTGAATCCAGAGGAAGGCAAACAGTAAAAACCCTGCTTGAAACATATCAAATTGTATCAAAGCGGGGGGGGGGGGGGAATTAATTCCTTCCTGACCCCATTAACTGGCGACTGGATTACTCCCTGGATTAATATTTTACATGAAATGCTACATTTACATTGTGTAACAAAACGTCCATCTGCTGTTAACATAAACTTTGAAATATCTATAATTAACTAACTTTAACTTGTTTTTTTTTAAACTTGTAACTTTGTAAAGAGTAACATACTTAATTAACCTTTGAACTTGAATTTGTTTTAAATGCAAGGCAAGTGTTTTGTGGGGCTAATCATGCTGAAACAGTACTTCCATGAAATAGTAATGAGTTATTTTATCATTGGTGGTTTGGAATGGTTGACATTTCTTTGTTGGTGTTGTAATTAATGAAAATGGCACAAAAAGAGAATGCGAGACATTAAAGTTCGTCGGCGATGTGTAACCACTGTTCTCTATTTGTTTTGCCATTGTATAGAGTTTAATATGGAAATAGTGGTGCTGTAAAAAGTTTGAGAGTGACATAAAAAGTCATTATTGAAATGAGAGCACGGTTCTTTATGTTTTAGCTTTGTTTTTTGTTGTAAAATTGTCGTACAGGTCATTTTTTTCTTTAGGTTTGAGTTTGTGATGTATGGGTTGTGTTTCTTGCAATGAAAGTTACAGTACTTCATAGTAGACAATGTTTTTGGTAAAAATGCATCCATCCTCTAATAAATCACCTTAACTTTGCTTGTTTTCAATGTAAACTTTAATAGCCTGTGGATTTTTGCACCTTGAGAAGGCAACATACAATTGGCCATGTGCAAATACTGGTTGTTCTAAGAATTTTGACCTTGCTTTTGGATAGAAGTTCACTAACTAAAAACTTCTGTAAAAAAAGTATGCTCTGTGCTTATATAGAGCCCTATTCAATTGGCTGAATCGCAATTTAATAAGGCTGCAAGTGAGCATTTTGCTGCTTATCTGCAGTGCAATCTATTTTTCAATGTTAAACAAAAACAACATATATACATTCATTAGGCAACAGTCATTACTGATCAATTTTGGGGGGAAAACACACACATCTGCATTCATTTTAAACAAGTTTAATTAAACAACACATTTACTTATATAACAATACATAATTATTAATACATACCGTATATACTCGATTATAAGCCGACCCGAGTATAAGCTGAGGCACCCATTTTACCACAAAATACTGGGTAAAATGAGTGACTCGAGTATAAGCCGAGGGTGGGAAATCTGCTGCCCCCTGTGTCCCTCTTGTGCCCTCTGTGCCCCCCACTCTCTCTGTGTCTCTTCTCCCCTCTCCCTTCCCTGTGTCTCTTCTCCCCTCTCCCTTCCCTGTGTGTCTTCCAAACTCTCCCTCCCCTGTGTCTCTTCCCCCCTCCCTTATCAGCCTCCTCAACCCCACTCCTCAACCTCCCTCCTCATCCTTAACCTCCCTCCTCATCCTCAACCTCCCTCCTCATCCTCAACCTCCCTCCTCATCCTCATCCTCCCTCCTCATCCTCCATCCTCATCCTCAACCTCCCTCCTCATCCTCAACCTCCCTCCTCATCCTCCCTCCTCATCCTCAACCTCCCTCCTCATCCTCCCTCCTCATCCTCAACCTCCCTCCTCATCCTCAACCCCCTCCTCAACCTCCCTCCTCATCCTCAACCCCCTCCTCAACCCCCTCCTCATCCTCCCTCCTCAACCCCCCCCATCCTCAACCCCCCTCCTCAACCCCCCATCCTCATCCTCTCTCTTCAACCCCCCATCCTCAACCCCCCATCCTCAACCCTCCTCCTCAACCTCATCCTCCCTCCTCAACCCCTCATCCTCAACCTCCCTCCTCATCCTCAACCTCCCTCCTCAACCCCCCCCCCCATCCTCAACCTCCCTCCTCAACCCCCTGAGATGGTTAGTAATCAACAGGGTATGGAGCATATAATTGCCTGATTTGTATGCACACAGCGTGAAACCTAAATCATGACCTGCGGGATGGGCCTGGCATTCAGCAGCAAGTTTTAATTTTGGCTCAGATATTTTCTTAAATATTCCACAACATTGATTTAACTTTTTATTCGTGAATATGGACAATCTATGAATAGAGCGCTAATGGGTTATTATTAAATAGCCCTAACTCAGTTAGACATTAATAAGTATCATCAGAACCACAGTATCAAAGCTTGCCAAAAGACAAGAAGTTTTATTCTGAATAGTTTTTCTCAGTCATATTTATTGTCACTAGCTTCATCATTTGTCATGTATTTATGACTTTGAGAGTCATACATTAAAAATAATATTTGGGGTCAGGAAGGAATTTATTTTTGTTATGCGTTTCATTGTATGTATTTACACCTTTTGCCATTTTACTGTATAATTACAGAGCTAGTATTGATCCAGGGAGTAATCAGTCTGCCCGTATCTGAGGTCAAGAAGGAATTAATTTGTTTACTCATTTGAGACAATTGGCTAAGTTTCACTGGGGTTTTCACTGTTTGCCTTCCTCTAAATTCAATATAAACACTTACACATATGTTAAATAACATGTAATGCTTGAGAAAGTGGAAACATTCTTAGAATATGGATGTATAGGTTACAATAAAAACGGTTAACATTTTATCAAACTATGGTTTCCGAGTTGCATGCATATTTATTGTCACTAGCTTCAGCGTTTGACATGTATTTATGACTTTGAGAGTCATACATTAAAAATAATATTTGGGGTCAGGAAGGAATTTATTTTTTTACCCATTTTACACAATTGCCGGTGTTTCACTTGGGTTTTTTCTGTTTGCCTTCCTCTGGATTCAATATAAACATTTACGCAGGTGTTGAATAACATGTAATGTTTAGTTCTTTTTTTCTATGTATTTTACATTTATTTTACCTGTTCCGAGTTTCAATTATTCAAATTAACATTTGAATTGTATTTTGTTATGCGTTTCATTGTATGTATTTATACCTTTTGCCATTATACTGTATAATTACAGAGATAGTATTGATCCAGGGAGTAATCCGATTGCCAGTATCTGAGGCCAGGAGGGAATTTATTTTTTTACCCATTTGATACAATTGGCTAAGTTTCACTGGGGTTTTCACTGTTTGCCTTCCTCTAAATTCAATATAAACATTTACACATATGTTAAATAACATGTAATGCTTGAGAAAGTGGAAACATTCTTAGATTATAGATGTATAGGTTACAATAAAAACGGTTAACATTTTATCAAACTATGGTTTCCGAGTTGTTTACAGATATAAAAATATATCTAAGTTGCATGTTATAACAATAAACAAATTAACTAATAATTCTATTTATTTTTCTACTTTTACATACATATATTAAATAAATAAAAAAATGAAGGTCAAGGGGGAACAGACTCGCATTGGGTGGCAAACAACGGGGATGAGGATGGGGGGGTTGAGGATGAGGATGGGGGGGTTGAGGAGGGGGGTTGAGGATGGGGTTGATGAGGAGGGGGGGTGAGGAGGGGTTGATGAGGAGGAGGGAGGTTGAGGAGGGGGGTTGAGGGGGGGTGAGGGGGGGTTGAGGATGAGGATGGGGGGGTTGAGGATGGGGGGTTGAAGAGGGGGTTGATGAGGAGGAGGGAGGTTGAGGAGGGGGGTTGTGGTTGAGGGGGGGTGAGGAGGAGGAGGGAGGTTGAGGGGGGGTTGAGGTTGAGGGGGGGTGAGGAGGGGGTTGATGAGGAGGAGGAAGGTTGAGGAGGGGGGTTGAGGTTGAGGGGGTGAGGAGGGGGATGAGGATGGGGGTTGAGGAGGGGAGTGGAGGATGGGGGTTGAGAATGGGGGTTTGAGGATGGGGGGTTGAGGAGTGGTTGATGTTGAGGAGGGGGGTTGAGGTTGAGGGGGGTGAGGAGGGGGTTGAGGATGGGGGGGTTGAGGATGAGGATGGGGGGTTGAGGGGGGAGGATGAGAATGGTGGTTGAGGGGGGAGGATGAGGATGGGGGGGTTGAGGAGTGAGGTTGAGGAGGGGGTTGAGGATGAGGAGGGAGGTTGAGGATGAGGAGGGAGGTTGAGGAGGGGGTTGAGGATGAGGAGGGAGGTTGAGGATGAGGAGGGAGGTTGACGTTATGGAGGGGGGTTGAGGTTGAGGGGGGGTTGAGGATGGGGGGGTTGAGGATGAGGGGGTTGAGGATGAGGAAAGTCCAATCCGTGTTTTTTATTATTGATATTTTTTTTTTGTATCACTCCAACATATTCTGTAAAGCTGTACAGGGGATGAGAACAAGGAGAAATACAATATTAACAAACCATAGAAGATGGAGGCCCCTGTTTTGAGCTTACAATCTTTGCAGAAAGTGCTTTTTCCCAAAGCACCCTACACAATTAGAAACTCTGTAAGTTAGAAAGGTTTTTGAATTAAATGCAAGATGGAAGGGTAAAACAGAGACTTTTTAGGTGAGTGGCTTTAGTCTGCAATATGCTATCTGCCCCTAGTGGTCAGAGAGTATAACCTGCAAATGGAAAAGTCAGGTGATTTGACTGCTATATAGCTGCAACAGTTAGAGGTGGGTAGGTAGGTAGGTGGGTGGGAGGTTAAGTGGTATCTTCATTCAGGAAGAAGTTAGTATGGCAAAATTAAAGACAGGGGTATAGTTCCAGGTCAGAAGCAGTGTATGTAAGGTAAGAGGTGGAGAGATGTGTCCAGGTCCTAGGTATGAAAGTGAATGGAAGTTAGTGTGTGAGCAAAGGCATTATCAAGAGAATACAGAGGGGGTGTACGAGAAGAAGGCAGATGGGGGAAGGGTATTGTTACACAGACAGAGAAAGCATGGCTGGACCTTAAACAAACAGGGAAGTCTAGTAAGTAGAACAAACAAATCACAATTATACAGAATGAAGTAATGTAACAGTCTAAGTGTAGAATTGAAGCCATTGTAGCAGGAGAAGAGACGTAAATGCACATATCCCCACACTACTGTACTTTTATTAGCAGGGAAAATGATGTTAGGTATTAGAATTAATAGCACAACATTCTCAGGCTCGCTAATCGGCCTGAAAAATACATTATTCACTTTTATTTCTGTGTTATATTGATCCTGGCAATCAGTGTGTTAATACATATAATGGAACTCACATGTAATAGAATATCATATTTACAGCTTTATCAATATTGCATTAAGTCTGGAATGTGGGTCCGATCGTAACTCGTAATTGAAATCCGTATGACTTCAGTGACGTAATTCTGACGTTCTCTGTTGACATTGGCTCTGTCTAAACCCTGTAACTACGGGTTTGACTAATTGATTATCTAAACGGCCGCGCATCCAACGTTCGACAGATGGTTTACTGGTTTGCCTCTCCGTCCTGTAGCTCGTGCCCTCTAATTTAATAGCTACGTAACTCTGCAAAATTTCAAGCTCGCAGCCATTGCGGATTCCACGTTGCACATATGAGTTCGGAATTTAATATGGCTAAAAGTGAAATAAAATCCTAAAATCATATGGGTCTTTCTTGTCTCACACCAACACTTTTCTACAGCCACAGTAATATGTGTTCATTTATGCTTTAAAAACTTTCTCAGCCTTCAATTTATTGTCATAATTTTCTTTTATCATTTTTCAGTATTGCTTGCTGTAAGCTACGTTTGAAAATACCAGCACCTCAACATGCCTAAAGATGAAGACGCACGTTATCCCTATCATATAATGCTTTTTATATATTTTTACTACTAGATAAGATTAAATTGTGCGGTTTTATTTCAATGTCTGTATTAAAGTTTCAATCATCTTTTACTTTCATGTTACATTTTAGATTATTTCACAATATGTTATAATTATATATATATATCTGATGTACAACAATTAATTTACTGATTGATGTGTAGATCACATTGTAGTCAAAAGGCTCTGAGTAATGTTCACTCCAATTTAACATTCCCACCAGACACACTGGTTAAAAATGTCAGATCCAGTTTTTGAACTAGACCCTTGTTTGTGTTTGTTAATTTGTTTTCAATCAAATAGTAATAAAACACAAACTTGTGGATGTACAATAGATTTCCAAGGTCACTCTGTGTCATATATCTTGTCAGGGTAAAAGGAAGAGGAAGTAGTTCTACTCATGTCTCAACTCAAAAAAAGTTTGTGATGTTTAAAATATCATCTATCATAAAAAATGAAACCAGACTACAGTGTAAATTCAAAAGGCGGCCAAAGTATTTTTGATAAATGCAAAATGTTTCCCCCCCCCCCCCCCCCCAGAAAGTTGTCATATTTATTCATAGTTGTATACAATATTATCATTATGAATATGTGGGAACACCCACAGATCATAATTCTCCTCATGACTGTTTTCCACTTTATGCCCTGTCGTTAAGGAGCTCCCCTTTTCTGTTCCTTTATTTAAGTAATATTTTATTAGGCGACTTACCTCTGTCTGCTCCTTTACTTTACAAACCACCCGCTGTGACATCACCTGGGCAGCTTGTGACTGCTACATTACAAATACAAGACTCCTCATATAGCCCCGCTGCCCATATTTATCCAGTACAGAATCATGGTGGATAATAAACATACCTTTTCCCTTTATTTGGGCTACAGACCTGCCCCAAATGCTGTGAAACTCTAAATTAAAGGTGAATGCTTCCCTAAGCCCTTCCACATAATGCAGAGCTTAGACCAGTAAACAAGTCTCCAATTGTCTTTCAGACACCCCTAGCCCAGTGCTCTCATGTTTTACAGCTCAGACAACCACTTTTAACTGTATTTTCCATTTTTTTTCTTTCACACAGCCGTATCCGAGAGCCCTCATGTTTTCTCTTTATAAATGCCTAGCCCAGAGCCCTCATGTTTTCTCTTCACACAGCCCTAGCCCAGAGCCCTCATGTTTTCTCTTCACACAGCCCTAGCCCAGAGCCCTCATGTTTTCTCTTCACACAGCCCTAGCCCAGAGCCCTCATGTTTTCTCTTCACACAGCCCTAGCCCAGAGCCCTCATGTTTTCTCATTTGCATAGCCCTAGCCCAGAGCCCTCATGTTTTCTCATTAACGCAGGCCTTGCCCAGAACCCTTATGTTTTCTCATTAACGCAGGCCTTGCCCAGTGCCCTCATGTTTTCTCTTCACACAGCCCTAGCCCAGAGCCCTCATGTTTTCTCTTTACACAGCTCTAGCCCAGAGCCCTCATATTTTCTCATTAGCATAGCCCTAGCCCAGAGCCCTCACGTTTTCTCTTCACACAGCCCTAGCCCAGAGCCCTCACGTTTTCTCTTCACACAGCCCTAGCCCAGAGCCCTCATATTTTCTCATTAGCATAGCCCTAGCCCAGAGCCCGTATGTTTTCTCTTCACACAGCCCTAGCCCAGTGCCCTCATGTTTTCTCTTCACACAGCCCTAGCCCAGAGCCCTCATATTTTCTCATTAGCATAGCCCTAGCCCAGAGCCCTCATGTTTTCTCTTCACACAGCCCTAGCCCAGAGCCCTCACGTTTTCTCTTCACACAGCCCTAGCCCAGAGCCCTCATATTTTCTCATTAGCATAGCCCTAGCCCAGTGCCCTCATGTTTTCTCTTCACACAGCCCTAGCCCAGTGCCCTCATGTTTTCTCTTCACACAGCCCTAGCCCAGAGCCCTCATATTTTCTCATTAGCATAGCCCTAGCCCAGAGCCCTCATGTTTTCTCTTCACACAGCCCTAGCCCAGAGCCCTCATGTTTTTTCTTCACACAGCCCTAGCCCAGAGCCCTCATGTTTTCTCTTCACACAGCCCTAGCCCAGAGCCCTCATGTTTTCTCTTCACACAGCCCTAGCCCAGAGCCCTCATGTTTTCTCTTCACACAGCCCTAGCCCAGAGCCCTCATGTTTTCTCATTTGCATAGCCCTAGCCCAGTGCCCTCATGTTTTCTCTTCGCACAGCCCTAGCCCAGAGCACTTATGTTTTCTCTTCACACAGCTCTAGCCCAGAGCCCTCATGTTTTCTCTTCACACAGCCCTAGCCCAGAGCCCTCATGTTTTCTCTTCACACAGCCCTAGCCCAGAGCCCTCATGTTTTCTCATTTGCATAGCCCTAGCCCAGTGCCCTCATGTTTTCTCTTCACACAGCCCTAGCCCAGAGCACTTATGTTTTCTCTTCACACAGCTCTAGCCCAGAGCCCTCATGTTTTCTCTTCACACAGCCCTAGCCCAGAGCCCTCATGTTTTCTCATTTGCACAGCCCTAGCCCAGAGCACTTATGTTTTCTCTTCACACAGCCCTAGCCCAGTGCCCTCATGTTTTCTCTTCACACAGCCCTAGTCCAGAGCCCTCATATTTTCTCATTTGCACAGCCCTAGCCCAGAGCACTTATGTTTTCTCTTCACACAGCCCTAGCCCAGAGCCCTCATGTTTTCTCTTCACACAGCCCTAGTCCAGAGCCCTCATATTTTCTCATTTGACACAGCCCTAGCCCAGAGCCCTCATGTTTTCTCTTCACACAGCCCTAGCCCAGAGCCCTCATGTTTTCTCTTCACACAGCCCTAGCCCAGAGCCCCTATGTTTTCTCATTTGCATAGCCCTAGCCCAGAGCCCTCATGTTTTCTCTTCACACAACCCTAGCCCAGAGCCCTCATGTTTTCTCATTTGCATAGCCCTAGCCCAGTGCCCTCATGTTTTCTCTTCACACAGCCCTAGCCCAGAGCCCTCATGTTTTCTCTTCACACAGCCCTAGCCCAGAGCACTTATGTTTTCTCTTCACACAGCCCTAGCCAAGAGCCCTCATGTTTTCTCTTCACACAGCCCTAGCCCAGAGCACTGATGTTTTCTCTTCACACAGCCCTAGCCCAGAGCCCTCATGTTTTCTCTTCACACAGCCCTAGCCCAGTGCCCTCATGTTTTCTCTTCACACAGCCCTAGCCCAGAGCCCTCATATTTTCTCATTTGCACAGCCCTAGCCCAGAGCCCTCATGTTTTCTCTTCACACAGCCCTAGCCCAGAGCCCTCATGTTTTCTCTTCACACAGCCCCAGCCCAGAGCCCTCATATTTTCTCATTTGCACAGCCCTAGCCCAGTGCCCTCATGTTTTCTCTTCACACAGCCCTAGCCCAGAGCCCTCATGTTTTCTCTTCACACAGCCCTAGTCCAGAGCCCTCATATTTTCTCATTTGACACAGCCCTAGCCCAGAGCCCTCATGTTTTCTCTTCACACAGCCCTAGCCCAGAGCCCTCATGTTTTCTCTTCACACAGCCCTAGCCCAGAGCCCCTATGTTTTCTCATTTGCATAGCCCTAGCCCAGAGCCCTCATGTTTTCTCTTCACACAGCCCTAGCCCAGAGCCCTCATGTTTTCTCATTTGCATAGCCCTAGCCCAGTGCCCTCATGTTTTCTCTTCACACAGCCCTAGCCCAGAGCCCTCATGTTTTCTCTTCACACAGCCCTAGCCCAGAGCACTGATGTTTTCTCTTCACACAGCCCTAGCCCAGAGCCCTCATGTTTTCTCTTCACACAGCCCTAGCCCAGAGCCCTCATATTTTCTCATTTGCACAGCCCTAGCCCAGAGCCCTCATGTTTTCTCTTCACACAGCCCTAGCCCAGAGCCCTCATGTTTTCTCTTCACACAGCCCCAGCCCAGAGCCCTCATATTTTCTCATTTGCATAGCCCTAGCCCAGAGCCCTCATGTTTTCTCTTCACACAGCCCTAGCCCAGAGCCCTCATGTTTTCTCTTCACACAGCCCTAGCCCAGAGCCCTCATGTTTTCTCTTCACACAGCCCTAGCCCAGTGCCCTCATGTTTTCTCTTCACACAGCCCTAGCCCAGAGCCCTCATGTTTTCTCTTCACACAGCCCTAGCCCAAAGCCCTCATGTTTTCTCTTCACACAGCCCTAGCCCAGAGCCCTCATATTTTCTCATTTGCATAGCCCTAGCCCAGTGCCCTCATGTTTTCTCTTCACACAGCCCTAGCCCAGAGCCCTTATGTTTTCTCATTTGCATAGTCCTAGCCCAGAGCCCTCATGTTTTCTCTTCACACAGCCCTAGCCCAGAGCCCGTATGTTTTCTCATTTGCATAGCCCTAGCCCAGTGCCCTCATGTTTTCTCTTCACACAGCCCTAGCCCAGAGCCCTCATGTTTTCTCATTAACGCAGGCCTTGCCCAGTGCCCTCATGTTTTCTCTTCACACAGCCCTAGCCCAGTGCCCTCATGTTTTCTCATTAAAGCAGGCCTTGCCCAGTGCCCTCATGTTTTCTCTTCACACAGCCCTAGCCCAGAGGTCTCGTGTTTTACAGCTCAGACGACAACTTTTAAAGGGGCACTGTAGCAAACTTACAATATTAGCAGCTGTGTAAGCCATTTACATTAAATGGGTTTAGGGGAAAAACATCTATATTTTTGATGGCTCTCTTTATGCATATAGGGATCTATTTTATATTTGTTACATCACACCCTAAGAGCTGGATAATGGGTATGCATGTTTGTAGTTATCAGTGGATGGTGAGGGAGAAGGAAACAGGCAGAAGTCCAGACCCTTTGTTTTGAATATGGATAAGATTGAAACTGACAACTTGCCCCTTCCCTTCCCTGTCCCAGAATCAGGATGTTGCATCAAAGAATGCAACCACAGCTCTCCAGAAATGTAACCTCCTCTCTCACACACACAACCAATTCCATTCCACCAATCTATCATGGATCCTTCCAGGAAGCATCAACATTTTATTTTTTGTCTGTCAGAGTAGTCAGTACTAGTCATTGTTTCCATTATTTGATAAGTCCTTCAATTTTTAAGGCATTATAATGCCCTGTTATCTAGACTTTTTCTTGTACTCAGGGTAATCAAAGGTTCTTCCTAGCCTGCTTCCTTATTGTAATACACATAACCCTTGCTCAGGGCACCTAGGATTTATCTGTCACACATTCATATCCCAGAGACACTATTTCCTTATTCATGGACACTTTGCCCAAGGCCATCATGGTTTCTCATTCACTTATCCAAAGTCTTAGTTGCTCTGTCTTTTGTTCACATATCCTTAGCTCAGGACCCCCATGTTGCCTCATACTCAAATCAATGAGCCTGGGCTTCCAGGTTTTTTATTTCACGCAGCCCTATCCGAGTGCCTTCATGTTTTCTCTTTATAAATGCCTAGCCCAGTGCCCTCATGTTTTCTCTTCACACATCCCTAGGCCATAGGCCTCATGTTTTCTCATTTGCATAGCTCTAGCCCAGTCCCCACATGTTTTCTCATTATCCACAATTCCCTTGTCCTGGGGCATTATGATTTCGTATTCAGTGGCACCTGGACCAGCACTCATAGATTTTTTTTATTCACATAGCCTAGCTACAACTTCCACACTATTTTAATGTACAGTGCCTTGCAAAAGTATTCACCCCCTTGACTTTTATCCTATTTTGTTACATTACAGCCTTAAGTTCAATTCTTTGTTAATCTGAATTGTATGTGTTGGATCAGAACACAATAGTCTAAGTTGGTGAAGTGAAATGAGAAAAATATATACATAAAATTATTTTTAGAAATAGAAAACAGAAAATTGGCATGTGCGTATTTTTTCACCCTCTTTGTTAAGAAGCCCCAAAAAAGTTCTGGTGCAACCAATTACCTTCAGAAGTCTCATAATTAGTGAAATTAGGTCCACCTGTGTGAAATCTAAGTGTCACGTGATCTGTCATTACATATACACACCTTTTTTGAAAGGCCCCAGAGGTTGCAACAACTAAGCAGAGGCACCACTAACCAAACACTGCCATGAAGACCAAGGAACTCACCAATCAAGTAAGGGACCATGTTGTTGAGAAGTACAAGTCAGGGTTAGGTTATAAAAAAATTATCCAAATCTTTAATGATCCCCAAGAGCACCATCAAATCTATCATAACCAAATGGAAGGAACATGGCAAAACAGCAAACCTGCCAAGACAGCCCACCAAAACTCACGGAGGGCATTAATCAAAGAAACAGCACAGAGACCTAAGGTAACCCTGGAGGAGCTACAGAGTTCCACAGCAGAGACTGGAGTATCTGTACATAGGACGACAATAAGCCGTACGCTCCATAGAGTTGGGCTTTATGGCAGAGTGGCCAGAAGAAAGACAGTACTTTCAGCAAAAAACAAAATATCACGTTTTGAATTTCTGAAGAGGCATGTGGGAGACTCCCAAAATCTATGGAGGAAGGTACTCTGGTCTGATGAGACTAAAATTGAACTTTTTGGCCATCAAATAAAACGCTATGTCTGGCACAAACCCAACACATCACATCACCCAAAGTACACCATCCCCACAGTAAAACATGGTGGTGGTAGCATCATGCTGTGGGGATGTTTTTCAGCAGCCGGGACTGGGAAACTGGTCAGAGTTGAGGGAAAGATGGTGCTAAATGCGGGGATATTCTTGAGCAAAACCTGTACCACTCTGTGCGTGATTTGAGGCTAGGACGGAGCTTCACCTTCCAGCAGGACAATGACCCCAAACACACTGCTAAAGCAACACTCGAGTGGTTTAAGGGGAAACATGTAAATGTGTTGGAATGGCCTAGTCAAAGGGCAGACCTCAATCCAATAGAAAGTCTGTGGTCAGACTTAAAGATTGCTGTTCACAAGTGCAAACCATCCAACTTGAAGGAGCTGGAGCAGTTTTGCATGGAGGAATGGGCAAAAATCCCAGTGGTAAGATGTGGCAAGCTCATAGAGACTTATCCAAAGTGACTTGGAGCTGTGAATGCCGCAAAAGGTGGCTCTACAAAGTATTGACTTTAGGGGGGTGAATAGTTATGCACATTGACTTTTTCTGCTATTTTGTTCTATTTATGGTTTGCTTCACAATAAAAAAAAAAAAACATCTTCAAAGTGTCGGGCATGTTCTGTAAATTAAATGATGCAAACCCTCAAACAATACATGTTAATTCCAGGTTGTGAGGCAACAAAACACAAAAATGCCAAGGAGGGTGAATACTTTTGCAAGGCACTGTAGTTCCTGGAACATACCCAAGTCAGATGGTCCCATCACACTTACACTAGTATCATACATGTTTTTTATTTTCCAATATGTTCTATATTTGCGCTTTTCATTTTTTACTAGAGCACATTTTATGTCTTTTATTTTCATGATATTTGCACTAAGCTGCCAAAGGTTGTAGTGAAATTCACATTAATTTGCATTGCTTTGATGATTTACACTGCTCTTCTATATCTTGTTTTGTACTGGCTTACAGTATGTATGTTTTAATGTGCCTGCCAGTTTACGAGATGTTGCACTTATTTAAACTGAATATGTGAACATTATCGCTATTTTATTAGATCTGAGAATTTAGGTATTTTCCAGCCCTATACAGGGCCTCCTAAATGCTTACATCAAGGGGGTGGGGCTTATATATATATATACTGTCAAAGATTCCTGGCCAGAAGTAAGTGACATACAGCATATAACACTGCACCTAAACTTCTTCAAAAGGTCCATTTTTATCTGTTCTGCTTGTTTTTGCCTGGTAAGTAACTTGATCACAGCTGAAGTTTTTAAGTATGGCTTAAGTGGAATTTAATTGTAATTGTTTGTATACTTTTGTTGAACATTAAGAGAAAGTTATATATGTTGTGTATAATAAATTCACTTATCTGAGTCCAGTGGACCCTAGGTACTCATGTTTTTGCATGGTAAGTATCTTGATCACAGCTGATGTCCTTAAGCATGATTCTTAAAAGGGCTAGCTGCTTGTAAAATGGAATTTAAATGTATAAAGATATACATACAGTACTAGTTTATATAATATAGTTTATATAATATAGTTTATATAGTTTATATATGTGGATTATTGAGAACGACAGTATAAGTTATGTATGTTATGTATAATGAATTGATTTATCTGAGTAGTTTTAATATTAACCTACTTTCTTGGGCAGATTCCCACCTTTCCTGCTATTCTTTTCAGTAATAAGGTGCAGAACATGTGTTGTGCAGTGACTTTGGCATTCATTGGGAGGTATATTGGAGTTACTAGAAGGGATCTGGTATTCCATGGGACTACTTTTGGAGACATGGGGTTCTATCACAAGTATGAAGTCCAAAAAAGTTTGAGGGATCATTTTGGACTAGATCAAATTACTATGCATACATTTAGTAACAGTTTCACCCAATTGAAATTACTTTAGTTTTTTAATGTAAGATTTTTAATACTAGCTCTACAGAATATGTTGGCAATGTATAAATAAATCATAATAATTAATGATAATAACATTTATCCAGAACAATAGAACATAGCACATACAGTAGGTGAGAAAATATTACTGCAAGATATAAATGCAGGATTGCATGTTCAACTTATTTACAGTATTTCCAACACGGTTTCAAGTAACACAGGTTCAAACTTACAGATTCATTCCAGGAATATAAGAATGGACCAGTACTTCGATAAATAAAATAGAAAAGTTGCAACTCCAAGATCTTATTTGAGTAGTACAGTAAGTGCAGTCAGTTATTTTCAGGTATATTACTATATATGTATTGCTATATATGTTTGGTGCATTTATATATTAAAAAACATTAACTTTGACCATTTTCAGCTTACACAAACATGTTTTGGACCAAGTTATAGTGTAAGTATGGGGCTTACTGTTTAATTTATATGGAATTAGAAAAGTTGCATGAATGGCTCCATTTACTGTGCTACCCCAAGGTACCTACAGTATATATCACACCATAGAAAATTATTTTGGCTTCACAGAATAGCATGGGAAGTTGAGTTTTTAAATCCAAATAACATTTCCATTGGGGATTTAATGAGGCAGCTAAACTAATTCACCCAGAATAAATATACATATTCCCCACATTTATCTGCTACAACATGAAAACAGGAAACTTGAAGCCAGCATGGAGCATTCCTCCGCAGTTGACAGTAAAAATACTGTAACTGTATAAAAAATGCACACATGTGAAGGGGCCTCCCTTCTTCAAGGGGGAGTCTGGTATGTACAGTAGCTCTGTGAAAAATGTATAGCGCAGCTCTCTGACAAGTAATTCATCCTACTAGTGAAGCAAATTCAGCATTTTTTTTTCTCCAATTTATAAAAACAGCGTTAAAGGGCCAGTTACCTCCCATATAGTACTCTTTTGCATGTGACAGAGCACTCTGTTTATAATTTAAAAACTTTGGCCCACATTCAATTCGAAGCAACAGTCTTATATCTGCGAGTGTGTTGCGGGCTCCCGTTCGTCTTTGATTGCGATGCTATTGCTCAATCCCACAAGTTATGGGCCAAAACCGTAAACCATGCACTGGTTCATAACAGTTCAGTACGCGAACATGATCAATTCAGCAACCCCATAACCGCCCAGCCAATAGAAAATGAGACTGTCATTCCATTATGCGATCAGACTCGCAAACCCTCAAAATAAAGAATTATGAAAATGAATGCCAATACTGTTCTAGTCCATATGGGTGGCCTGATATGTATTAACTCATTGATACCCAAGATCGATTTAACCCCGAAATGGAACATAAAAATACATTTAATTCCCTGCTGATTTGCAAGCTTGAGACTGTTGTGCAATTAATTCTAAGGTCCATCATTGCTTTCCACATTATTTACAGTGCAGTATTGATTTTTTATTTGCATTTACAGTGCTCTGAATAGGTGTTTAACCCTCTTGTGGGTCTTCTCTAGCACTCGTAGGATATTCCCCTTCATTTGCCATTTACGGGTGTGAAAACATTTGCAGATATTGAGCAATTGAATAGCAATTTTAGTCTTGTGAAAGTGAAAGATCAAAGGCTTCTAGAGGCTGCAATTTACGAGTTTAACCATCGCAATATTTTCAAGGCTGTAACTTGGAAGCGAAACGGAGCCCGCAAAAAGACGTCAATTGCAAATTAGCTTGCAACCTCACTTACGGGCCTCCAGATCTCCCGAAAGTGCAATTGAATATGGCCCTTCATTTTTTTCTTTAAGTTTTATTTATTTATTGGCATAAAAGTGTTTGTTTTTTTGCTTTTATTTATTTACATGTGTAAACCTTCCCACCAGATCACACCGACCATCTTTAATAAAGGTGTGTGCCACTCAGCCAGTGGTCAGTGCTGCTTTAGTCTATGAGGGGAGTCTGTTACTCACAGAGCTTCCCCAGCACAAGCTGCTACATCCAGGCTCTCAGAGTCATGTCAGTCATTCCCTGTGACCAATGAGCAGTGTAGCCTCTGTCCCTCCCACAAACAGAGCAAATGCACAGTGAAAGCTGTGTGTGAGAAAACATCCCAGCAATGAGCCTGTGTGTGCAAGTGTGTGTGCGCTCATTCTGTGCCAGTGAATGTGTTTGCATGTGCTCAGTGTGTGCCATGTGCTGTGTGTATGTGCTATGTGTGTGCCAGTGTATGCCTGTTAAGTGTGTGACACGTGCTGTGGGTATATGCTCAGTGTGTGCCATGTGCTTTGTGTATGTGTTCTGTGTGTGCTATGTGTTCTGAATGTGCTCAGTGTGTGCCATGTGCTGTGTGTGTGTATGTGCTCAGTGTGTGTGTGTGTGTGTGTGCTCAGTGTGTGCCATGTTCTCAGTGTGTGTAAGTGTTCTGTGTGTGTGCCAGTGTGTGTGTGTATGTGCTCAGTGTGTGCCATGTGCTGTATGTGTGCATGTGCTCGGTGTGTGTCGGAAAAAACACTGTGCCCTGTGTTGTGTATCATACCCCTGGAGTAATGAGCAGAAAGGTAATAAAATGCATAAATCTATATTTATTAATAAAGAATCACAACAACACACAGAAAATCTTTCTTTTCATTTGATCTAAAAAAAAAATCAAGTATTAAAAAAATTCTAAAAGTATTTCAACATGTTTTTAGTAGATCTTTACAACGGTGTGGTCCAAACTGTACTGAATTAACTGGCCCTTTAATGTAATGTTTTAAGAGCAAATGTATATTATGCTCTTTTGAAAAAACTTGATGAGGGAAAAATACAGCTTTTAATATATTATATATTACTAGCGACCTGCCCGTCAAAAAATGGCGGCAATGAGATGTGTATGTTTGTAAATTTGGTCGCTAATTTACGTATTTGACACTTGTAACCTTTTTCTTATGTCGAAAGAAGTACAATTATTATATTAAACATGTTTATTTTTGGAACATTGTATTTTTTTGTTGAGGAACTGTTGAAGTGTTTTTTGTAAAAGTGGTAACATTTGAATGTAAGAACAGTTGAACATTGGATTAATGAGTATTGTAAACTTGACATAATGGTTTTTTTAACATGCAATTTGTAGATTAAGAACGGTTAAACAAAATATATATTGAATCCAGAGGAAGGCAAACAGTAAAAACCCTGCTTGAAACATATCAAATTGTATCAAAGTGGGGAAAAAATTAATTCCTTCCTGACCCCATTAATTGAAATTAATATTTTACTTGAAATGCTACATTTACATTGTGTAACAAAACGTCCATCTGCTGTTAACATAAACTTTGAAATATCTACAATTAACCAACTTTAGCTTGTTTTTTTTAAAACTTGTAACTTTGTAAAGAGTAACATACTTAATTAACCTTTGAACTTGAATTTGTTTTAAATGCAAGGCAAGTGTTTTGTGGGGCTAATCATGCAGAAACAGTACTTCCATGAAATAGTAATGAGTTATTTTATCATTGGTGGTTTGGAATGGTTGACATTTCTTTGTTGGTGTTGTAATTAATGAAAATGGCACAAAAAGAGAATGCGAGACATTAAAGTTCGTCGGCGATGTGTAACCACTGTTCTCTATTTGTTTTGCCATTGTATAGAGTTTAATATGGAAATAGTGGTGCTGTAAAAAGTTTGAGAGTGACATAAAAAGTCATTATTGAAATGAGAGCACGGTTCTTTATGTTTTAGCTTTGTTTTTTGTTGTAAAATTGTCGAACAAGTCATTTTTTTCTTTTGGTTTGAGTTTGTGATGCATGGGTTGTGTTTCTTGCAATGAAAGTTACAGTACTTCATAGTAGACAATGTTTTTGGTAAAAATGCATCCATCCTCTAATAAATCACCTTGACTTTGCTTGTTTTCAATGTAAACTTTAATAGCCTGTGGATTTTTGCACCTTGAGAAGGCAACATACAATTGGCCATGTGCAAATACTGGTTGTTCTAAGAATATTGACCTTGCTTTTGGATAGATGTTCACTAACTAAAAACTTCTGTAAAAAAAGTATGCTCTGTGCTTATATAGAGCCCTATTCAATTGGCTGAATCGCAATTTAATAAGGCTGCAAGTGAGCATTTTGCTGCTTATCTGCAGTGCAATCTATTTTTCAATGTTAAACAAAAACAACATATATACATTCAGTCATCACTGATCAATTTTGGGGGGGAAACACACACATCTGCATTCATTTTAAACAAGTTTAATTAAACAACACATTTACTTATATAACAATACATAATTATTAATACATACCGTATATACTCGAGTATAAGCCAGCCCGAGTATAAGCCGAGGCACCCATTTTACCACAAAATACTGGGTAAAATGAGTGACTCGAGTATAAGCCGAGGGTGGGAAATGTGCTGCCCCCTGTGTCCCTCTTGTGCCCTGTGTCCCCCCCCTCTCTCTCTCTATCTCTTCTCCCCTCTCCCTTCCCTGTGTCTCTTCTCCCCTCTCCCTTCCCTGTGTGTCTTCCAACCTCTCCCTTCCCTGTGTCTCTCCCCCCCTCCCTTATCAGCATCCTCAACCCCACTCCTCAACCTCCCTCCTCATCCTTAACCTCGCTCCTCATCCTCAACCTCCCTCCTCATCCTCAACCTCCCTCCTCATCCTCCCTCCTCATCCTCAAACTCCCTCCTCATCCTCAACCTCCCTCCTCATCCTCAACCCCCTCCTCATCCTCCCTCCTCAACCCCCCATCCTCAACCCCCCTCCTCAACCTCAACCCCCCTCCTCAACCCCTCATCCTCAACCTCCCTCCTCATCCTCAACCTCCCTCCTCAACCCCCCCATCCTCAACCTCCCTCCTCAACCCCCCTCCTCAAGCCTCCTATCCTCATCCTCCCTCCTCAACCCCCCTCATCCTCATCCTCAAGCCCCTCCTCAACCTCAACCCTCCTCAACCCTTAACCCCCCTTCCTCTACCCCCCTCCTCAACCTCCCTCCTCAACCCCCCATCCTCAACCCCCCATCCTCATCCTCTCTCCTCAACCCCCCATCCTCAACCCCCCTCCTCAACCCCTCATCCTCAACCTCCCTCCTCATCCTCAACCTCCCTCCTCAACCTCCCCATCCTCAACCTCCCTCCTTAACCCCCTCCTCAAGCCTCCTATCCTCATCCTCCCTCCTCAACCCCCCTCATCCTCATCCTCAACCCCCTCCTCAACCTCAACCCTCCTCAACCTAAACCCTCCTCAACCTTAACCCCCCCTCCTCTACCCCCCTCCTCAACCTCCCTCCTCAACCCCCCATCCTCATCCTCTCTCCTCAACCCCCCATCCTCAACCCCTCATCCTCAACCCCTATCCTCAACCCCTCATCCTCAACCCCTCCTGCTCATCCTCAACCAACCTCCTCATCCTCATCCTCCCTCCTCATCCTTAACCTCCCTCCTCAACCTCCCTCCTCATCCTCCCTCCTCATCCTCAAACTCCCTCCTCAACCCCCCTCCTCAACCCCTCCTCAACCTCTATCCTCAACCCCCCATCCTCAACCCCCTCCTCAACCTTCCTCCTCAACCCCTCCCATCCTCAACCCCCTCCTCAACCCCCCCATCCTCATCTTCAACCCCCCATCCTCAACCTTTCCTCCTCAACCTTAACCCCCCTCCTCAACCTCAACCCCCCTCAACCCCAAACCACCTCCTCAACCTCAACCCCCCTCAACCTCCCCCCTCAATCCCCCTCAATAGACACACGGGGGGGGGGGTTAGAGACACACGGGGGGGTTAAAGACACACGGGGGGGGGGTTAGAGACACAAAAGGGGGCCCTTTTTTGCCTTAAAAAAAGGGCTGAAAAACTCATCTTATACTCGAGTATATAAGGTATATTAGTACAATTCATTTTTTTGAGTGTGATAGTTTCTTTAATAACACTACAATTTATTGCAAATAAATTGTTACAAGGACTTTGGCTTTTAAACATTACAAACACAAACATTAATGGGGAGCTAAAAGGGCACTGCTCTGTCTTAACAAAGAAACCACTTAAAAAAAAAGTAAATAAGCAAAAGACACACTAAAGACTTAGAAACATATTTAACGTTTCAAACAGGTCAGTTTGAAATAGTTATTTTGACAAAATTAACTTTTAAGGAATAAAACCAACCCAAACAGTTCCACAATTAAAGGGATGCAAGGTTTATGAACAAACAGCCTTATTAAATTGTGATTTGGCCAATTGAATAGGGCTCTATATAAGCACAGAGCATATTTTTTTACAGAAGTTTTTAGTTAGGGAAGACCTTGCTTTTGGATAGAAGTTCACTAACTAAAAACTTCTGTAAACAAAATATGCTCTGTGCTTATATAGAGCCCTATTCAATTGGCCAAATCGCAATTTAATAAGGCTGAAAATTTTCATAAATGTGAATGGAGTTGTCTCTGTTTCTTTAAAGAACTTATATGATCTTAAAAGGTATTGGCTTATATATGTAAGCATGTATGTTCATATGTCAATTATTTTGACTTCAAATAATAGAATAATTTATTAATAAAAACTAGTTGTATCCTTTTCGATATTACAAATAAAGAAAAAAGGTTAGTTAAACATATTTTCATTATAATGAAATTGAGAAACATTTATTAGCAAAAAACTGCAATAAAAGTATAGTTAAGGTTGCAGAACAGGATGGGAAACTTAAGGCTGGAAAAATGCAGGAAATTGGGAAGCTAAGCTTGCATGCAAACCTTAACATCCTTCCATCTCTGTACAAAGGATTTTCTGATAATATCAATTATGACATTATATATGACATTAGGTGACATCATTCATGAAATCACATATGATATAAACAATATCAGCTATGACATCACTCATGACATCTATAATATGAAAAAAGGCATAGTCCATGTTATTACTGATGACATTACTCTACATGCTTATGATGTCACTTAAAGGACCACAAAAGTTCCCTATATATGCTCTGCACATTTAGATAGAGGGTAAAAAGTAGTGAAAAGAGAGACAGAAGGAGGGAGAGAGAAGGAGGGAGGGAGAGACAGAAGTAGGTATAGAGAAGGAGGGAGGGCGAGAGAGAGATAGGGGACAGAGAAAGAGGGCATAAAGACAGAGAGATGGCCCACAGGGAGAGGGAGAAAGTGCACAGAGAGAGAGGGCACACAGAGAGAGAGGCAGATGGTGCAGAGAGAGAGAGGGAGAGGGCGCTCAGGGAGAGAGAGAGAGACAGAGCAAATTATATATTATGCCGTCATTTATGACGGTCAAATGGCTAGTGTAGAATATTGATAATGAAATGTATGGTATTGTTTAAATTTTGGACTTGTGTTAACTAAATATTGCTGCAGTGTGTTAGCATTGCATCATTTTGACATTGCTGACAATGTTGTTGTTGTTAATTTGTTCAGTCATGTACAACTCTCTGTGACCCTATGGACCAGAGCAAGCCAGGCACATCTAACATAAAGATACTTGTCAAAGATACTAGAATGGGTTGCAAGTTCCTTTTCCAGTGGGCCGCGATTTGTCTGACCTATTTGCTATGTAGAAAGAGCTAATGTCCTTTTATCAAATTAATAAATATAGAAATAAAATTGTTCATATTACATATTCATATAGTACGTTCCCTATAACAGTAGTTCCTAACCATTTCTTCAAGACTCACAGGTAATGATTTAGGTTTAACTCTGAGTTAACATAGTTGAGATGGTTAGTAATCAACAGGGTATGGAGCATATAATTGCCTGATTTGTATGCACACAGCGTGAAACCTAAATCATGACCTGCTGGATGGGCCTGGCATTCAGCAGCAAGTTTTAATTTTGGCTCAGATATTTTCTTAAATATTCCACAAGATTGATTTAACTTTTTATTCGTGAATATGGACAATCTATGAATTGAGCGCTAAAGGGTTATTATTAAATAGCCCTAACTCAGTTAGCCATTAATAAGTATCATCAGAACCACAGTATCAAAGCTTGCCAAAAGACAAGAAGTTTCTTTCTGAATAGTTTTTCTCAGTCATATTTATTGTCACTAGCTTCATCATTTGTCATGTATTTATGACTTTGAGAGTCATACATTAAAAATAATATTTGGGGTCAGGAAGGAATTTATTTTTGTTATGCGTTTCATTGTATGTATTTACACTTTTTGCCATTTTACTGTATAATTACAGAGATAGTATTGATCCAGGGAGTAATCAGGTTGCCAGTATCTGAGGTCAGGAAGAAATTTATTTTTTTACTCATTTGAGACAATTGGCTAAGTTTCACTGGGGTTTTCACTGTTTGCCTTCCTCTAAATCCAATATAAACATTTACACATATGTTAAATAACATGTAATGCTTGAGAAAGTGGAAACATTCTTAGAATATGGATGTATAGGTTACAATAAAAACGGTTAACATTTTATCAAACTATGGTTTCCGAGTTGTTTACAGATATAAAAATATATCTAAGTTGCATGTTAGTACAATAAACAAATTAACTAATAATTCTATTTATTTTTCTACTTTTACATGCATATTTATTGTCACTAGCTTCAGCGTTTGACATGTATTTATGACTTTGAGAGACATACATTAAAAATAATATTTGGGGTCAGGAAGGAATTTATTTTTTTACCCATTTTACACAATTGCTGATGTTTCACTTGTGTTTTTTCTGTTTGCCTTCCTCTGGATTCAATATAAACATTTACGCAGGTGTTGAATAACATGTAATGCTTAGTTCTTTTATTCTATGTATTTCACATTTATTTTACCAGTTCTGAGTTTCAATTATTCAAATTAACATTTGAATTGTATTTTGTTATCCGTTTCATTGTATGTATTTACACCTTTTGCCATTATACTGTATAATTACAGAGATAGTATTGATCCAGGGAGTAATCCGATTGCCAGTGTCTGAGGTCAGGAAGGAATTTATTTTTTTACCCATTTGAGACAATTGGCTAAGTTTCACTAAGGTTTTCACTGTTTGCCTTCCTCTAAATCCAATATAAACATTTACACATATGTTAAATAACATGTAATGCTTGAGAAAGTGGAAACATTCTTAGAATATGGATGTATAGGTTACAATAAAAACGGTTAACATTTTATCAAACTATGGTTCCGAGTTGTTTACAGATATAAAAATATATCTAAGTTGCAATAACAATAAACAAATTAACTAATAAGTCTATTTATTTTTCTACTTTTACATACATATGGAATATGACATTGAATAAGAAAAAATATTAAATAAATAAAAAAATGAAGGTCAAGGGGGAACAGACTCGCATTGGGTGGCAAACAACAGGGATGAGGATGGGGGGGTTGAGGAGAGGGGTTGAGGATGGGGTTGATGAGGAGGGGGGGTGAGGAGGGGTTGATGAGGAGGAGGGAGGTTGAGGAGGGGGGTTGAGGTTGAAGGGGGGTGAGGGGGGGTTGAGGATGAGGATGGGGGGTTGAGGATGGGGGGTTGAGGAGGGGGTTGATGAGGAGGAGGGAGGTTGAGGAGGGAGGTTGAGGTTGAGGGGGGGTGAGGAGGGGGTTGATGAGGAGGAGGGAGGTTGAGGAGGGGGGTTGAGATTGAGGGGGGGTGAGGAGGGGGTTGATGAGGAGGAGGGAGGTTGAGGAGGGGGGTTGAGGTTGAGGGGGGGTGAGGAGGGGGTGAGGATGGGGGGGTTGAGGAGGGAAGTGGAGGATGGGGGTTGAGGATGGGGGGTTGAGGAGGGGGTTGATGTTGAGGAGGGGGGTTGAGGTTGAGGGGGGGTGAGGAGGGGGTTGAGGATGGGGGGGTTGAGGATGAGGATGGGGGGTTGAGGGGGGAGGATGAAGATGGGGGGGTTGAGGAGTGAGGTTGAGGAGGGGGTTGAGGATGAGGAGGGAGGTTGAGGATGAGGAGGGAGGTTGAGGAGGGGGTTGAGGATGAGGAGTGAGGTTGAGGATGAGGAGGGAGGTTGAGGTTATGGAGGGGGGTTGAGGTTGAGGAGGGGTTGAGGATGGGGGGGTTGAGGATGAGGGGGTTGAGGATGAGGAGGGAGGTTGAGGATGAGGAGGGAGGTTGAGGATGAGGAGTGGGGTTGAGGAGGGAGGTTGAGAATGAGGAGGGGGTTGAGGAGGGTAATAAGGGAGGGGGAAGAGACACAGGGAAGGGAGAGGGGAGAAGAGACACAGGAGAGAGTGGGGGGACACAGGGGGCAGCACATTTCCCACCCTCGGCTTATACTTGAGTCACTCATTTTACCCAGCATGTTGTGGTAAAATAGGTGCCTCGGCTTATGCTTGGGTCGGCTTATACTCGAGTATATACGGTAATTGCTTAGATGCACAGTAAAAGTTTAATAAAGGTTTTTGTTTTATAAAACTCTGCCTAACTATTCTTTAGAGATCTCTTTATAAGTCCAATAAAGAGTCCCTTTTACTAAACCACACCAGTTTATGAAACTTATGCTTTGTCTTTTTAATAAATGTGCTTGAGTATAATGTAATATGTTGTTAATAAGTTATTAAACAAGTACAAGCAGGAGACTTACAGCCAGGGTGATAGGGGAACTAGTTGTACAGATCAAGGTTACATGCGTTTTGTATGTGTATTTCTGACAGGCAGTGTATCTGTGTGCATTTAGGACATACTACGGGGCCCTCGTCTACAACTTATCTGTACCTAAGCCTGTTGTTTTTGTGTTTTACCCTGTGTGTATCAGTTTTTGTGACTGTGTGTTTGATAGCTGTAGAAAACAAAATGTTACAATGTGTATATTCTTCTAATTGTATGAATACCAAAACTTTTTTTTACAACCAAAGTTGTGCACCATCACACAGATCCATGAAAATCATGTTAGAAAGTGATTTACAATTATAAAATGTGTCAATAATTAGTGTAGATATTGACAACTGTCACACTGATTATATTTTCTTTCATTATAGTATTTTACAATGTTGATTTACAGCTCAGGTATAGAGTAATTATTTCTGATGTTAGGTTTTGAGTCCAAATTCCAGGTGATTCTCTTTTAATAATCATACTTTTTATTTAGTGCAAGGTATAGAACACACAGATGTATAAACTCTAAGAAAACCATGAGCCCTGTAGTGCATTGGCAGTCACAGACATTCCCCTGGTACAGCGGACGGTAAGTTCGGTATTGAAGAGTCACACTCAGGCCTGAATTTGAGGATTTTCGTTCGGTGCACAGGTGAGTCAATCAAGATGACCAAAGAACTCTACAGGACCGAACTTGCCTAGCCCTGCCCTGGTACTGACAACTAGCACAGCACGTCCTCACTCAGCCAACACAGCAGGTTCTAATTCATGCCTTAACCACTGCAGCCTTTTATATAAAGCATTGCTGCTTTATGTAATCTGGTGACTTCAGAAGCCCTTTATATAATGTCAGACAAAGGGGATTAATCTGCAGAAATGTTTGTAAAGTTTCAGCTTTATTAAGTCAATTCCCTTTATCTGCAATATGGATGTAAGCAGGAAGTATTATGACCTATATTGCTAGAGACTTTCCTTACTAGCTGGTATAATGTAAAGAGACCAAACATGGTTCTTCTATTCTAAGAGTTTGTGTTTTATGTCTTTGTCTTTCAGATTCCAACCATTACCAAAGTTCACTGATATCCATTTCCAGTAAAGGAATGACAGTTTGATATTTACTCAAATAAAAGAAATACTCCCAGAAACATAAGAGAACATGGAAAAAGACCATAGTGGACATCCACTATACCAGGACCTGTAAATGTATTCTTTCTCTGAAATCTCCAATATTAAAGAATACCTTTATCTAAGGTGTGGATTAATATCCATTAAACATGGTGATGGGCAGGACTTTGATCGAACCTGTGGTTGCTATAACCCAGGTGGCAAGCTCTTTCTATGACACTGCTTTGCTAATGGTGGTGAAGGACCATTACAAACAAAATAGCACCTCCAACAGTACCTCTAATGAGTATGATCTTCAGAAATCCATCTCAGACTTTTACATCTACTACAACATGATTATGGGACTGACCCCTTTGCTCTCTGCCTACATCCTGGCAAAACTTAGTGACAAAATAAACAGAAAGATCACTATCTGCGTGCCACTGGCAGGATACCTCATATCCAGGTCACTTCTACTCTTTGTAATTATTCTTGACTGGCCAATAGAGGTAATGTTTGGCTCTGCAGCTTTGAATGGTATAACAGGTTGGTTTACAACTTACTGGTCTGGTGTTGTGGCCTGGGCATCATTTAGTTCCTCTGAAAAAAATCGATCAATAAAATTAATAATCATTGATCTTGTATACGGCATGGCTGGTTTCTTCGGAAGCTTGGCATCTGGCTATATATTCACCCATCTAAATATTAAAAACTATAAAGGTGTTGTTCTCATCATATGTAGTCTTGCCTGCTATTTCTTCTGCCTGCTGTATAGCATTTTTGTTTTGAGCATACCTCATTCTGAAGATGTGTGTACTAAACTAATCAAGGATGAAACCAAATCTATCGGAAATAATCTACACAAATCTAATGAGCAAAGCAAAGTGTTGGAGGATTCAGATGTTCAAGCAACAGCAGCTGACTCATCCAACGAGGAGTCAACTATTGCAGCACCCAAGCTCTTCATCATTATAATGTTCTCCTGTGCTGTCATGTACAGCATTGTCTTAACTTCAGCTGAAGATGTGATTAATGTGTTTGTATTAAAGAACCCACTGAACTGGGGACCAGTTAAAGTTGGTTACGGGAATGCTGCAACCTTTGTGACCTACATCACCAGCTTCTTAGGAGTCTATGTTTTCTCCCGGTGTATGGGCGATCTTGGTATGATCATGGTTGGAATTTTCTCATTCAGCTTTGGAATTCTAATTATGGCCTTTGTACGTTGGACCTTCCTTTATTACATAGGTGAGTAAAACAAAGTATGCTCATTATAGAAGTCACTAAATTATTACATTTGGCTTTTCATAAAATGGTGTCATATGCAGGGTAAAGATAGATGTTTATAATTTAAACAGACATAGAAGTAAAAATCTTGAATAGTCTGCGTTGAAGGTAAAGCAAGTAAAAATGTATTCTACAAGTTATTATTATTATTATTATTATCATTTACTTGTAACGCGATAACATATTCCATAGCGCTATACATGCGTTTTGATCAAGGCAAAAAACAATATTAACACATTACAAAAGATGGAGGGCCCTGTCTTTTGAGCTTTGAGCTTGGAATCCAGTGTCCATAGTGCTTTCCCCAAAGCACATTGCAAGATTGACAACTCGCAGACCTAGGCCCTCATTCAATTGGAATTTGGCCAATTGAATAGGGGTCTAAATAAGCACATAACATATTTTTTTAAAGAGGTTTTTAGTTAGTAAACATCTATCCAAAAGCAAGGTTTTCACTAACTAAAAATGTATTAAAAAAAATATGTTATGTGCTTATTTAGAGCCCTATTCAATTGGCCAAATCGCAATTGAATGAGGGCCTTACAGTCTAAAGTGATCACAGAAAGAGAAAGGGAGTCATTTCCTTATCAGTTTATTGACTCAAACAATAAAACAAAATTCATGGATTTATATTGAACTTGGCAGAATTTAAATCAAACTAGAAAAAAAGGTTACAAGAAAAAAATTACAAGAAAAAAAGCCTAATTCCTTTATTAAATATTGCACAGTGACAATCACGTGTCCCAGGAAGAAATCTCTTAATATCAGTATACTCAATCTGCCTTATTATTGTCTGAATCAGCAATATCAGTCAGAGACATACACTAATATTAACCTTCAAAGTACAGAGGGACAATGGACAAAATGGGTTTGAATGTAATGTGATACCTATTTTTAATCACATTTTGATCTTGTTTTGGGATATTAACAATATTTATCTCGAGCATTTCTGGTGGGACTTTACCTTCTTTTTTTACTTCATTAAATACTTCTTAAGATTGGTTGAAAGGTTTTATAATATTGGTTGGCATACCCACCCGGACCTGGAGCTTTGTGGGCTTTCAACTTATCAATAGCTATACAAATAGTCTTGTTAGGATTAATCTTATTAAATATTTCTATTTTACATATTCAAAGTATAATTATCTTAATGAGAGTCCCCATGTCTCTTGCGTAAAGCAAACAACTGAATAAGTACACCTTTAATGTAAGCCTTAGGGGCCTTCAAAATTGAGGTTTTAGATTGTATTGATTTATCACTCAGATCAAAACATTTTGTAATTTCTTCAAATAAATATATGTCCATTTTCCAGGGGCGTCTCTCCCTGATAAATTAATATATTTTTTATGATTAATTTAACCATAGCATGGTCGGTCCATGTAATAGGACCTATAATAACCTTTTCCATGTTATCTAATGTAGTATTATCAACTAAGAAATAGTCTAATCGAGAGTATGATTTATGGCAATTCAAAAAATATAAGTATAATCTCTTTCCTTAGGATTCAGAGATCTCCATGTATCAAACACATTATATTTCAGCAATCTATCATGGAACAATTTAGATTTCCTTACCCTTAAAGCGTCTGGTTCAGGTTTTTTGACAGATTTCCTATCCAATCCTGCACTGAGCCTCATATTAACATTTCCACACACTATAAGGTGACCTTGTATATATTTTGATAGATTTCTGCTATTACAGTCGGTGCATAAATGTTACCAGTCGTAAATGCTGCTTATCCTTGTATATCCACACCATATTATGAATCTACCTTCTGGATCAGTTTCTAAAAATTCTTTCACTACATTTACATTTTTATTAAAACATAAATCGATACACCTCTTGATTTCTTTGTTAAGTAGAATTATAGGAAAGAGAAAATTGTTTGTCTATTAATTTGGGAGCTTTATCCAATGGGTATCCTGTAGGCAAAAAAAACCCATCTGTTTTGAAAGCTAATTGCCTTTTAATAGTAGAGTTCAAACCTTCTACATTATGTGTAATAAATTTTAATGCACACCCAGCAACACAAAAACAACAATATAAAAACTGAGGAGTTTTTAATTCACATGCGCGTCACGTCATTAGCATATGCTGGTACAGAAGACGTGCTGCGGTGTCAGGATCATCATCAGCATCAGCTCATCGGAGCATAGTAAAAGGTAAGGAGAGAGAGGGATTGGGATTGGAGAGGGTGCAGTGAGGAGGAGGTTATGTTGGAAAGAAGATGATGATAAAGGGGGGAAGGAGGAGAAGGAGGAGGATGATGATAGGGGGGAAGGAGGATGATAAGGGGGGAGGAGGAGGTTGATAAGGGGGGAAGGACCCTCTTTTCCACCCTCTTTTCCAGTCAATATGTTTACCAATTTTTTTGTGGTAAAATTAGGTGCCTCGGCTTATACTCGGGTAGGCTTATACTTGAGTATATACGGTAAATAAAATAATGGCATGTAAAATATATAGACTTTGATCTGCAGCTCGATGACAAAAATAAATATGTAATAAGTTATAACTATATATTTAAAATTGTCATAGGAATGTGATAATCAAACCATTATGTTTTAACTATTTGTGATAAAAATATGTATCTTGAAAAAAAGCCCTGAGTAGGTGTCACATTCTACTAGGTTTCATAATTTAAGAATACCCTCATCCCTCTGTCTCCTCCTTTTCTCCGCTACTCCCTCCACTATTCAGTAGAGGAAAACTGATTTTAGGCTCAAAAATATAAGTACTCAAGTCTGGCAAGATAGAAACATTCTACACTCAGAGTCTTCAAAAAGTAAGATTTTGCTTTGAAAGTGGATTTATGCTCTTGGCTGTTAATTTTGTTAGTTTGTTACATAGAGCATGATTCAATTAGAAAGCCCGCATTTTGTGATATACAGGCGGTATGTCTGCGGGCTTGTTGCTGGCTTGAACTCTGCTCCAATTCCCGTGCTATTCAATTGAACAAGCCTGCAAGTTGCGGGCCGAACGACAAAACCGTAAACCATGCACTGGTACGTAGCAGTTCAGGGCGGGAACATGATCAATTAAATGTATTATTATTAGGCCTTAACTACCCATTTCAAAACAGCCAATAGAAAAAGAGACCACCATCATTATGGCAGTAAAGCATGGAGGTTACATGTCAATAAATTAGAATTTGGGTGTCCAATATGCGATTAGACTTGCAAAACCGCAAAATACAAAATAATCAAAATGAATGCCAATGTTGTTGTAGTCCATTTGGGTGGCCTCATATGTATTAACTAATTTATTCCTGAGATCCATATCACCCTGAAATAACACATAAAATAATTACATTTTTATTGGCGATTTGCGAGTTTGAGACTGTTTTGCAATTAATTCTAATGTCTGTGCTTTCCCCGTCATTTACAGGGCAGTATTGATTTTTTATTTGCATTTACAGTGCTACGGGACAGGGGTTAAACCCCCTTGCGGGTCCTCTCTAGAACTCATAGGATTTTCTCCTACATTTGCCGTTTATGTGTGTGAAAACATTTGCAGGCTTGGGGAATTGTAGCAATTTAATAGCGATTTCTGCGATCGTAACTCTTGCGGACGTGAAATATCAAAGGCTTCGGTAGGCTGTAAGTTCTGGGTTTCACAACCTCAAAGTTTTCAAAGCCGTAAACCGTTTGGAGCCTGCAAAAAGACGCCAATTGAATAGCAAATTAACTTACGGCCTCACTTATGGGCTCCAGTAATTTACGAATGCTCAATTGAATCGGGCTCATAGTTCAACGTGAGGCTTTCCTAAAATATATGGGTACTTTTATCTAATAAAATGTGCTTCACCTAAAACTAGCTTTATGACATTTTACCTACTTAATTACAGTATGTTCTTAGTGATACTCAAGCATGTGTATTTTCTTTCATTGTACAGTGGTAGTTAAAAATGATCAATGATTTTCATGCTTAAAATACCAAATGATCAGTTTTTATAGTGTAACACTTCTTCTTAATTTGTTTACATAAATAAACTATTGTAACTATATTTATGTGTACTTGCCATTTCTACAATAATTTGAAGCTTTGTTGGGTCACTTAAATGATTTTTGACCTGATGTTTAACAACTGCAAATGCAACATAGGCTATCACATATATAGTTGTGGATCTTGTGATGTTGGTGACGTTTGTGAGCCAGCGGCGCCGTCACACATGCGAGCCTTGCGAGGAGAGGCGAAGCAGCCGCGCAGCACTTAGGCTGCAATGAGCGCTGAAGGTGCTCATTGCAGCCAGCGGCGCTGTCACACATGCAAGCCTCGCAAGGCGAGGAGAAGCAGTGGCGCAGTACTTAGGCTGCATTGTGAGAGGCGCAACTGCGAGCCAAGTGCGTAACTCTAAAAACCCTAAAACCAAAAAAAGAATTAAACAAATATAATAACACACTCACAGGGGGAGAGCCAGGAAGCCTGGGAGTGAGGTTGCAAGTGATTTTGAGACATATTTGGGGGTGTTGATCAATCTAAAATCAACTAAGCAAGGAAAAAAATAGGGGTCAAAAAAAGTAAAAAATTCTGAAACTGCAAGAAAATGAGGCTGAGCAAAGCCAGGCACGCGGGACTTAGAAAATTCACGATGGCAAAGACAGTAACACTTACACCGACAACATCAGGCACGCGGGGCTTTGAAAATAAAACCAATGGCAGTGACTGCGCGCCACGCAAAGATTCAGCGGACACACAGAGGAGAAAAACTCAGGGAAGGGACAGGGGGAGATGGTGGAAAGAGACATATGGCATTCCCAAGCATAAAACTTGCAGGTTAACGAAAACCTGCAAAGAGCGGGCCTGTACAGTAGGCAGGAGGAAAGGCTCGCAATGAGCGCCAAAGGTGATCATTGAAAGCCCTCGATGATCGCCGAGCGCCGTGGGCCGTGGGGCTCACGCTGAGCGCGAGGGTGATCAGTGCAAAGCAGGAAAGTTGAAGTACACAGGGGAGAGGCTTAAAATGAGCCTCACATTGTGTGGTAAACAGAATTGCCAGCCTTACAATTTTAATCCCATCATTTTTGACGGGCAAGTTCCTAATGTACTACCTCGCTACTTCTTTAGTTTGTGTTTACATGCTAATTATAATTACTTGTTTCATCAGATGTGATAAAAAAAAAACATCTAACATCTTGTCTAATTTCTTCTAGCTCGGGCTGTGATGATGTTCTCTCTAATCCCAACACCAACCATCCGGTCTATGATATCCAAACGTGTTCAGGGATCACTGTATGGTCAGTGATGTTGTTGCATGTTGTGTCTTTATTGATCACTCGGTAACTATACTACCAAACTTGAAGCAAATTCTTCTTTTCATTACACAGAAAGGAACAAGTGTACATGTACAAATAGGGTCTGACGCTCAAAAAAGCTACATCTTTATATACTTTATTATACACACATCAAACACTGGTACTTTTATCTTGTTATAAAAATGAATTATGAACAAGAAAATGCTAAATAAAACAAAGAGACATTGAATAATTTTACAGTTGCTTATTTAAAAAAATGTAATTCAATTGTTGTAGAAACATATGCAATATTGGCTGTTTTCTATTATAATGTGATTTGGCTAGACCATATAGGTCAAATAGTCAGGCCTGTCCTGCAGAAATGTAAACACCTCTATCACACGTATAGCTATTGTTTTGGCCAGGGTCTAGGGCAGCGTCATTGAGGGGGGGGGGGGGGACGACGACAAATTTACCCATTCTCCAAAAATATGTGAATACTGGACCTTATAAGATTCTCCTCCCCTTCTTCTCCTTCTCCTTCAGCTTGCATTCTCTTTTGCCTCTCCTTCCCCTCCATATCTCTTCCTACCAATCTAAACCTGTCACCACCTTTGCCTACCATTCCTGCTCCCACTCTCCTCCCCTTTTCTTCTCAGCCTCCTCCCATTATCCCTCTACTCTCTTCTTTTTCCATTTTTTCTTAGCCACTGCAGACACCAGCTCCCTGAACAAGCTGTTTATGGTCAAGTTACTCTTTATCACTGTAGTGGTTTCCTCAAGTGTGAGGGAAGAAAAACAGCATGGTTACAGTGATGAGGTAGGATGACAGTTGAGGCCATGATTAGGTAGAATCCTACTACCCTACTGCAATATCCTACATTCTTTGCTATTCTGCGTTCCTCATAAATATTATAAATATTTTTATTTCCTTTATTTATAATGCGTCAACATATTCCGTAGCGCTATACAGGGGTAAGTTCAAGCCAAAACAATATTAAACGCAGAAAAAAAAAATGGAGGGCCCTGCGTTTGAGCTTAAAATCAAGTGTACACAGAGCTTTCACTAGAGCACATAAGATTGAATGAAAACTCGCAGACTTACATATATAAACTAAATAAATCTTAAAAAATATATATATGTTATATATACAGTATATATATATATATATATATATATATATATATATATATATATATATATATATATATAAATATATATTATATGTATTGTTATTTTGAACATGGGGCAGTGGCTGTTAGAAATAGAAAATACATTACTGCATACAACCTTCAGAGGTATCAGAACTAATTTTATAACTAAAAAATAGCTGATTACATTTTTCCTGCCCGATTATTTTTTCAGTTTTATAATTATTTTTGTGAAAAGTTTTTCTACTCTGTTTCCAGGTAAAGTATTTGTGGTTCTTCAGCTGGCCATAGAAATTATTAGTGTCATCAGTTCTGCAGGATTCATGAAAGTGTATCAAGCCACTCTGGATTGGTACAGCACCTTCTGCTTCATTTTCATTGTGCTTTCCAGCATTGGATTCATCATCATTGTTCCTGTCAGGTAAATATAGACTTTGTTGAGCACTAACAACAGGATCTGAATGTTTTAATTAGGTATTCATCATTAATACAATTCATTTTCAATTACTTAAAAAGAGCAATATTAAATATTAAGCTTACTTTTAAAGATCCATTTTTATAGGTTTCTGCTGCCTACGGAGTCTATTCCAATTGCTCCCATAAGAATGGTTTCCGCAGAAAAGAATCCTGTAACATTTATGGGATTCCCCCATTTACAGTACAATAAATCAGGGAACCATGAGGATACTCCCTTCCCACCCTGGGGACCTCTGTGGCATCTAACAATTACAGTGTCTTGCAAAAGTATTCACCCCCCTTGGCATGTCTGGCCACAGATTTTCTATTGGATTGAGGTCTGCACTTTGAATAGGCCATCTCAACACATTTACATGTTTCCTCTTAAACCTCTTGCTTTAGCAGTGTGTTTGGGGTCATTGTCCTGCTGGAAGTTGAACCTCCCTACTAGCCTCAAATCACGCACAGAGCGGTACAGGCGCTACAGGTTTTGCTCAAGAATATCCCTGTATTTAGCAGCATCCATCTTTCCCTCAACTCTGACCAGTTTCCCAGTCCTAGCTGCTGAAAAACATCCCCACAGCATGATGTTGCCACAACCACGGGGAAGGTGTTCTTTGGGTGATGTGATGTGTTGGGTTTGTGCCAGACTTAGCCTTTTATTTGATGGCCGAAAAGTTAAATTTTAGTCTCATCAGACCAGTTGCCTTTTTGCAAACTCAAAACGTGCCATTTTGTTTTTTGCTGAAAATAATGGCTTTCTTCTGGCCACTCTGCCATAAAGCCCAACTCTATGGAGCGTACGGCTGATTGTCGTCCTATGTACAGATACTCCAGTCTCTGCTGTGGAACTCTGCAGCTCCTCCAGGGTTACCTTAGGTCTCTGTGCTGCCTCTCTGATTAATGCCCTCCTTACCCAGTCTGTGAGTTTTGGTGGGCGGCTGTCTCTTGGCAGGTTTGCTGTTGTGCCATGTTCTTTCCATTTGGGTATGATAGATTTGATGGTGCTCCTGGGGAACATCAAAGATTTGGATAATTTTTTATAACCTAACCCTGACTTGTACTTCTCAACAACATTGTCCTTGGTCTTCATGGCAATGTTTGGTTAGTGGTGCCTCTTGCTTAGGTGTTGCAGCCTCTGGGGCCTTTCAAAGAAGTTGTGTATATTTAATGACAGATCATGTGACACTTAGATTGCACACAGGTGGACATAATTTCATTAATTATGTGACTTCTGAAGGTAATTGGTTGCACCAGATCTTTTTATGGGCTTTATAACAAAGGGGGTGAATACATACGCACATGCCAATTTTCTATCTTCTATTTCTAAAAAATAGTTTTATGTATATATTTTTCTCATTTCACTTCACCAACTTAGACTATTGTGTTCTGATCCATCACATACAATCCAGATTAACAAAACATTGCATTTAAGGCTGTAATGTAACAAAATAGGTAAAAAGTCAAGGGGGTGAATACTTTTGCAAGGCACTGTAATCCTTACCACATAAATCCTTAATGAAGCCATGGAATTGAGTCATATAATGTGAAAAAGAAGATGCGTCTTTGGCTAACAGGAAGTTTTAAATTGTCAGGGTCAACACAATGCTCTGTCTGGAAGCAGGCCTATGAATGATTATCCAGACTCAAAATAGTCTCTAGGCAGTCAGATTATTCTTAAACTAATTTAGACCTATTGTCCAGCTAGACCTTTCCCCAGTCCCTGATAACCTTAAAATGGTGGGGATCAATAGGACCACTGGAGGCTACTGCTCTAATATGTGAAAGTATGTTTAATATTAAACATTGTTTTTTGTATAGCTGAACAGGAATATTATTAATGATCAGTGACTAATAAAAAATAGCTTTTGCTATGGCATTACAGTGGCCCATTAAAAAAGCAGAATGACATTTAAAACCTCCATTTCACACATGTTAGAATTTGGAATATTATGTTTTTCATTTAATAGAAAGTAAAATCATAAGTGTGTAAATGAAAGAGATTGGGATTCTACATTGAGAAGTAGTAGAATTCGTCATCCCTTACTAGCATCAAGCTTAATTTATTCTTTATAAATCTGTGTATGTTATTTAAACAGATACTTATGTCATCATATGTGGTCCGCATCATCAGATAGGGGGTGAATATCATGTGCAAAAGTGCTTTCTTTTTTAAACATGCTGCTAAAAAAACGGAGTTATAACTTTTTGAAGTTAATATTTTTAAACTGCTTGTAAACCTTACCCTGTATTGGCAGAATACATTACAAGCCACACCAGCTGGGGGCGCTAATAAGAATCAGGTGTACAGTAGTGATGTCGCGAACATCAAATTTTCGGTTCGTGAACAGCGTACGCGAACTTCCATCAAATGTTCGCGAACAGGCGAACCCGGCGAACCGCCATAGACTTCAATGGGCAGGCGAATTTCAGAAAAACCCACAGGGACTCTTTCTGGCCACAATGGTGATGGGAAAGTTGTTTCAAGTGGCATTGTTGATGCAGAGTCTGGTTTTAAGCCATAAAGAGCATAAATCACCTAACATTCCTAATTTGTTTGTAATAACATGCTTTAAAACATCAGGTATGATGTTGTATCGATCAGGTAGTGTAAGGGTTACACAGTAACAGACCAATCTCCCCGTTTAATGCACCGCAAACAACTGCAAACAGTCCCTTTGCACAACCGCAAACTCCCCATTTGCACAAGGTTGGATACCAAGCTAGCCATGTCCCGTTCCTTGTCCTCACTGATGTCATTGAAGGTCTCTTCCTCCACCCAGCCACCAAGGGTCCCCGAAAGGTGACAACAAGCACCCTGGGACGCCTGCTGTGTTTGGTCTTCCACCTCCTCAAAGCCACCTTCCTCCTCTGACTCCTCTTCTTCAGACTCCTCTCTCTGTGTTGCCTCTGTCTGCGTTATTATAAGGTGTATACTGTTAAGTAGTACTATTCCTATCGGTTTAATCCCTGTTACGTCCACTATTAGGGGACGTGTATATGGCATGGATTTTTGGAAGCGGGAGATGTAAAAAAATGCTTGGTCGGTCCTCCCACTTCAAATTTGGGGCACTGCCCGTGCAATCTAAGGTGCCACCAGATAGGAGTGGTGTGCTCAGTTGTACTATTTATTCCTATCAGTTTAATACCTTTTACGTCACCTATCAGGGGACGTGTATATGGCATGGATTTTTGGAAGTGGAGATGGAAAAAGATGCTTGGTCAGTCCTCCCACTTCAAATTTGGGGCACTGCGTGTGCAATCTAAGGTGCCACCAGATAGGAGTGTCAATGTGCACTGGCAAAAGTTGGCAGAGTAGGCTCTGTAGGCCTCACACACACGGCTGTAGGCAGGCAACTGATATTCAATCGATTACATTCAAAAAAGTGTTTTATGTCACTGTACACTACGGTTGCACCAGATATGATGTATCACTGTGCACTAGCAAAAATTGGCAGAGTAGATGCAATAGGCTTCACACACACGCCTGTAGGCAAGCAATTGCTATTCAATCTATTACAGTACAAAAAGTGTTGTTTTATTTCACTGAGCACAATATAAGCTGTGAGCCTGACACAGTCAGGCAACTGAAATTAGATTAAAGGAAAAAAAGGGTTGTTTTTTTTCAATGTATGGTACACCAACTATGACTGGTGAAACAGAGCAGAATTTTAGCTGTGAGCCTGACACAGAAAAACAACTGAAATTAGATTACAGGGAAAAAATGGTTGTGAAAATAAGCACAATATAAGCTGTTAGGTGTTAGCCTGTCACACACGCACGCTGGCAGGCAGGCATATGCAATTAGATTACACAGAAAAAAATAATAAAATAAAATAAATGATGTTCTAGCCCTAAAAAGGGCATTTTGGGTTGCTGTCCTTGCAGCAGATATCAGATGAGTCCTTCAGGTCTGTAGTGGAAGCTAAATACACAGCCTGGCTATCTATTTCCCTATTAAATCTCCAGCAGCTACACTATCTGTCCTCTCACAACAAATGCAGCTTCAGAATGATTCTATAATGTATGCTGTCCTTCAGATGGAAGGCTCTGGAAGGGAGTGTATGCTGCTGATTGGCTGGAATGTGTCTGCTGACTGTGAGGTGCAGGGTCAAAGTTTCCTCAATGATAAAGTATAGGGGGCGAACCGAAAAGCGCATGTGTTCGCCGTCCGCTGCGAACGCGAACATGCCAAAATCGCCGTGAATAGTCCGCGGGCGAACTCTCCGCGACATCTCTAGTGTACAGTATAAGAAACTGTTACAGTTATAATATTAGCTCTATATTAGATATTTTTGTTTTTCCCCCATAGCAAAGCCTGGTAAGGCATACACTGCTGTTGAAAAACAAGTGACTATGAAATGGCAGCTCTGGTGACGAATCCCCTAGTAATGCTTATTTTGGTTACTAGATAAAATGGAAAATAAAGGCAAACTATTAAGTGGTGCTATGAAACAAATATGGGATTTGTCATGCCTTTAAATTATGTTTTAAGCTAAATAAACATAGTAATATAAAAAAGTTAAAAAAGGAAGATTTGAACCTTCAACCTCCACGTCTAATGCTTTAATCCACTGCACCATGTATGATAAACAATGGGTATAGAAATCAGCAAGGGTAAAGTATAATCAGTGACAGTCACTACCTTTTTTGTGTGGGCTTCATGGGCTATACTAGAAATTAAATGACAATAACAAAGTCAATTCTTTATTAATTTTCAAAATGTAAACAACTTTTTGTTATGATTTGTCACCCACTATTTGATGGTGCCAAGCACATATGGTGACTTCAGTATCCCTTTATAGATGACGTAAGTCAGTGGTTGACATATCATTTTTTTCACCGTTTCTTTGTCACACACATACACTACAGTGTGCTTGTTGAGCACTGGGGACACATTGTGGCCCCAGGGTTGCAAAACCATGCCTTCAAATATTACTTTTGGCTCATATCTCATGCATTCACTGTCCGGTTGCATAGTTTATTTTTCAACTGGGCACTTCCGAAGGAATAATCCTTATGTTTTTATTTGCTTTATGGTATTTTATGGTAAAACCGTTTGCCAAATTTAGCTTTGATTTAGCATTTGTTTCATACTTCTAAAATGATACACTGATTTAATCATAGACTTAATTTTAGCATAGGTGAGAAATCATTTTTAATTGCAATACATTGATACATGATCTTTCCTGTTTGCTGCCTGTGCACAGTGGCGGCCATCGATTACTAGGTGGACCGTCCGAGGGGTCTGTTAATTTCTTCCTAGTAACCTGAACACCCCTACCACTAACACCCCTCACCCTAACACCTAAACCTAACACCCCTCAACCTAACAGCTAACCCTAACACCCCTCACCCTAACACCCCTCCCCCTAACACCCTTACAGCTAACCATAACACCCCTCACCCAAACAGCTAAACCCAACACCCCTTACCCTAACAGCTAGCCCTAACACCCCTCACCCTAACACCCCTCACCTTAACACCTAGCCATAACACCTAACCCTAACAACCCTCACACGAACACCCCTCACCTAACATTAAACCATAAGAAATTCATGGACCCCTCAGCTGCGCTACCTAGTGTCCGATGGCTTGTACTGCGTCTGGACAGCCAATAGGAAAGGTCCCAGAAATCATTTTTTAAATATGTCCTACTGTTCTTGAGTCATTTGTTTCTCACAGCCACATATACCATGGTATATCTCTTCATTCTCTTTCACACCTGTGCTTAGAGCTCCACAACCAGTCAGCATGCTGTCCTCTCTGCATAGTGAGATTGCAGTCTCTATTCGGGTTTAACATAGTGGGCAGTTAGTAATGCCAAGGACTACCTTTCAAGGCATGGATATCCACAAGTAGTTCACATTCTATCTGTAGTCACCACTGCATTATGGGATAATGTTGCTGTAGAAGTAGTATGTGGTGTATATTGCTGCTTTAACAACTTACCCAGCCTACAATTTATTGTCATTATTTTTTCCCATTTCTAGCATTGCTTGCTGCAAGAAACGATCAAGAGTAGTTATACCTCCACATGCCTAACGGTGAAACTTGCATGATTTATCTGTTTTTTTTTCTGACTATACAGTGCTTTTACATTTTATAGGTTTCTAGGCTTTTTCAACTAGCTACATTTTTAAAATAAATGTGCATCTTTATTTTGATGTACTCTGCCGAAACTAAACTTGTGCATGTGTTGCTCTTTTCTGTTCATTTCATAGTTAATTAATGTGAATCATCCAATCGTCAATCGATTATATAACAAGTAAATTTCACAATGTTTACACAATATATCAAATGAAATAATATTGTTTTTTTGCATCTCCACTGTTAAAGAGTTTTTTATTGGTTATATTTCAACTTGTCAATTGTCTATGATATAAACGTGAAAATAGAAATTCGGCCTCTAAGGTGCATTGTAATAAAGAAAAAAAAAGAAAAAGGGAAGATCAAAAAAATAAATTTTTGTCTCCAGTAAGTATATTCACAAATCCATGACCTGTTACCTAGGTGGTTGTCCACAAGCACTCCCAAATCCCTTTCAATATCCGATAAACCTAGATTTGCTCCATTAAGATTATAAATTGCATGGCTATGATGTATCTTGTGTCAGATACATTTCATAGAAGTTATCCAGCCCACCCAAATACATTTTTCATTAACTGTCTGAATACAAGCACCCAGTTCCACATTTGATGGTCTTGCCCAGCAGTGAAATTGATCTGATCCAAATTGGAAGGTATTATTACTGATATGTATGGCAGGCAGTTTACTTTTACACCATAACGCTGTCTGATAAGTATATTTCCCCCCAAAAAACTCTGAAAACAGCTGGTAAAAAAATATTATTTGCTCATATTGGAGTAGTTAAACTACATATCACTTCCAACTGGAAAAAATAAACCTATACTGGTATAAAATCATTAAAAAGATTGACCAAATAGCTTATTTGGAAAAACTAATTCACACACTTGAAAACAGAACACATCTCATTATGAGAATAAATGGGCAGCCTGGAGAAAGAATGGGCACCCTGGAACTTGAGGTATTCCTATTTATCTGATCATTTTTACCCCGTAAAGTCACTTCCCGTTTTTTTAATTTAATGGTTATCTTTGACAGTTCAGTTTTATTGATTGTAGTTTTACAAAAGAGTATATTGTATACTTGTCTTTACTTTAACATTTTCTATTTACAAATCGTTTTTTATGTGATTGTACACTTCATTATTGTCTCATTCAATAAAAGATTAATTATAAGGAAAAATACGTTTACATTTTTTAAATAACATGTTCAATTCTCATTCTTTATCATGCTGACTTCATGATCAGTATGCCTTATTAAAATATATATACAGTCCTATAAGAATTTTGTGCCCTGGAGGTGTTTGTCATATCTCTTGGTACTTGGGCTCTTTCTTGGCACACACACTCCTGGAACCATACAAGATATCTGGCACCTTGTGTGCTTGTGTACCAGAACCACCTGATGATATTGAAGAGGATAATCATGATTACCCAGGACAGCTGCAGACTTGTCCACAGTCTAGTGGGAGATTTTTCCACCCTCAATGTAGGAGGATTAAAAACACTGTTATCAAATGATTATCTTTAAGATGCTACAGTGGAACCAGGAATGTGCTGATTAGTTTGCACAGAATGCTGTTTTCAGTAGGTAATCAATGATGGGGAAATACATATTTACACTGAGAAAGGGAAACCAATTATTATATTTTCTTTATAGTGTTTAAGTATAAAACATTAAGATTTCTCATTTAAATGATTATAATTTATACATTTGATGGAAGACATATATAATGAAATATTGGGCTTTTGATATGATATTAATTATATAACAGTAGCTATTGTGACAACAGAGAATGGTATTTAATTGGCAAGTAAAACCATAATTCATGGGGCATATAAAACATCATTGGCAGTGCAGTAATATATAGCACATATAGGTCATGTAAAATATAGTTATACTTTCTTTAGCTAAAACAAAATAAAACTTAATGAAAGTTAAATCTTAAAAAAAATGGGTCAGTTAGTTTATATGTTTTATTTGTTTGCACTTTGTACAACTCTGTTTACAATCATAATGACCTGAACTTGTACTTCTGCCCTCCTATTAAAACACTAATTGTATGTTATATCACAGCCAATCGTTAATAACAAATGTCAAAAGTCTACGATAGCTTAGAATATTGTTTCGGGTCACCGTGTCATGGGCTGATAAGCACAACCCCATGCTGAAGGGTGCCAGTCAGTCCCTGTTCTTGAAAAGGTCTGAAGTTATAGGACTGGAATACTGAATCAAAAGCAACAGTGGTTGCATTAAAAAGCAAGTCTTTGTAGATAGATAGATAGATAGATAGATAGATAGAGGACCAAAGCAGAATACAGTTGGTTTATTAGATTTTGGGCTGGTTCAGCAGCCAGTCAAAAGTGTTAAATATTAACAGAAGGAGAAACTTGGAATAGGCTAGCTCTAACTGACTTGCAAAGAAATCAGAGGAGAATTGGGAGAAAGCAAAGACAAGCATGACACCTTAAGACATTTAATATGTCTAAAAAAGATCAAAGCTACTAAAAAGGTAGATATGACCAACTGTATATACATGTAGATAATCTGTAAATATACATATTTTCAATTGGGTTTTCTTTATTTTAATGCATTGCCAAATAAGATTGTACTGTAGCAGTTTCAGCCATACCGAGACATTTGTGCATTGATATTAGTTATAATTATACTAAGTACACAATAATAACTATTTGTGTTATGTCATTTCCTTCCTTCCCCATGATATATGCTAATTGATTAGACCATCTTTTTTGGATGTACATGTGTGAATATATATGTAATAATTAATATATACATTTACATCAAGGGTTAACAAATATATATGACATTTGGGAGCCAGTTAAACTTGTTTTATGCGACAGATATAGGATTATATATAGAAATAGAAGTATAATAACTAAAATATTAACAGCCATCAGTACAATTTTAATAGCCATGGCTCCCTGGCTCTTGAGATTAGTCAAACCCTGATTTACATACAGTATCTATTTATTTAAGTATCAAATAAAGGCAAATAGTAGTATCATTTGTATTTGTGGCAATAAACCCCAAAACCCACAATTAAATGTAAATATATGTATGTAGAGTATTGTTGTCCTGTGGGTGGTGTTTACCCGTGTCGCCCTCCTGGAATTAGGAGTTCCTAGAATGTGTCTGTAACATTGATGATCTTGAATTTGCTCTGTGTATAGCTAAATTTTAATTTGCAATGAAAGCCTGAGTAATCTATACAATTATCAGTTGTTTCAGGAGAGGATTCAAGCACCCAAAGTCACTAATTACAATGCTAATAATACCATTAATTATAAGGCAATTTAAAGAAAGAAAATACTTTTCTATAAGCTTTTTAGCACTCTATGTAATGGTACAAATCATCTCTGGTGACTTGAGTTGAACTTGAATTTATTGCTAGACAATTAGATTAATCTATCAAAAGATCTGAAAGGATTCAGCATTATTGTATCCATCCTCTTTATCTCTAGTAGTACTTTAGTATCAGGAATCATTATGGTTCATATTGCAAGAGCATGGCTGGTACTCCCCAGAGCAAGGGAGCCATGGCTTCTCCAAATTTTCAATTTTAACACTTTTTGTTAAATAAATATTTATATCAGTGGCTGACAAATGTACAGCCAGGTTAATAATATACATAAACAATTCAGTGGCTCCTTAGAAAAGTTTGTCTAACTCCCACGTTTTATATAAATGTATACAGAGTAAATGAGCGTCTTCTACGATAACATATATCCATTTTATTGCCAGGTATTTTACATTCCAACTGTAATTACTGTTCCTGACATCCACTTCCATTATGGCCTTGCAATTGATTTCTATTCTACATATGAATAAATAGAAAAATATCATAATTGACATCAGGAAGTCATTCCATTGTCCATGAAAATTGGAAATTATTTTTTTTCGACCCAAGGGACTAAAAATTATTCAAGATGATGATGTTTAGAACTTGGATTGAACCTGTGGTTGCTGGGTCCCAGGTCGCCAGCTCTTTCTATTTTTCTGCTTTGCTAATGGTTGTGAAGGACCATTACAAACAAAACAACACATCAAACAGTAGCTCTAGTGATGATGAACTGCAGAAATCTATCTCAAACTTCTACATCTACTACAACATGATTATGGGGCTGACCCCTTTGCTCTCTGCATATATCCTGGCAAAACTAAGCGACAAAATAAACAGAAAAATCACAATCTGCGTGCCACTGGCAGGATACCTCATATCCAGGTCACTTCTACTCTTTGTAATAATTCTCGACTGGCCAATAGAGGTGATGTTTGGCTCTGCTGCTTTGAATGGATTAACAGGTTGGTTCACAGCTTATTGGTCTGGTGTTGTGACCTGGGCATCCTTGACATCATCTGAGACAAAAAGGTCTATAAAACTGACCATCATTGAACTTGTGCATGGTTTGGCTGGTGTCTTTGGAAGCTTTGCATCTGGTCATATATTCACACACTTAAATATAAAAAACTATGATGGGATTGTTCTTGTTTTATGTAGTCTTGCCTGCTACATGTTCTGCTTGCTGTACAGTATTTTTGTTTTAAAAACACCTCATTCTGAAGACGTGTATACCAAACAAACTGTGAGTGAAGGCAAATCCATTGTAGATAAGGCAATTACATCTGAGCATAATGAGCAATGTATACAATTAAATGATTCACATGTTCAAGAACCTAAAGCTCTCCCATCCAATGGTGATACAACTATTCCAGCATCTAAAGTCTTCATCATTATAATGTTCTCCTGTGCTGTCATGTACAATATTGTCTTAAATTCAGCTGAAGAGGTCATTAATGTGTTTGTACTAAAGAATCCCCTAAGTTGGGGACCAGTGGAAGTTGGTTATGGTAAGGCTGCAACCTTTGTGACCTACATTACCAGCTTCCTGGGAGTTTATGTTTTCTCCAGGTGTATGGGAGATCTTGGTATGATCATGGTTGGAATGTTCTCATTCAGCGCTGGAATTCTAATTATGGCCTTTGTACGTTGGACCTTCCTTTATTATGTAGGTAAGTAAAATCACAACAGGAAGTATGCTCTTAGTTTTATTCTGTAAATTATTACAGTTGGGGTTTAATGAAATAATGTCATATTGCAGTTGGGATAACACTGCACTGCTTTAATTGAAATAACCAAACATTGACCTACAATAATAATGAAAATCAAACTGTAAAATTATATGGCTGTTAAATGACAATCGGGGGCCCAAACCTCTCCTAAAAATAGGAAGTTATATAAACTAGACTTCCTATATAAATTAGAAGTTATATAGGAAGTTATATAAAATGTAAATTCTTGCTGTAGCTAAAGAATATTCAGGAGAAAATTATTGAAAAAGGTTCTAATAGAGAGTACACAATATTTACCAACCAAGCTGTATCCAGAAACAATTGAGTGGATGCTTTCACATTAATTGACTCAGGCAGGCTTAGCTGTCAGAAAGTCACCGTAGTAAATGTGATTAGCTGACAACAACAATATACCACTAAAGTTCTATTTTTTTAGGGGTGGTGTATTTAGGGCCGCATCTACCTTTTTTGAGCCCCTGGGAGGTGAAGTGGAGGAGTCCATACAAACACTGTACATGTATCTAGTTTCCAGGAAAGCCTGGCCTTCACACTCAATTATTTGTCTATTTAATTCCAAAATTTGAAGTGTGTTTTGTTGCACAGATACAATTAAAACTATAGATGAGAGCCTTATAGTTTCATTATTCCTGAGTACAAGGGGGAAAGGATACATTTTTGCCCTCTCGTGAAAGCTGTCATTGTTTAGTTATTCAGTTGTGTCTGACTTTCTGTCAGCCTATGGACCACAGGATACCAGGCACATCTGTCAGCCACTGCCTCTCTGAGCTCCATCAAGCTCATGTTAACTACTTCAATGATCTCATATATCCATCTCCACCTTTGTTGTCCTCTTCTTTGTGAGTCTTCAATCTTTCCCATCAAAAGGAATATCTGAAACTATTCAGATATTCTAAACAATATATTTTTGGTTTATATTAGAATTACTCTTTTATTTAACTTTTATTGAGCAGATATCCATAAAACTATTGAATTAAAATTATTAAAACCAAATAACTTTTTATACCACCTATTGTATTATATAATTTCATAGCTATCTTTGTCTTTTTCTTTGCAAGTAAAGGCTTATAATATTAAAACAATTCCTTTCATTTACCAATGTCTATGTACTAACAGCCTTATTAAATTGTGATTCGGTAAATTTACAAGGGCTCTATTTAGGCACATAGCATATTTTTTTTACAGAAATTTTTAGTTAGTGAACTTCTATCCAAAAGCAAGGTCTTCACTAACTAAAAACGTCTGTAAATAAAATATGCTGTGTGCTTAAATAGAGCCCTTTTAAATTTACTGAATTGCAATTTAATAAGGCTGTATATTTGTACAATTCAGGATAGAAAATAACAATCCACTCTCTATATTAGATATCCTCGCATTCTAGTCAAACCTCAAAAGTGTATATATTCTCCAGTGGCTTATATCTTCACAGATAAAGTGCTTTAACCTTGAATTGTCTTTATTTATACTTTATATACACTTTCTCATCATTGGCTATATTTTTTTACCACTTATATGATTTTTAACTAAGTCCCAAAATATGATATATAGCAATATTATCCACAATGCATTGTGGTCTTTTAAGATATAAGTTAATTTCAGATTTAGTGATGTAATAAAGACATATTTTCCCTCTAGTCTCTCTATGAATGTGTAAGAGTATACCAATTGTATTTTACGTAGCATCCTTTGAATTTGATTAGTACATTTATTGACAGGTAATATACGTATAGAAAATTGCTCTACCAAAGCTTTTTTATCTTGATATTACACAGTAGTATCCTGAAGCTTCTAACACGTTACCTCACAGTCACCATATCTAACTGCTACAGTCTCTCTAATGTGCTTTCTTTACCATATAGATATGTACAGTCCACTTTCTTAGCACAATTGTTCATCTTACTTTACTGTTTAGGGAATGCAGCACTCATGTGTCTGCGTAACTCTTTTAATAATCTGTTATTGCTTTTGCTTCATTTATTAACAGGTAAATATACAGTATCTTGCAAAATTGCTGCATTAAAGCTTTGCATATCTTTAGATGAGTGCTTTTCTGCAAATTCTAATTTATTATCTCACAGTCACATGTCTGACCACCATTTACAATTAGGGCTTCATTCAATTAGGGGCTGTAACTTGATTGCAAATCGCTGATTTACTGCGATCGGGTTACATCCTTGCATTGCCCTACGTTTACGCTGCTATTCAATTGCCCTCCTTCCCGCTGATCGCAAACCATGCTATCGGCAGTAGACATTCGCAGGCTTGAACATGATTGCGACCGCAAGGCCGTAACTCGTGTTTCAAGGCTGCAAGCTCGGAGCACTGTAATTGCAAATATAAATTCAAGACAGCACTGTAAAGCAATGTAAATGATGGGGAACACAATGGGTGACTTTATAATGAAAAGCACAACATTCTCAAGCTTGCCCATTGCCAAAATAAAATACTTTATTTCATGTTGAATTTCCGTCCAAAATCCTACAGGCATGAATGACCTCCAAGCACGTAACTCGTTATTCTAGCCCGTAGGACTTCAATGACATATGGAGGTTGGATTTCGACTTGATAAGGGCTTGGAGGTTGAAGCCCGTAGGACTTCTGACAGGAAATAAACATAAAAAAAGAATTTCATTTTGGCGATGTGCGAGCTTGATAATGTTGTGCTTTTAATTCTAATGTCACCCATTGTTTTCCCCATTATTTACAGTGCTGGATTGATTTTTTATTTGCTTAATAAGTTCTACGATTTGTAAGTAAACCCTTTGCGACACCTCCTCAGTGCAATTAAGCTGTGGCTCGTGCTTAGCCATTTACGGGCTTGACGGATGGGCAAATTGGAACAATTGAATAGCAATTAGGCATTTGCCCCCGCAACTCTTGCGCCCATGAAAAAACAAAGGCTTTGAGGGAAGTAAGCTGCGATTGACGAAATCGCAAGGAATCGTAGATAGCAGAACGTAAACCAATCGGAGCACGCAAACGTAAGGCAACTGAATAGCAACGTAGCTAGCGATCAGCATTTGCTAGCCCGCATATCTAAAATGTAGCAATTGAATGAGGCCCTTATTCAGCTGATATGCTTCCTTAATATATTTTTGCACAATGCATTGCCTCTTTATACTGTTGTGTTTGTCTCATAATTTCTAGGTACAATCACTTAGTGGACTTTACTTTTTGCTTTACTTATATTGACAAATAGCAATGTGTGAATATGTGAAATATGTGAAATAGTTGGTTATTCAACACTACTCTTTATAATAATAGCTGGCATTATTAAGGAATACAGTGCCATGCAAAAGTATTCACCCCCCTTGGCATTTTTCGTGTTTTGTTGCCTCACAACCTGCAATTAACATGGATTTGCATCATTTAATTTACAGAACATGCCCACAACTTTAAAGATGTTTTTTTTTATTATTGTGAAGCAAACAACAAATAGGACAAAATAACAGAAATAGTCAATGTGCATAACTATTCACACCCCTAAAGGCAATACGTTGTAGAGACACCTTTTGTGGCAATCCCAGCTTCAAGTTGCTTTGGATAAGTCTCTATGAGCTTGCCACATCTTACCACTGGTGTTTTTGCCCATTCCTCCATGCAAAACTGCTTGAGCTCCTTCAAGTTGGATGGTTTGCGCTTGTGAACAGCAATCTTTAAGTTTGCCCACAGATTTTCTATTGGATTGAGGTCTGGGCTTTGACTAGGCCATTCCAACATATTTAAATGTTTCCCCTTAAACCACTCAAGTGTTGCTTTAGCAGTGTGTTTGGGGTCATTGTCCTGCTCAAATCACGCACAGAGTGGTACAGGTTTTGCTCAAGAATATCCCTGTATTTAGCACCATCCTTCTTTCCCTCAACTCTGACCAGTTTCCCAGTCCCGGCTGCTGAAAAACATCCCCACAGCATGATGCTGCCACCACCATGTTTCACTGTGGGCATGGTGATCTTTGGGTGATGTGATGTGTTGGGTTTGCACCAGACATTGCGTTTTCTTTGATGGCTGAAAATTTCAATTTTAGTCTCATCAGACCAGAGCACCTTCCTCCATACATTTTGGGAGTCTCCCACATGCCTTTTCACATACTCAAAATGTGCTATTTTGTTTTTTGCTGAAAGTAATGGCTTTCTTCTGGCCACTCTGCCATAAAGCCCAACTCTATGGAGCGTACTGCTTATTGTTGTCCTATGTACAGATAATGCAGTCTCTGCTATGGAACTCTGCAGCTCCTCCAGGGCAACCTTAGGTCTCTGCCTCTCTAATTAATTACCTCCTTGCCTGGTCTGTGAGTTTTGGTGTTCCGGCCGTCTCTTGGCAGGTTTGCTGTTGTGCCATGTTTTTTCCATTTGGTTATTATAGATTTGATGGTGCTCCTGGGGATCATCAAAGATTTGGATATTGTTTTATAACCTAACCCTTTTCCAGTCTCTTGACCATTGCTGAGTTTCCAAAGTTGTTGGCATAAGGCAAGCAACACTTTCACAGCATCATCCTGTAGAATTTTGAATAGTTCAATTGGGATTCCATCACCTCATGCAGCCTTATTATCAGCAAGACATCCTAGAGCTCATCTCACTTTGCTCTCCAAGATGTCTGGCTCCAGCTCATTTGACAAAATATTGAGGTCATCACTGCTGTTAAGATCCTTTCTGAATAGATCTTCAGTGTATTCCTGACACTTTTTCTTTATCTGATCTTTTTCTGTTTAGTCCCTACTGTTTTTGTTCTTTATCACCCAGACTTTGGCATGAAAGGTGCCTTTGATATCCCCAATTTTCTTGAAGAGATCTATTGACTTACCCATTCTATTATCTTCTTCTATGTCTAAACATTGCTCATTATAGAATGTCTCCTTGTCTCTTCTTGCTTTCCTCTAGAATTCTGCATTCAGTTGGACAAACCTTTTCCTATCTCCACTACCTTTCACTTTCCTTCTTTCCTGGGCTATTTTCAAAGCCTCATCAGATAGCCAGTTTGCCTTCTTACTTTTCCTTCTTTTGGGGATTTTCGTTGTTCCTGTTTCCTGATAATGTTGCAAACTTCAGTCCAAAGTTCTTCAGGCATTCTATCTTACATTGATGCAAAAAGAGAGAAACACACTGAATCAAGCTATTGAGTGTAACTCCACTGGGAATAACATAGCTAGAATAAATGATATAGACAAGATAAAAAAAAAACTTTATTAAAGCCTTTATTAATAATATTTTAACCATATTAAAATACGACGAGAATATAAAAAACACAAAAAATTAATTCTTGACCACATCTAGTTTGCCTTGGTTCATAGTTCTAACATTCCAGTTTCTTATGCTGAATTGTTCTTTGCAGCAAAATACTTTCCTTTACCCACCAGACACATTCACATAACCACTTCATTAAATCTGGTGCTACTGTTATTCACTCTCTGTTCTTCCCCAGCAATATGGTAAGCACCTTCTGACCTCATATTCCGGTGACATATTGTTATGTCATGGTTGTGCTTATCCATACGGTTTTCTTGGCAAAGACTTTGAAGTGGATTGCCAGTTACTTCTCTAGTGGACTGTAATTTGTCTGACCTCTCTGCAATGGCCTGCCCATCTTAGGTGACTTTACATGACATAGCTCACAGCTTCATTGAGTTAGATTAACCCCTTCACTGAGACAAATATATACTTTTTATTTATTTATTTTTTATTGTCTTCTCTTTTATGTCACCTTCACCACTCTTAACCTTTACCAATTTCCTGGCACATCCAATCCTTATCTGTTATTCTTGCCCAGGTTTCTGCCTCTCTCACTCACTTTAGATTGTATATTTGTGTGTTTCCAGTTTTGTAAGGTGCTATAGGAAACAGCATAATGTATATAAGATTTTAATCCCATTCTATTGCAATGTGTTAATATTGTATTTTGCTTTGTACTGTATAGCGCTACAGAATATGGGCCCTATTCTATTGCATAATTCGTAAATTTATACACACTTAAAATCACTTTTAATATTGCCACATACTCTATTAGCTTCTTGCAATCTGATTACGAGTTACCCACCCACAATCACTATGGGCCAGCCAAAGCAGCAAATTCGGCATTAGAATTCCATTGGTTTTAGCACAGCTTGAACATTAAGTTACACAAAATCAAAGTTCTATTAGACCTGTAGTTCTAGCTTGCAAATAAATTCTAACCTGCAACTGAAAAAAGTATCAAGTTTCTGTCAAAAATATTATGAGGACTAAATTGGACCTGCAGGGGCTTTTTCAAACACTTATTAGAGCTGTAGCAGCAATTAAACACACAATACTGTACATTAAAATAATGGGAAGGCATGGAAACACATAATAAATAATTACAGAACAGTCTCAAACCCACAAATATTATTTCTAAATGTTATTTCTGAGTAATATCGCCAGGACTCAATGGGGTTAATACATATCATGAAACCCACATGGACTAAAACAGATGCTCTAATGCATTTTATAGAGCGCTAGATTGCTTGAGTGCAAGCTCAATCAGCAAATATTACTTATTGGCACTAATTTGTAGCCTCCAATGCAGATTACGTTTAACCATGTTGTATTGGTGCCATAATGAAGGCTAGGTTTGTTGTTTTTTCTTTTTGTATAGATATCAATTTATTTTTTATAATACAAATCAGTTATTCACAAAATTTTTGTCAAAGGGGACTGTTTAAAATGTAATGTAGTACAGAATATTTACAATAAGATCTAGTATCTAGACATTTTTCCCACTACCTCTTTATCTTATGTTTATATGCTAATAATTATTATTATTTGTTTCCTTAGATCTAACTATAAAACATCTGACATCTTGTCTAATTTTATTGTAGCTCGAGCTGTGATGATGTTCTCTCTAATCCCAACACCGACTATCAGATCTATGATATCCAAACGTGTTCAGGGATCATCATATGGTTAGTGATATCGTTGCAATTTTTGATCATCCAGTTATGTTATTCCCAAACAGTCAACACTACATAACAACTTCACATTTTTATTTAGGAGCCATGAACATGTATATGCACCTATATATACAGTATGTAGAAAACCACTTAAATTTAGGAGCTAGAAATTATATTTATATTATGAAGCAATATTAAATAGTTTATCAGTGTTATGTTACACTTCTTTAATCCTACTATTCACTATATTATATTTCATAAATCTTTTAGTTTCATGTTAATAATATCCTAATTTATTACCATTATCCATTTAATTAAAACAATTGTTAAAACATTATAGCAATGTTTTTTAAATAGAGCTATATTTACTTTTATTCATAAAAAAAAACAATTACAGATGTTGGACGGGCTCCATTCAATTCGCTCACAACCGATCCTTGATCATACATCTACATAACCATGGGGGTCTATTGAGACCCTCATGAAACCTAAAATATTAACATTGTGTCATATGGGTCCTTGAAGGGGTTAACTCTTTGTGCCACAGTGGTCTGTTAGGAACCTCCGTGGTGGGGGTTAACATTTGGATGCTGCGGGGTCCTTTATGGACCCCTGTGACACTGAATTTAAATTTTAGATGCCATGGGAGTCTCAATGGATGATCAGCGATCGTCAGATAACAGGAAGGGAGAAAGCATTCAATTCCAAATTACTGAAAACTACATAGTACTCGCAACAACATTACATAGTACTGGCAACTTGTAATAATATTGATTTTGACTAAAAATATCCTGAGTACTATAAAACACCCGCAAAGCCATAAAAATGCCTTTGCGGGTGTTCTATAGTACCCAGGATATTCTTAGGCAAAATCAGTATTATTACAAGTTGCCAGTACTATGTAATTTTCAGTAATTTGGAATTGAATATCTGTTTTTTAGCAAAAGCAACTCCTTATATTACTGTCATGAGAAAATCAATGTGGATACAGGTGTAATATTGCGAGTAGGGGTTACTTGCAGACATTAGAAGTAGCTCACTCAAAATCATGCTTGGGGGGGCAGAATAGCTAGGGAAAGTTACTGTGCACTTTTTGCTTGTGTCATTTTACAAAATGGGGGGTTGAATAGAGCCCATTGTTACTTACCTGCGGCAATACCAAAAAAGAAAAAGCTCAGCAAGCCAACTTAACTAGAGACACTCTTTATTTAAATGTATTTTACAATAGCTAACATAAATCGCAAATGCACCATGATTTCATTTTATCCCTATCATTTTATAGAAACATTTGGCATTTCTACATGCAGCTATATTTCCTTTTAAATTGCTCTCAGAGGTTTTATAAAAGACATTCAAGCTTGTCACAGACCCCCTTTACAGGGCCTGGATTTTGGCCCAGTGATCATACCAGACTTTCCCATTGGAAAATGGGTAAGGGAATGATATTGCCCCATGCTTCATGTTTCTTAGTGCATATGCTCCTGGTTGCTGGTGCCGAGATTTCAAAGAACCCAAACTGTCCTAGTTGGTAGTAACCTGTAGTCTATAGCAGGTGGCCCTGGTGAGCTCTTGATGCAGGAACCAGCAGCAAGGATGGGATATGGTGATCTATGCAGTTTGGAAGTCCAGTACTTTTGGTGGGTGGCGGGGATGCAGAAACCGATCAGCGATTTTTCAAAACCTTCAAATCCAAGTCCAAATCCAAGGAAAGTCAGCCCTGGATAGAGGGGGTCATGGACCACATGGAGGCCTGCAGAGCGGATGTGATCAGGGAGAAAAGGAGCCTGATCACCAGCATGCTGGATCGGCGAAGGCAACGGATTGCCACACACGAGGAGGTGGGCCCAGGTGGGCCCTGGCTCAAGTATGTGGAGTTACCCCATGCTTCCCCAGCAGAGCTAATAATGCATACACTGCCAGAGAAAATGTGCTGTTGGCTACATCCCTATCAGGTGGAGGAAGGAAACCAGAAGGTACCTGGAGATCTGACTGCTACAGAACCTGTGAGTTCAGAGGGACTTCTGGGAACTTGCCAGGATAGGGAGGCCGCGGAAACAGTCCAGACCCCGGTAAATGCAAGACAGTGGAGCAGTGTAAAGCAGCACCAGCCACAGGGAGATGGGCAACAACCAGAGTGGTTCCAAGGATGAGGAGGGGAGGACTGAAAAATTGGCAGAGGAGGGTGCAAGCCCTGAGAGTCTGCCCAGCTACCCATGGACTGTTGCCTGTCCAGAAACACAGTGTACCCCAGCTGCAGAGGTGATCCCAACCTTACCAGCCCTGGAGGATACTCTAAGGAGCTACTGACCCCAGCGAAGTCTGCTACTCCGGTGAGCCTCAGCCAGGAAAGAGTCTCCATCCAGAGACCCTAATCCTCAGTCCTGCTCCGTTTTTTCAAACCCTCATTGACAACTGACCCCAAGGAGATTGTGCAGGTAGGGAAGTGCTTTTTACCCCCTTCTGAGCTGCTTCCTAGATGGGATAACCCAGAGTCATTACCTGCTTGTGGCAAAGGAGGCATCAGTATGCCCCTGGATGAGGTTCTAGTTCCTGACATCCTGGATGTGTCCCCAAGATTGATGCCTGCAACTTGGGGTGGGTTATTGAAAGGAATGGGGTTAGAGACTGTGGGCACTTTCCTGAAGGATGGGCAACCACCCCAGACCGGGCCAACCTACTACCCCCTACAGGAGGAGGTCATGAACTGGGATTCATGCAGTGGCCACTTGGACCCACATTTTTTCTTATTTGGATGGGACTTGGACTTGGTCTATGGGCTGCAGTTCAAAACAATCATCCGTTAAGGATCATAGCCCCCAACTGCTATCTGGAAGAGGGGAGTAATGTCACGGACCCCCTTTCCAGGGCCTGGATTTTGGCCCAGTGAGCTACCATACCAGACTTTCCCATCGGAAAATGGGTAAGGGAATTATATTGCCCCATGCTTCATGTTTCTTAGTGCATATGCTCCTGCCTCATTCTGTATGAAATTCCAGATTTAATATTAATGTGTTCGGTGTCATGTTTAAAAGGTTATTGTGTGTGGTACTGCAATTGTAATATTGATCAGTATCCAAACAAAATGGAGTCTATAGCATTAAGCTAGTCTGAACTGGTTCCATTTCATGTCCTTTGTTCTATAGCTGCTTCTGTCCAGTTCAGGTAACACAGACCCGCCCCCAGAAGAGGGCAACCCCTTTCTGTGACATCATCTCTGTCCCCATGGACACAGGACTATGCTGATTGGACTATGTTAATTCAGACAGTACAGCTATTCAGCTGATTGGTGCTTGTTACATATTACATAGTTACATAGGCCCTCATTCAATTGCAATTTTGCCAATTGAATAGGGGTCTAAATAAGCACATCACATATATTTTTTAAATAAGTTTTTAGTCATTAAGCATCTATCCAAAAGCACGGTTTTCACTAACTAAAAACTTCTTTAAAAAATATATATTATGTGCTTATTTAGAGCCGTATTCAATTGGCAAAATCGCAATTGAATGAGGGCCATAGTATTTAAGTTTGAAAAAAGACTTTCAGTCCATCAAGTTCAACCTTTTGCATTCAGGTGGAGAATTCAAACTGATCCCCTCCCCAATTCATGAATGTTATGTTTGTGTATTTCTATTTTGTTCAGTTGGTGTTTGGAAGAGAATAAAGGCAGTTCACTTCTTAGACATATAGAAATTGTGTGGCTATGTATTTTGCTACTGGTGACTGCGATACTAATCCTATATTTACCCTGCCAGTAACTGGCCCTGGTCACTACCACAGGAAGGTTACTGTGACTCCTGATGGAGAGACCCTGACTGATACAGAAGTCAAATATCAGGGTGCTGGTGCCGAGATTTCAGAGCCCAAATGGTCCTAGTTGGTAGTAACCTGTAATCTATAGCAGGTGGCCCTGGGCTTGTACTAGCCCTTATCACTCGTATCGTCACAAAGCTTACTTATCTACTTTCCCTTAAAGGGACTCTTGTCAGTCCAGAATCAAGTTGTTGTACTTTTAAGTTAGTCTTTGCGAGCATGAAATACTGATTGTACATGAATAGTCATTGTTTTTTAAAGTTTATCATTCCAGAGAAATATCATATTGGTGATGCTGTATTTTTATGCAAGTATGGAGCTCCCAAATATTAGTTAGCTACTTTGACGTGCTAATTAGCATCATAGTTTGCTTGTCCGTCTCTATGGTGGCTTAAACAATAACCACCAATCCACCAATAATCCCCTTCACCAATTGTATTATGTACTCTGAGCCTCAAACTAGCACTTTGACCCACACAATCAATGCAGAATATCACAGCACTGATTTAATGTAGAGAAAAACAGCTAGTGCAATGTATAGACAGCATTTAATGCAAACTAACTTCTTGTTGGGATGATAGTATCCCTTTAAGTAAAACTGTGTTTGTGTAAAACTGTGCTACCATGTTAGATATCTTATGTGAAACATCCATTTATAGCCTCATTCAATTGCTGCAATTTTGAGATCCAGGGTCGCAAGTAGCCATTGCAAGCTACTTTGCTGTTCAATTGCCTTCCATTTGCGGGCTCCGATCGAGTTACGTCTCCGAGCTGCGATTTAGCGGTTTGTCAAATCGCAAGTTACTTCACTCAAAGTCTTTGATCTTTCACGGCAAGAGTTGCGATCACTAAAATCGCAAATCACTATTTAATTGCTCCCTCGCTCGAACTGCAGGTTACTGGGACCAAGAAGGTCTCGCAAAGGGCTTTCTTATAAATCGGAGCACTTTAAAAGCAAATAAAAAAGCAATCCTGTACTTTTATTAAGAGTGAAAGTGATGTTAGATCTTATAATTAATAGCACGACATTCTCAATCCCGCAAATCGGCATAAACCTCCAAGCATGCAGGACTTTGGAATCCAACCTCCATATTTCATTGAAGTCCTACGGCTTGAATAACAAGTTACAGGCTTGGTGGTCATTCTAGTCTGTAGGACTTTGGACGGAAATTGAACATGAAATAAAGTATTATATTTTGGCGATGTGTGAGCTTGAGAATGTTGTGCTTTTAAATCTAATGTCATCCATTGTGTTCCCCATCATTTACAGTGCTGTATTGAATTTATATTTGCATATAAAGTGCTCCGATTTGTCAAGCCCGCAAAAGCTACTGTCGATAGCATGGTTTTCAATTCTCACATATGGTGCCTAAGTAGAGCAACTCGATCGCAGCCATTTACCTGTTTGAGATCGAGTTACTGCCCAAAATTGAATAAGGCTGTTAGTGTCCAACCTTATTGCCTCCACCCTTTCTATCCATCTTTCCCTTCCCACAATCTATATATATATATACATTTACTGATTTTACGTAGTCCTTCCCTATCATCCAACTTTATCTTCAAACAGCTCACAAGGTAACATTATCCTGAACTCTATAAAATAACATATGACGCGGGTTAAACAAACAAGGATTCACAGTTGACACTTCAGGACTGACCTCCCTGGCCTTGTAGTTTAACAAATGTGATTCATTGTACCATGATCTCCCAAAGTAGGCTATTTATAAAGACACTTTAGATCTATTCAGTAAGATGTTGTCTGTTGATACGCTTTTAGTTAGTGAACTTCTATCCAAAAGCAAGGTCTTCCCTAACTAAAAAAATCTGTAAAAAAAATATGCTATGTGCTTATATATAGCCCTATTCAATTGGCTGAATCGCAATTTAATAAGGCTGTATGTACACACATACTTAGCAGCACAGTAACCCATATCTCTGGATTTACTTAAATATTCTGGGTAAAATATACTTGAATGTCAATGGCAATACTGCTAACATGCTAATAAAAACATTGACAACACTAATCACATCAAGTAGGAGCATGGTCACATATGTATGCTGTATGGGTATAGGGCAGTGATGGCGAACCTTTTTGAGCCCGAGTGCCCAAACCGCAATACATGCCAACTTTTTTTTCCTCTAAGTGCCAACACGGCAATTAAACCTGAATACTGAGTCTTAGACAAACAACGACAGGAACGCAGAACGTTGAAAATAAAACAAATGGCAGTTAGTGCGCGCCACGCAAATGGTGCTCAGAGGAGCAAAGCCTCACATTATGTGGCAAACAGCATTGCCAGCCTTACAATTGTATTCCCGTCATTTTTGATAAAATTATAGACTGATCATTTCTTTGTCATGGACAAAAAAAATCCGAAGGGGATCAAATACTTTCCCCCCCCCCCCCCCCACTATATGTATATATATATACATTTTTAGAGAGAGGAAATTAATATTACATTAATAAGCCCATTCACATGTCTAAAAGGCAGGGCCATGCAAATGAGAATACAATGCACCTCACTCTTTCAATCCAAAAATAGCAATTTTATACATTGCTCCCTTAATGCATATGCCCGCTTCCCCTTGTCGCCCCCTTCTCCCTTGTCTCTCCCCTTCTCTCTTGACTACCACTCCCTCTTGTCTCCCCACATCATTGTCTCTCCCTCCACTCTTGTCTCTCACTTTCTCACTCCCCCTTGTCTCTTACACCCTTCTCTCTCTCCCATTCTCCCTTGTCTCTCCCCTGCCCCTTATGTCTCCCCTTTCCCCTTGTCTCTCCCCCACCCTTGTATCTCCCCTTCCCCCTTGTCTCTTCCCCCATTTTTCCCTCTCCCCCCACCCTCCTCTCTCGCCTCTTGTCTCTCCCCCTCCCCCTTGTCTCTCCCTCCAGCCTTGTCTCTTCCTTTCTCCCTTGTCTCCCCCCCCCCCCCCCTTGGATCATTCACCCTTCTCTCTCCCCTCCCCTTGTCTCTCCCCTTCCTCCTTGTCTCCCACCACCCCTGTATCTCCCCTTCTCCCTTGTCTCTTCCCTCCATCCTTCTCTCTCTCCCACCCTTATTTCTCCTCTCTTGTACCGCTCACAATTGTCTCTGTTTTCTCCCTTGCCTCTACCCCCCCTTGTCTCTTTCCTTCCCTGTGTCTCTCCCTCCTCCTTTCTTTCCATTCTCTACCTCTCCCTTTTGCCTCTCCCCTCTCTCTCACTCCTCCCTTCTCTCACTCTCCCTTCTCTACCTCTCCCTTTTGCATCTCCCTCTTCCTTTCTCTCTCTTCTCCCTTCCTCTCATGTGCCTCTACCTTCTCTCCCATCTCACTCTCTTACTTCTTCCTTTCCCTTCTGCCTCTCCCTATTTTCTTTCTCTCCATCCTCCCTTCTCTCTGCTCTCCTTTCTACCTCCCTCCCTCCCTCCCTCTTTCTCTGCTTATCTCTCCCCCACCCTTGTATCTCCTTCACTCTTGTCTCTACCCCCACCCTTGTCTCTCCTTGTACTTCACTATTGTCTCTCCCACCATTCACTCTCTCTCCCCCTTGTCTCTCCCCTCCCCATTGTCTCCCCCCTTGTCTCTCCCCTTCCCCTTGTGTCTCCCATTACCCTTGTCTCTCCCCCTGGTCTCTCCCACCCTGCTCTCTCTACCCCCTTGTTTCACCCAACCGTGTCTCTCCCATTCTCCCTTGTCTCCCACACCCTTCTATGTCTCTCCCACACTTCTCTTTCCCATTCTCCACTGTCTTCCCCCTTCTCTCTCCCCTTCTCCCTTGTCTCCCCCACCCTTCTCTTTCCCCTCTTGTCTCTCCACTTCCCCATTCTCTCCCCCTTCTCCATTGTCTCTCCCCTTCTCCCTTATCTGTCCAACTCCCCATTGGCTCCCTACACCATTGTCTCTCCCTCCACTCTTGTCTCTCCCCTTCTCCCTCCCCCTTGTCTCAACCCTCTTCTCTCTCCCCCTCTCCCTTGTCTCTCCCCTACCGCTTGTCTCTCCCCTGCCCCATAACTCTTACCTTCCCCTTGCCTCTCCCCCTGCGGATCTCGAGGAGAGTCTGTTCGCCTGCGCCGCGCACGCATGCTAGCACAGCCCTTCCTTTTTTAAGTGACGGGAGAGCGCTCAGGCGCCGTGCGCGCGCGATGAGCAGACCCAGCATGCTGCCGGCGACCTATGGCCGCGAGCCCACAGAAGGGGCACGGCGTGCCACCTGTGGCACGCGTGCCATAGGTTCGCCACCACTGGTATAGGGGATGACCAGGGCAGGTCTACCCCTCAGGCCCCTGCAACAGCTCAAACCGACCCCCAGAATGGATTGGTCGAGCATGCTTGTCACTGAATCCTGCTCAAAGATTGAGGCAGGAGTTCTTGCATGGGGTAAGGGGCACTGCCTCATATATCACATATTATAATTGTCAAACTGCGAATTCGTTGTCACGCTTGTGACAAATCGCATTTTTACAACGATCCGATCGCAAAGGCAATCGGATCGCGCGCATGTTTACACCCACCACATCCCTCTGGGGGCCCAAATGTGTGTGTGTATATATATCTATATATATATATATAAATAAAACAAATAATATTTATATTATATTATAATAATAATATCTTTACGGTGGAGAACTTTTCTCACTCTAGTGCTCACCATATACTAGATGATTGTTTTATATATATATATATATATATATATATATATATATACATACATGTATATTTATTTTTTTGCTCCAGGTCCCTTCATTTACTAGCTCCGCTCCTGGAGGATGACTGAATATTTAAACAGCTTTCAGATGACCTAAATGGCTTCCAGGTAATCATCGCAAGTCGTGTGACTTAACAGAGACGGAGACAGGACCAGCACACCATAGCAGGTGGCATTCATTTTAAAAGTATAAGCTTGTATTTCTCAAACGAAGTGGTTACCTAGAAACTCACAGTCCCTTACCTGGTGCTTATACTGACCCTTTAGCTATTTGCTAGTACTTTCAAACAACATGTGTAATAAACTGATTTCTCATTGATTATTATGACTAACTAGCGATTTTCCCATCAAACATGACGGCAAGAAAATTTTAAAGCTGGGAATGCTGTTTTCCACACAATGCGCTCATTGCGAGCCTCTCCCCCCCCCCTGTATAGTTTAGGTGCCTCACGATGAGTGTTACTGGCTTGCGTTAAGTGTTACTGGCTTCGGCCTCGTTTTCATCCAGTTACGTTTTTTTGCGGCCACTATTTTTTTTCTCTCTTAGCTGGTTTTCGATCACCAAAAAACACCAAATACACCTCAAATTAACTTGCAACCTCACTCACAGGCTCCCTGGCTCTCCTCTGTCCCGTGTCTGAGTGTGTAAGGTATTTTTTTGAAGTATTTGGTGTTTTTTTGGTGGTCCTTTGAGTTCGGTGGTTCGGCAGTTTAATTCGTAAAGTATTGCGTGTCCTAAAGTATTGCCTCATTCTGAGTCCCGCTGACTCTCGTTCCCTGCATTGAGCGCCCATTGCAGCTAAGTCCCGCGGGCCTCACGATGAGCAACTGTGGCGCTCATCTCCACCACTGCAATGAGCTCCTTCGGAGCTCTTTGCAGCCTAAGTCCCTGCGGAGCTCACCACGAGCCCTGCAATGAGGCCTCAACTGCTCGCCTCGCTTTGCAAGGTGAGCAGTTGTGGGGCTCGCTGTGTGAGCCCAGCAATATTTAACATTGCGTTATCATCAACCCCGCAATTACAACAACTATATATGTGATTGTACTTATTAGATGTCTTTCTGTATTATCTGCCTTAAAGAAATAAACAAGTTCATTTTCGTCCAACTCTATATTCTCAGCAAAGTATATTCAAAGTTCAGCGTAATACACAAAACACCCTTAGAACCATAAATATGGCCCTGTTGGTATTGCTAAACTAATAGAATATATTCTGACCCACATCTTTTCACCTTTTACAAGGACTACCTACAAATAATGAGGACTGCAAAGAGTACCAAAATGGATCCACAATACAACCATTTATTTATGGAAGATTTGGAAGAGACATTCTTATTTATATACATTCAACATATGGACTGAAGAAGAAAAAAAGAGACTTCCTCAATTATTTCAATACTTTCCACTCATCTGTCAATTTTCTCTGCATATAACTCATCTGTATATAACAAACCCACATACTGATGCAGCTACCTTTACAGCTCCAGTTTCCACCCCACCCCCACACTAATCAAGTCAAGTTATTATATACCACTGTATATGCTTAAACACTGGGATCCATGAAACAGAATGGTTATAAACCACTGTATTATTACTAAGTAAAAAACTTCTACCACTGAAACATCCCATGAACATCTATTGAAGGACAAAACATAAGAAACCACATACCATCCAAATAAATACGAAAAAAAAATCAAAGATTTACAACCATAACTAAACAAGGATGCACAATTAAAAAATATATTCCCCAAACTCCCATACTTGCATTTATACAACCACCAAACCTAAAACAAAAACTTGTCAGTAAAAGATTGGCCAATGAACAACAGAAAAAAATGTAACTAAATCTTGTAACAGAATTGCCTGTAAGTTATGTCAGCACATTTATAATGATGACAAAGCCACAAACGTCCTATAACATCATTGGGTTAATTTCATGTGCATCATCTAATATGGTTTATATAACACAATGTAATATATGTGAAACATGTTGTTACATTTGGGAAACCAGTTATAAACACAATGAAGACAGTTACTGTACCACAGTTGGACACCATTTTACCCATAAAGATCACTCCATCCAAAACCTAAAATGCAAAATTATCAGAGGGAATTTCAGAAACATCCAGGAGAGAAAAGCATTTAAAACAAAGATGTTCAGATTCTTCAACACTAAAAATACAGAACGTAATATGGACTTAGGTTTTTTAACATGTGATCACAATTTCTTGTGATTCTGCCACAATCTTTCACTAAAACAGGCTTGTCACAGTGAAGCATTTGTGCAATAGGAAGGGTATCACTGTGTTCGGCAATATATTGATGTATATGCATACATAGTATATGTGTATATGTTTCCTATACTATGTTATGTTGATTATCTCTCTCTCTCTCCCTGTATATATATATATATATATATATATATACACTAGAGACTTGCCTGTCAAAAATGACGGTCAATAAAATTTGAAGCCATGGCAATTCTGTTTGGCACACAATGTTAAGCTTTTTATACTCTAAGGACCTTCGGCGCTCCTAAATACTAATTAATGAATTAATTGAATAATAAATTAATATAGTTTACCTTTTTCTAATTAATATATGTAACAATCTGCAGCATATAATGTCCAGTTGGACTGTTGCTGGCCTGAGGAGATAGTGTTATGAATGTCCCAAATGTGCATTAAAAGTAGGCTGCGTGTGCGAGGGCAAACAGTTGGTTTATTTGTGTAAAGCCCCACTTTAGATGCGTAATGTTGTTAGTTGCAAATTTGGGTTGTAAAATTGCGTTGTTTCGCGGTTCTCGAGCATTTGCCTTCCTTTGTAATAGTGTATTTTGTGCCTCGTATGTTCCTAGGTGAAAGTGGTACGCCGTTGGCGGTGTTTTGGGCGGTCCAGGGTCGTGTAGCCTCGTTTTCATTTTGTTTGGCCGCCATTTTTTTGGTCACTTAGTAGATTTTTGAGTGCCGAAACTCTGCAAAATCGACTTAAATTCGTGTTCCCCAGTGCTGTGGGTGATGTTTTTGTTGTATTTTGTGTGTTTTTCGTGTTTTTTACTTTGGGCGGTTTAGCCGTTAACTTCATATTTTTCCTATCTTGTAATTTTTTTTCCTAAGTCCTGCGTCTTGTATTTTTTTTCTAAGTCTCACAATTTAATTTTTTTTCTAAGTCCTGCGTTCGTCAACTGCTTGCAGCCTAAGGCGATCCTGCGTTTCCTAAGTGTTTGGAGGCTAAGTCCCGCGTGTTTCAATGTGTGATTGGCTCGCCTCGCTTCGCACCTTTGGCGCTCCTTTCTGGCTAAGTTCCATGTGTTTCATAGCCTCCACTGCTCGCCTCACTACGTGAGGCTCTCAGGCCATGTGCACCACGCAAAGAGTGACGACGTCTCGTCGTTCGACAATTATAATATGTGATACATACCAAAACAATCATTTAATTTATGGTGGGCAAAAAAGCGATAGAAGCCCTCCACCGTAGAGAAGTACAGTAAGTAAATAGTACATTTGTGCTCACATTTGAATGTCTAAAACAAGTTAAAAAAATTTGTTTCCTGCCAGAATTCCGAGAAATACAGTTAAAGGATACCATAGTTTTGGAAGAAGAGCAAAGCCTTTGTGGTCACATTTGCATGTCCCAGCCCAGGTTCCCAGAATGCAGTGTAATTACTGTATTTCACAGGATTCTGAGCTGGAAACAAGTTTTTTAAATTGTTTTAGACGTTCAAATGTGAACACAAATGTACTATTTATTTACAGTACGTATATGTTTGTACATACATATATATATATATATGTATATATATATATATAAATATATATATATATATATATATATATATATATATATATAAGAAAAATATGGAGAAAAAAGCGGCAACTAATAATATACAAATGAATAACACAATTCTTCCAAAATTGGAGGGATGGTAAAGAAATACCCACAGCTCATAGGTTTGACCACTAGATTGTGACAATGTAACAATCAAGAGAACGGTCAAGGACATACCAAATCATTGCTGGGCAGGTGTAAATGGATGTGTAGAAGGTAAAACATAACCTTTAATAGTAACATAAAAAGTGACGTGCATAGTAGACTAAAAGAGAAGAATTGGAAAATGTGTCCTGAACACAGGACCCCAAATTCTTAATAAAATAAGGTAATAATTGAATACTGGAAAAAAGACTGGGTGTAAGAACCCCTACATACAACGGGGATATCCAGGACAGATGAAATAGTGAATGCTTACAGACAAAGCAATCTGTCTGTCAGTCTATACAATTGTACATAGGGTACTGAGAATAATAAGGGTCCCAGGTATCAAACCTCTAAACAAGGACTTGTTGGCAAATGTTGAAATCTCACAGAACCTCAATAGGGTTATATTAAATGAGCAATAATGAGGCTGCAAACAAAGGGATAATAATCCTGGGAGTGCTAGGGAGGAGTGAATGTGAACCCTTATATCTGGGTAAAATATGCACTCTGGAATCACCCAAACTGGGACAGGCACAGCAGTGAGTACGTGTACACTCAGTGATATCGATGATCTTAAAGCAACTGATGTGCTAGTGTACATATAATAATATATTGTACTCACTGTTGTGGAGGTCCCAGGTCTCTAAATGTAAACTTGGCCAGTATGTCAATTTTAGCAGTGTTGCTGTGCTCCGCGCCGAGTGCTGGCGTGCTGAGACGCTCCGTCGCCCGTTCGTGGCGTGTGCGCGTGGAAAGCGCGACCGACGTCAGCCAGACGTGCGTGTGCCTGCGCTTGAACGCGACCTGGCTGTGTAAGCCAAACAAAGGTCGCGTATGCGCTCGGTAATCGCCCATGCGCGTTTCGCAATTGAGAGCTTCTACTGGGGCTGTGGTACTATCACTTACACCTGCTATATATACCTGAACAGGGGTAATATTAACCCCTTACAGGTAGTGTCAGTCCTTAAAGGGGCAACCACAAAAAAGATGTAAATTGAATAAAAATAAACAGTAGTTTCTAATTAACATTCCATAAGTACTTACAACTATTTATAGTTAGGGATTATATATATCTTGGTTGTTGTCATGAAAGAGAGGGGAATTGAAGATGTCAAAATAGTGTAAAGTGTCACGTGTAGGAGGAAGATGACAAGGATCAAATAGGTTAATAACGGAGTATGGAGGGAAGAAGAGGGTGAGAGGCACTAGTACTGGCAACATAAAAGGGAAAAGATAAAATGAAATATGTGTAAATATGGATAAATGACCTAATGTGCTGTGTGAAAATGAAACTCTCTGAAAAGAGAAGTATAAGAGTAGTGAGACTAACCTGAGGTAAAGAATGTGAGAGTAAAACTCTCAGGTAGGTGATATGAAGAGGTGGCAAGGCTGACCTGAAATAGAGAATGCAAAAGAAAAGTGGATTAGAGGAATATGGTATAATTGATGGCCTCGTTGAGACCTGAAGGAGCCATAGAATTAAAAAGAAAGATCCATTTGCTCTCTGCTTTCAGGAGTGCGTTCTCCAAGTTGCCTCCTCTTATTCCAAGAGAGATTTGTTGGACCATCCAACATTGCAATAGTGTAGGGTCAGATTTATGGAATTGAAAGAAATGTCTGGCGACCGATGTTAATTTCTTGAGGTTTTCCAAATCTTTCCTACTGTTTTTGATATTGCGAATGTGTTCACCCAAGCGTTTACGCATCTCGCGTGTGGTCATTCCTACATATTTCTTGGGGGGTTTACAAGGGCATTCGAGAACATATATAATCTGTTTAGAGCTACAACTGAATAGTTGTGGAACAGAATGTTCATGTCCAAAATGATCCTTAAATGTGGTCACATTTTTAATATGTGAACAAATGCTGCAATGTGCGCAGCGGTAGTTACCTTTGATCTTATCTTTTTTATTGGTCCGCTCTTTGATGAAATGACTCTTTACTAACGTATCCCCTAAAGAGGGAGAACGCTTCCAACTAGCTGAAATGCCATTTTTAAACCACAGGTTAAGATCTTCATCAGTTTTCAGAATATGTAGATGTTTATGTAGTATACTTAGGGTTTGTTTCCATTGTGCGTGATAAGAACCGATAAATCGGATCTGATCATCCGCAAGTTTCTTCGGTTTAGGGGTTAAGAGGGTGTCTCTATCTAAGTAGAGAGCACGGTGATAAGCTTTCTTAATTTGTCTATTACTGTATCCTCTTAACTTGAGGCGATCTCGTAGTTCTTGTGCCCTTGTATTGAAAATTTCAATTTGGGAACAATTGCGCCTTAAGCGGATGAATTCCCCAAAAGGTATACTTCGTTTGGTTGAGGGGAGATGGAAACTATCGTTGTGTAGTACACTGTTTGTGGCCGTCTCTTTGATATCCAGGAAGTCTACTTTGTTAATATCCATCTGATATGTTAGCCTGAGATTGAGATCATTATCATTCAGTTTTTGCATATATTCATCCAGAAGTTCTTTGGGACCATCCCATAATATTCTGTCAAGTTGCCTCTCCCGGATACAATTGGCCGACCCCGTGGGTTGACTTGCCTTTTATGGATTTTAGGGAGTAGGTATAATGTTGCTATTTTCGGTTTGTCAACCTCTAAGTATTCAAATTCACGCTTGGAGACTACTCCGTTGGCTAGGGCTTCAGAGATAATTAGATTGTAAGATGTTAAAAATTCTTTGGTGGGGTCTCCTAAAAGCTTTTTGTAACATTTTCGGTCTGAAAGCTGTCTCATAGCTTCCCCAACATATTGCTCACTAGGCCACAATACCACGTTGCCGCCTTTATCTGATGGTTTAATTACAACGTCTTTCCACGATTTCATGTCATTAATACATTTACGTTCTTGTCTACTGATGTTAGACGCGTAAATCGTTGGTAATTTATTTAAGTCTTATATATATACACCCATAATGTCCGGTTCTGTCTCCACTGTCTCTCTGCATCACTATTTACATTTAAAATGAAAGTTTGCAATGTAAGTTTTAGCTTCAGTCTTGATAAAGGGAAGTCATAGCTCTTGAAAGCTTGCCCCCAAAAATAAAACGTTTGTCCAATAAAAGTGTTATCACTATAAACTGCAGTGCTCTGATTATTCATCTAGATTTTCTGCATTAAAGAAATACATAAGTCCATTTTCTTTTCTACTCTATATTCTCAGCAAAGTATGATCAAAGTTCACCCTATGACATGAAATTAGCATTAATTTAGAGTTGTGTTGTGTTGTGTCCTCTCTCCAATCAGCAAGTTTTCTAGACCCTTTTTTGTGCAGAAACCAACTGAATGTTAACAGTGCTCAAACAATATGTTTTCAGTTGATTATTTAATAATGATTAGTAGTCAAATCAGTATTCAGAAAAAAATAATTCAATATAGCTTTTAAAACTTAAATTTGAGCTTTACCATTGCGGGCTCTGCTTTTCTCCATTCCCTCTTATTATATTCAGTTGGTGAAAAAGAATTTACAGCAGGCAAACAGACATGTCTTGTAGAAATGTCAAGATCTACTCCTTCCCCCTGGACAACAGGTAGAAAGAAGCAGCTTCATTAGAGACTGCAACAATTTCAAGCGTAGGCAGGGCTGTATCTACCATTTTGGAGCCCCTAGGCAGTAAAGTGGAGGAGCCCCTGCGAGTGGGTACGCAAGGTATGCATGGACCGATTTTTGCCTTTTCTGTACGTGCAAGTTCCCTTTCCTGTTGTAACTCTCTTGTTGTACATGGTTACTCCCTAGTAGCCAGTCCATGAACTGCAACATATTATCTTTTTTTAAGCCAGGAACAATTTTTTTAAGAAGTGGACCCCGTCACAGGGAACCCCCCCTGGGCGGCTGCCTAGTTGGCCTAATGGGTAATTTGGCCATGAGCGTAGGTTTTAAAAGATAAATTATTTTCTTCCCTTCAAATGCTGATTTTATTTTTAACCAGTTATCAAATAAACAAATGAAGTCCTATTATACAACCAGTGAACCTTTAGATATAGTTTATGATACTACACACATTAACATAATATTAAACTACATTTCAGATCCATACTTATATCTGCTGCTTTTAATTTAGTTATCAAGTAAAATGTTTTTATTTATATTGTTAATTGATAGTATTTTTTCTCTATCCTCCCAGGTAAAGTCTTTGTTGTTCTACAGATGGCCATACAGATCATTAGCATCATAGGTTCTGTAGGGTTCATCAAAGCATATCAAGCCACCCTGGACTGGTACAGCACCTTCTGCTTCATTTTCATTGTGTTTTCCGTCATTGGCTTCATCATCATTGTTCCTGTCAGGTACTTTATTAGTAGAGGATTTCATCTTGTTTTTGTTGTATCACTTTCTGAGAGCTTGAAGTGAGGGAGTTTTTTTTTAATCTTTCAGTGAAGAGAAAGGTAGGGGAAGAGAGAAGATGTCAGGACGATTTGTTAGATTATTGGATCTCACTGAAATTGATACCAACACTTTACCTATCACAGGCTCATAAGCAGGGTGCTTACATCAATAGATGCTAAGCACTGCTCTCCAGAAATGTAAAGGCCCCTCGCACACAAATCCCACAAAATTATCATACCTGCTTTATGACTTTTTCTTGTCTAATTATGTTCTTAGTCAGACTCAAATTTATCAAGCTTATATCTTTATTCCATTGTACAATGATCATTTAAAGATGCTGAATGACACTTAAAATATTTATTTTGACACCTTAGATAAAATATAGAAAATAAAAGGTGGAGTAGCTGAAAACTGTTTGATTTACCACCATCTTTTCCTAGAGAGATTTCTTATTTTTGTCAAAATTTTGCAGAAAAAGCTTTTCCACAGATGAAAAAACAATGAAAACATCCTCAGCCCAAATTAAACCAGCAACTTTTAGCATACACTTTCAGCCTTATTAAATTGCAAATTTTAAAGGGCTCTATATAAACACATAGCATATTTTTTTACAGAAGTTTTACGTTAGTGAAGACTTTGCTCTTCGATAGTTCACTAACTAAAAAAATCTGTAAAATAAATAAGCTCTGTGCTTATATAGAGCCCTTTAGAATTTGCCGAATTGCAATTTAATAAGGCTGTTTATTTCTACTTTTTAAACAAATATAAATAGAGAATATATATGTATATATATTTAGCAGACATATAGACATATGCTTAAAATGAGTAAAAAATATAGTGGTATTGGATTTAAGAGTGAAAACGCTTTGTTGACGCATTTGCTCATTTGCATGAAATTCTTGGCAAGTAATGGTCTCCTAACTCCTGCTTAATCCTATCCTATGCGATGCTTTAAAGCTGAGTAATAAAGCAGGCATATGCTTAAAAGGAGTCATGTTTAAAATGATATTGACTTAAGAGTGAAACCTTTGTAGACTCATTTGCATGTCCCTGCTCAGGTTTCCAGAATGCAGTGTAATAACTGTATGTCTCCGAATTCTGAGCAGGAAATACGTTTTTAACTTATTTTAGATGTGAACACATATGTACTATTTATTTACTATATATATATATACTAGGGAATTGCCTGCCAAAAATGACAGCAATAAAATTTGAAGCCTGGCAATGCGAGCCTCTTCTCCTGTCTACTTTACGGGACTTGCGATGACCTCAGCAACCTGCAACTTTTCTGTTTGGGAATGCCATGTGTCACTCTCCACCATCTCCCCCTTGTCCCTTCCCTGTGTCTTTCTCCTCAGAGTCTCCTCTGAATGTTTGCATAGTGCCCGCTGACTACCGTTGGTTTTATTTCCAAAGTCCCGGTTGCCTAGCGTTGTACGTGTAAGTTTTACTGGCTTCGCCGTTGTGTATTTTCTATGTCCGAGTGCTTAGCGTTTTTTGTCTGAGTCCGCGTGCCTGGCGTTTTTTGTGTAAGCGTTACTGTCTTGCGCCTCGTTTTGATCCTGTTCGAGAATTTTTAAGTTTTTTCGTCTGCCATTTTTTCCTTGCTTAGCCGATTTTCCATCAACGAAAAAGGCCAAATATGGCTCAAATTAGCTAGCAAACTCACTCACATGCTTCCTGGCTGTGTGTAAGTGTATTAGTATTTTTTTTTATGATTTTGCTGTTTTCGGGGGTCTTTGTAGTTATGCAGCTGAGACTTTTTTGGACGTTTTTATGCATAAACTGTTGCGTGCCTCGTGATTGCAGCCTAAGTCATGCAGAGCCTTGCAATGAGCACAGAGAGTGGAAATTATTAACATTGCGTGACGACAACTCGCAATTACGACAACTATAATATGTGACTAGCGACTTGCCCGTCAAAAATGGCTGCAATAACATTTGAATGCTGGCAATGCTGTTTTCCACCCAATGTGAGCACCTTCGGCGGTCATCGCAAACCTCTTCCCCTATCTGCTTCCTCCCTTGTGTTTCTTTTCCCCCTCCTCTCCCTCCCTTGTATTTCCTTTCCCCCCTCCTCTCCCTCCCCTGTGTCTCTTTCCCCCTTTCCTCCCAATTACCCCCTCCCTCTCCCCTGCTCCTGCTGCTCTCCATCGCTTCCTCCGGCGCTCATTGCTAGTCCTCCCCTGGCAGGAACCAGGTAGTCCCGCGGGCCGCTCGCAGTTGCGTGATGACAACTCGCAGCGTGACGACAACTTGCAGTTCGACAACTATTATATGTTATATATACACTATATACACAAACACATTTTTATGTACAGCCCCCATCGTTTTTAATACGGTAAAACATATGTGTAATATATATACTGTACATAATTTATTATAATAATATTTTTTTTTATATATATACAGTATATATATATATATATATATATATATATATATATATATATATACCGTATATATATGGACAAATATTTACTTATCATTATACTTACTAACTACAGTGCATTTCGTAGCCAGGCAGAATGATCCTATGTGCTGTGACATGACACCTGCTTTGCTCCAGGCAATGGGAATGGAAAAATAAAACAAAATCACATTACAAGGTAGCTCTTTCTCTGCCTTTGAGCACCATTGCATTATAGGATAATGTAAATGTAATATACAACTGTTGCTTTAAACAAATACTCAGCATCCTATTTACTTTCATAATTTTCTTCCAGCACTACTTACTGCAAGCGACATTCAAGAATACCTCAACTTGCCTAAAGATGAAGAAACGTTCATCTATCTGATGCATTTTAGTGAGTTTTCCACTAATATTTTTTTCAAGTAAAATGGAATACTTTAGTTAATTTTTTTTAGTTAGTTTTATTTAATGTTTTATTATTTTTTAAAGTATGTAAAAACTTTCAAAATAATATTGTAATAAAAAAAAACATAATTTGGTCCATTACTGAATGAGTGGTAGAGAACACTACAGCCAATAAGGCTCTGGGTAAGTGCTGGCAACACATAAAAGTCATATATCAGGTAGAGCTCAGAGTAAAATATCCATAGGAAAATACAAGGTGGCACACTGTATCAACACATACCATAGATTCTCAGATTGCGTAAATCAATTATGCCTCATTCTATTAATGGCCGTAAAAAGGCTGCAAAGCTGCGATTCCTTGCGAGGGTGCTGCGGCCCCTTGTAGCCCTACGTCTATGTTGCTATTCAAATTAAAGGGGTCACAGCACACCCCTTGCAACGGCCAATCTAACCTTATCTAACCCTAACTGGGCCTATTTAACTCATCTAGGCCTATTTAAACCTAACTAGGCATATCTAAACCTAACTGGGCCTATTAAACACCTTCTAGCCCTATTTAACCCCATCTCTTATGGGGGTCTATACAGACCCCCATAAGCCTCCATCTAACCCCATCACTAATAGGGGTCTATGCAGACCCGCGTAAGCCTCTATTTAACCCAAGCAGTCCCATAAGGGTCTATGAAGACCCTCATAGGACAATGAGAATCTTATAATTCACCCCATAAGTGCCATGAAGGTCCTCAAGGACCCTCATGACACTAAGTACAAACACTATACTACACTATTCCCCCCCAATAAACATCTAAATCTAAACTAACACCCCTCTACCCTAACCTATTAACCCCTACCTACCTAACACTACCTACTCCCTATTAAACCTCTCACCCCACAAATTACAAAAATAAAAAACCTATGTCACGAAAAATAAAAATAAAAAAATAAAAAAGAACATTACAATCCCCACCCCAATACAAAAAATAAAAAAGGACATTACAAACCCCCCACTACAAAAAAAAATACACACTTGCAAAGAAATGGCATACACAAATATACATAACATTACAGTAAAAAATACATTATAAATATATCCCTAACTACAATACAATACCCCCTATCTATACATGATTTAGTATCTATAACACATAACCCCCTATCATACATTACCCCCTATCTACACAACATTACCTCTATCTAGACAACATAACCCCCTATCTATACATAACCCCCTATCTAACATTACCCCCTATCTATACATAACCCCCTATCTATACATTACCCCTATCTATACATAACCCCCTATCTATAAATATAAACCCCTATCTATACATTACCCCCTATCTATACATTACACTCTATCTAGAACACATTAAACCCTAAATCTAAGCTAAAATAGCATAATTTAGACCACTTACCTTTGCAGATGTCCCTTCAGGAAAAAAGGAAACCCCTAGGAAAAAAAGAAACATTTAATTAGTACAAAACACTACATATAACAAATACACATTGTAAATACAGTATTAAACTCACCTTTCCAGCATGTCCCCGTCCATCCTCTTCTGTTCCCCGGATCGCCCCCTTAAAAAAAGATGCATAACATTAGTACAACATATACACATAAACACAAAACATGATGAATATTACACATAAAATACATTAAACTTACGTGTCTGCGATGTCCCCGGCCTTGACATCTTCTGCCCCGGCTGGGCCCTTCAAAAATATGCACTCTATAAAAAAAATATATATATAACAGAGCTACGCACTGGAGAAGCCCTCCGATGCTAATGAGGCTTCAAGGCCTTCTTCCAGGAAAAAAATTGGAATGGCGCCTTCTGATTGGCTGAAGTGGCTGTCAATCAAATTTCAGTCAATCAGAAGGCGCCAAGGTGTGAGCTGAAGGCATCTGTGCCTTCTGATTGGCTATCATCTGATCGTCAGTGACAACAGCCAATCAGAAGGTGCAGCTGCTTGGAACCAATCACAATGGGATGCAACCCCACGGGATGTATCTCATCCTGATTGGCTGAAGGGAATAGCGCCTTCTGATTAGCTGTTGTCAATCAGATATTAGCCAATCAGAAGGCGCAAATGCCAATCACTGCATGGGGGTGTATGCCATTCTGATTGGCTGAAGGCAATAGTGCCTTCTGATTGGTTAAAAAATGGCTGACAGCTCCGTAAGCCAATCAGGATGGAATATAGGGGTGTATCACCTTCTGATTGACTCACACCTTGGTGCCTTCTGATTGGCTGAACATTGATTGACAGCCTTTTCAGCCAATCAGAAGGTGGCATTCTGTTTTTTTTTTTATCAGAAGAAGGCCTAGAAGCCTCATTAGCGTCTGGGAGCTCCGCCAGTGTGGAGCTCTGTTATTTTTCTTTTCTTATTTTTTAGAGCTCAGGTTTTTGAAGGGCCCAACCGGGGCAGAAGATGACATAGCTGGGGACATCGCGGACAGGTACGTTTAATGTATTTTATGTGCAATGATCATCATGTTTTGTGTTTATGTGTATATGTTGTACTAAAGTTATGTGTCTTTTTTTCCAGGGGACGATCCGGGGAACAGAAAAAAATGGACGGGGACATGCTTGAAAGGTGAGTTTAATACTGTATTTACAATGTGTATTTCTTATATGTAGTGTTTTGTACTTATTAGATGTTTCTTTTTTTCCTAGGGGTTTCCTTTTTTTACTAAAGGGACATCTGCAAAGGTAAATGGTCTAAATTATTCTATTTTATCTTAGATTTGAGGTTTAATGTATTCTAGATAGGGGTAATGTTGTCAAGATAGGGGGGGGGGGTAATGTATTGTAGTTAAGGGTATATTTATAATATATTTGTTACTGTAATGTTATGTATATTTGTGTATGCCTTTTCTTTGAAGGTGTGTATTGTTTTTTTCTTTTGTAGTGGGGAGGGGTTTGTAATGTCTTTTTTTAATTTTTTTTTGTATTGGGGTAGGGTTTGTAATGTCCTTTTTTTATTTTTTTGTAGTGGGGGTTGTAATGTACTATTTTCATTTTTTTGTGACATAGTTTTTTTTTATTTTTGGTGACATAGGTTTTTATATTTGTTAGTAGTAGTGGGGAGGGGGGTTTAATAGGTGGTACAGTAGGTAGGTAGTGTTAGGTAGGTAGGGGTTAATAGGTTAGTGTAGAGGGGGGTTAGTTTAGATTTAGTGGTTTATTGGGGGGGGGGGAGTGTAGTGTAGTGTTTGTACTTAGTGTCATGAGGGTCCTTGAGGACCCTCATGGCACTTATGGGGTTAAATATAGGGTTCTCATTGTCCTATGAGGGTCTTTATAGATCCTTATGGGACTGATTGGGTAATAATTGATGGGGTTAGATGAAGGTTTATGGGGGTCTGTATAGACCCCCATAAGTGATGGGTTAGATGGAGGCCAAAGGCACTCATTGCAGCCAGCGGCACAGTACATAGGCAAGCACTTACTTCAACTATAAAAAAAAACCAAAATACGGAAATCATGTACAAAACATTATACCACACTCACACACAGCACAAGGGGAGAGACAGGAAGCCTGGGAGTGAGGTTGCAAACAAATTAGACCCAAAGCCTAAGTGAGGAGAAAAATGGCAGACGAAAAATGTAACAATTCTGAAAGCATTAAAACGAGGCTCAGCAACGCCAGGCTTGCAGAACTTACAAAATACACGACGGCAAAGTAACATAAACAGCAAAATAAGACAGTAACACACTTACACCAACAGCGGCAGGCACGTGGGACTTTGAGAACAAAACCAACGGCAGTCAGCTTGTAACACGAAAACATTCGCTGCAATGAACGGCCCCTACAGTAGGCGAGAAGAAAGGCTCGCAATGAATGTGCTCATTGAGAGCCACGCGATGAGCGGGAGAGCCTTGCAATGAGCGCCAAAGGCACGCGATGAGAACCAAAGGCGATCATCGTGGGGCTTGCGATGCGCGGCGATCGTCATCATTGCAAAACAGGAAAGTTGAAGTACACGGGGGGGAGAGGCTCGCAATAAGCGCTCAGAGGATCAAAACCATTGCCAGCCTTACAATTTTATTCCTGTCATTGTTGACGGGCAAGTTACTAGTATATTATAAAAATGGAAAGAAAGGAAAAAATTATAAAAAATAAATAAAAAATCAACTTTGAACAAACAATACAATAACTTGAACTTAAATTTATATGTGTCCTATGAGGAAATAGTAATCTTAATATATAATCCAAATATCGTACCTGGCTCAACTAGGAAATGACTGGTAACCAGTCACTCACCCAGCCCGTACTATGAGTTCATCCGGCTCCTGGGGTCAACGAAAGGGGATCTAGGTTCATTTTTGAGGGGAGTTTAAACAGGCTTATATAGGTAAAGTGTAATTATCTGTTTAAGTAATGTCTATTGTTTGCGTTGAGGAGAGCCAGGGCTTCCATATTTCTAAAAATTGAGGGTATGTGTTTGCTAAAGGATGCGACAGTCTGTCATGAATCATTATGGTATTTAACTTATTGAATATTTCTTGAAGACTTACATTTTTGGGCTATGTGGCTTTTTGTTGCAATATCATTAGGTTTTGTTTTCTAGATATCAAGGGATTGATTTTGCTTAGAATGCATATTTAGGTTGTGGGGGATATAGTGATTTGCAGGACTTTGCTACTGTACATTCCCACCACAAGTGGAAAAACGTGCCTGGGTTTAAGCAATGCCTTTAACAAAGAGGTGAGATTTGGGGGTGAATTTTGTTCAGTTTAACTAGGGTATAGTAGGCTCTATGAAGGGTTTTAATAGATGTTTCCTGTAGACTATAATTACAAGGACCTTTAATTAGGTTTACACATGTTTTTTTCCCCCAATCCTTGGTGTCCCACTGGGTACCCATGTCTTTTTCCCAATTGTTCATAAAAGTTGGCTTAATGTTGACAGGAGGGGAAATGTAGATTTATATACAAGGAACTTAAAACTCCTTTAGTTAGAGGAGCCTTATTGCATATAAGAGGGAACCAACTGGATGGTGGAGTACTCCATCTCTTGATCCTTGTGGAAATTAAGCGTTTGATCTTGCAGTAATTGTAATGTTCCTTTAAAATGTTCACATTTTATCCTAAGTTGATCAAAAGAGATAATTTGGTCGTTGTTTATCCAGGCCCAGGAACCTAATTTATCTAATTCCTGCCTTGACCACCAATTTTTTTTAAATCCTCGCTTAAGTAATTCAAGATTGAAGGAGTAGTAAGAGTGGGGGTTAAGTAAATTGGTTTAGTGTAGTAAGAGTTGGGGGTTAAGTTAGTTAGTTTAGTATTAAGATTCTAATTGGAGAGTGAAAGTCTAGTGATAGGATTACTATGTCTATTTATGTTGGGGGGGGGGGCATTTGGGGACCAAATAATAGAATCCCATTTAAAGGGTTTAATTTGTTGATTTTCAATGAATACCCATAGGGGTTGGTGTGTTATTGGATGCGCTTGGGGTATGAAAGCCAATTGAGCTACTCTGAACTATGATCTAAATGCTACCTTGTTTTTAACTATTTTTATATTTTTAGTGCAGTCTAACTGCAGATATGTTAATATATTTATAACTGAATAATGTTCAGTTATCCTCATCCCTGAGGACCAGCAGATATGATCTCAGGGACCAGCTGTTGAGAACCACCGTACTATATCATTCTTTATATTAGATGTGTTTATTTTATTTTTCTATCTTATGTAGATTCATCTTACACTTACTTATAATAGAAATATAATTAACCCCATCTCTGAACTCCTTATTTACAGTCCTGGACGTATATACCACCAAGCAGGCAGAAGATATTTGAAGAACAAATCTTGGGAGCTTTTTAAGTTCTTCTTAATTTTTTTAAGAACATTTTCTCAGTTGGTCCTTTGAATTACATACAATAGAAGTTTTATAACAAAGACTGATTACTAAGTTAATAAATATTATGATAGATTTGTTAACTGTCAGGAAGAATCTCCTCACAAAATAAGACACTTGGGACAGATTACAAACTTAAAATCCCAAATGTTTAGTTATTTCAGAGAATAGGTTACAGTAAACTCTCAGTTAACCAGAACTCAAACAATCAGAACTCTCAAGCAACCAGAAAGAAAAAAAATACTGTACCTTAAATAAAAATACAATTTTACAGGGCTCAACAAATACCAGGAGCCAGATCGTCATGCCACAAAATGCTTACAGGCACCTAGATTTCATCCACTGTATATCTCTGTAATTCAGTTTTACCTGGAAGCAGACAGGCGTGAGTGACTGAGCCAGTGCAGTGTTGGCGTTACATTCCCCGGGTTCAGCACTGCATCCTCCAGACGAACGTACCTGTGTGTAAGTGAGGAGTGAAAGCTGCTGCTGCTGCTAGAATAGTCCTCACTGACAAATATACTTTGCAGAGCATTCTATGGGCAGCTAATCTAGGCATCTTTTAAAAGTAACTCTCAAGCAATCAGAAACTACATTTATCCGGCATCTACCAATCCCTGTGGGAGCCGGTTAACTGAGAGTATACTGCATATAGGTAGGTATACTTTTCATTAAATTATGATTTTATATCCGGCCCACCAGCTCACTAGCCAAATATAAGTCTGTTTGTTTGGGTTAAAATGGATCACTATATCTGCTGAAGACAAGAGCTGTTTGGAAGTGACAAATACAGCTACACCGTCTGGCGTCCAATACAAAGCATTGATGAACTAAACTTGCCCGAAAAAGTGGTAATATTTAAAGAGACATTATTTTTTTTTGTTGCATCAGAAAGATGTTTTTTGATAATGTTTCACATTACGTTTTCTTTTTTCAAATGAGGGTCTCAGAGAACAGAACTATTATTATTATTTCCTTTATTTGTACCGCACCAACATATTCTGTAGCGCTATACAGGGGTAACTTGAAGTCAAAACAATATTAACAAAATGCAAAAAGAGAAAAAAAGGAGAGCCCTGTCTTTGAGCTTTAAATCAATGTACACAGCACTTTCACGAAAGCACAAAGCAAGATTGAAAACTCACAGACTTATAATCTACTCAGATGTTTAACTGCTCTTGGGGACATGCCCTCTGTCAGCCAGTGATCTACAGACTATAGTATGCTCTATGTGTTTCTTGTTACTTTCAATAAAGTTTAAAAAGGTTTCAGGCAAAAAAAACATTATAATGTACACAACATTGTCTTTTAAAAGCATGAAAAAAAATGTTGTGCTCCATGTCCCTTTAATAATATTTTTCAATTATAATAATTATTCAATTATTATATATATCATCATTCAATAACATACCTATTCTATATAAATAATCATAACCCTTTATTGTTTTTTTTATTATTTAAAAATGCATCTAACCCCTCATTTGTAGTAAACTCCATAATCTGACTAATCCTTTCTTTGATGAAGTCTCCTAACCTCAAATGGTGAGCGACATTCAATTGTAAGCTATCTTGCATGTACAAAATTACTTTGACTCCAGATATATTTATAACAGATAATCATGTCTCCTAGCAGGTAACTTTTCTAGAGAAAATCAGTTTGTTAGTAACTATTGCAGTGATGAGAGTGGAGGTGTGACTTGAAAAGTGAGCGAGGAGGGGAGGAGGGAGAAATATTCACTACTGTCCCCAACTGTTAACAAGATTGCATGTGACGTCATTACACATCCAACCATTGTAAGCCATAGAGCAAGCAAGGTGAGGGAATTGTTCATACCAGATGGCTACATTTTAACTACACTTTGCATTAACTTTTGTATATTTTTCAAACACAATGTCAATTTTCATCTTTAATATAAGAAAATGTCCTTATACAAGCTATATGGGAATTTTTTTACTAAATGATAAATCCTTTAACCTCTTTCTTCATCCTTGGATGGATTGCTCTACTCCCGGGCGTTCCTTGCAAAAAGCAATACTAAAAGTGAAAAAAAGGTAAAAATTAATTGAAGTACAAGTAATTATATTCAAGTTTTTAAAGTATGAGTACACACCAAATTTGGCTCTGGGTGTTTTTTTTTTTATATACATGTTTACATGTATTCTAGTGACTACAGCTCGCAAATTCCGACAGAAAGGTTGGACTCGTAAACCCTGCCTTTTTAAGTCTGATTTCAGGGGGCATGATCACATGATCTGACAATATTTAAGCAAGCCGGTAATTTACTTCTTAGACACAGCCAATAGTAAATGAGTCCATGATCATTGCATCAGTAAAACATAGAAGTTACACGTAATCTGCAATAGGAGGCTAATAATCAATTAGTGCCAATATTCATTCTAGCACTCTATAAAATGCATTAGATCATCCATTTTAGTCCATGTGGGTTTCATGATATGTTTTAACTCCTTGAGTTCCGCGATCAAGATTACTCAGAAATAACATTTTACAAAAAAAATGTTTTTAATTGCATATTTGTGGGTTTGAGACTGTTGTGCAATTAAGTCTAATATCTTCCCATGCTTTTAAAGTACAGAATTGTGTGTTAAATTGCTGCTTCGGCTATAATACGTGTTTGAAAAAATCCTTGCGAGTCCTATTTAGTATTCATAATATTTTTGAGAGAAACTTGTTACTTTTTTTAGATGCGGTTAGACTTTATTTGCAAGTTAGAGCTACGGGTCTAATAAAATATTGATTTTGTGTAACTTTTATTATTTAGAGCTCGTAATATTCCAGCTGTGCTAAAACCAATGGAGTTCTAAGGCCCTTTTTTTTTGTATCTCTGGCTGGTCCGTAGTGATTGTGGGCGGGTAACACGTAATTGGATTGAAAGTAGTTAATACAGAGTTCCTCAAACTACGGCCCGTGGGCCAGATCCGGCCGGGCCAGGCTCCTGAACCCAGCCCCCACCTGCCCCTTACTCCAGCCCCCTGGGTCTGTTTCTACACAGCCGCAGCCCCTGCTATCAGTTCCTAGTCATCTGACTAGGTAGAGCAGGGACTGACCCAGGGAGGAGCTGCCAGGGGGAGGGGACACACACCGGCAGCATGAAGGCAAGGGGGCAGTGAGAGAGAGACAGATAGACAGACAAGGGGGAGTGAGGTAGATAGACAAGGGTAGTGCAGGAGAGAGACAAGGGGAAGTGAGGTAGAGAGGCAAGGGGAGTGAGGGAGAGAGAGACAGACAGACAGACAAGGGGAGTGAGGTAGAGAGACAAGGGGAGTGAGGAAGAGACAAACAGACAGAACAGGGGGAGTGATGTAGAGAGACAAGGGGAGAGAGAGACAGACAGACAAGGGGAGTGAGGTAGAGAGACAAGGGGAGTGATGGAGAGAGAGATAGACAGACAGACAAGGGGGAGTGAGGTAGATAGACAAGGGGAGTGAGGGAGAGAGAAACAGATAGACAAGGGGAGTGAGGTAGAGAGACAAGGGGAGTGAGGGAGAGAGAGACAGACAGACAAGGAGGAGTGAGGTAGAGAGACAAGGGCAGTGAGTGAGAGAGAGACATGGGGAGAGAGAGGGGGGAAAGATAGAAAGGAGAGAGAGGAGGGAGATGGACAAAGAGAGATTAAGGAGAGACTGTGATGGAGAGAGAGAGAAAGGAGGGTATATCTCCGCTCACCATCTGACCCATTCAATTTGCCTCAGTACACCAACAACACTCACTCATGACTCAATCACTCAGTAGAACACCCTTCCCCGCTTTACTGTCTATGTCCCAAACCTAAAGCATCTCTACTAATTTCAGCCACGACCACCAGTTCTTTTTCCAAACACCATTTAAGCACATCCCATAAGTTTCCTCGCTATTATTCAACTCCTCATTCCACTTCTTCCAACCAGGCTTTGAAGCCACCCGCTAACATTAAGTTACCACTCAACATCTACCCGTTTGTTAATAGTCCATCCGACCAGCAAACGTCTCAATCCACGCCACTTCTAGTCTCGACATTTCCTTTGACAAACATCACCACTCATCCATACTCATCCATAGCATTTCTTCTCATTTACGCATCCCAACCAAATTGGCTACCTCTCATCCTGCATTAATTCGTTCCTCATTCATTGTCAATAACTAATTCCAATACCGCCATGTTCGCCACCTGTCTCCTCAATTCAATAATCGATTACTCCTCTTCCTATGCTTGCCTCAATCGATTACCATTCATTCCTTTCGGACCCTCTTACCTGTCAAAGATTCCATATTCCTACCACATTCACATGTCATCAACTTTTCTCTCCATCTCCAGCAAGTCTACTTGCCTTCTTCCCTCGTATTCTCTTCAGGTCTCGCCCTTACTATCTATAGGGAAGACACGTACCAAATACTTCCAGACACCCATCACAGGCAACATATCCAAACAGGCGATAAGTTATCTCACCTGCAATACTTTCAGCCCAGCACTTCCCTCACCATTCGAGCAGCCGATACACTAGCATACTATAGCTTTTCATCCAAGCAAGTTAACCACCTCACCTAACCAAACCCGTTACTTGACCAAACTCAACATATGATTCAAATCAGACATCGCTCCGTCAACCTACTCTCGACCAAGACAAGCACCACTCCTGTCACCATCACGCTCTATCGTTCAACAATTCCACATGCCATTTTTTGAAACTTTATCAATTCCCTCGATAACAACCAACTTCCATGCACCGCATTCTCAATTAAGCCATTAGGTCTTGTCATTTTTTGGCCTTTTTTCCAGCCAGATTAGATTGCACACCTCAACTGCACAAGGAGAGGGATCCCGGCCACAAATTACCAGGTTTGCACACATGGGTTTGTGGGAGGGTCCCCTCTCCCTCCATCCTACTTAAACCCCAAGCACACACCTACCTGTGCACACGTTCTCCAGCGCCCCGCCCTCTCTTCCCTCTCTCCTCAGCATCACTCAGCCCTGGGCCTTTTTTCCAGCCAGATTAGATCGCAGCACCTGGCATACCACAGCACCACAGGCCAGAATAGGGCGCAACACCTGGCACACCTCAGCTGCACAAGGAGAGGGGGCCGGAGCATATATATTTATATATATATATATAATATATAGTAATTTGTTCATCTTTTTTTCAAACTATAGTACGGTCACCAAACGTGTCTGGCCCCCTGTTTAAAAAGTTTGAGGACCCCAGGGCTAATAGAATATGCGGCAATATTAAGAGCAGTTTTAAGTGTGTATAAATGTAAGAATATGGCAATAAAATAGGGCCCTAGGTAGGTTTAGTACGCTTAGTAATAATAATAATGATGATTATTATTATTATTATAGTTCTTCTTCAGAGTGTTGTCTCAAATGATTTTAAGTTCAATTACATGTGTCATTACATATTTCCTAGAGTATACCCATATGACCTACCCACAAGAACAGTCAGTCATAAAAGTCTTCTCGGCACAGAAAAACCTATAAAACTCAAAAATATCAGTGGGCCCCATCTTCACACCCACAGTGAACAAGAGTTCCAAGTCTGGATTACCCAAGCATCACTTTCATAAAATGATTTCAGTGTACCAAGGTCATAGCCCCAGTTGTTTTCAATGTACATTTGACTGAAAGATTTATTTTATTTTAAAAATCTAATTTTAGCACAGGTACTGGAGCGGTTCATTTTTGTATTTCAACAAAAATCTTTTGGATCTGTATAAAAATTTGAATTAAGACTGATATACTAAAACCTGAATAAAAACAAAAAATGACTTTTTATCCCAATTCAGCACTATACCTCAAATTTTAGGACCCCTTTGTTGACACTTGTATAGTAACTAAATAGTCCTAAGTGCTGTTTTCCATTTACTAACTTAACCAAGGAAAACATTTTCATGTGAACTCTAGCATTACAGGTTCAGGGACATTTATTTTTCTTCACTCTCTATTAGTGTAAGAGAGAAGCTGTTCAGATAGCCGTCTTAATGCAAATCTTTTTCTGCCTCTTTAACTGAAGTGGCCACAGCAAGGTGAATGGCCTTAAATAGATAAGACACTGATCTGGGCAAAATCCCACCACAATTTGGATACATAATAGTGAATGGAGAGAAGAAACTTTATCAAACACAGTAACATTACATTTTTAAAAGTTACATTGCTTTTTTTCCCTTCAAGCAGAGATTTTGTTTCTAAGCAATTATTAAATAATTAAAGCGCCACTGAAGACACCATACGAAAAGGCATATGGAAAAAGTGTTTCATTTTTAAAAATCGTGGAGTTATGATTAATAAGTTATATGAGTACTAGATAGAACTCGCAAGTGGGTTAAACACCTGTTCGTAACACTGTAAAAGGAAATATAAGCACAATACTGTACTTTAAAATAAGGGGAAGCAAGAAAGGCAATGAATTGAATTGCACATCAGTCCCAATCTTGAAAATCTGCACCTTTTTTATAGTGATCCCAGGAATCAAGAACTTAATGCATATCAGGCCCACCACATAAAGTAGACCAGTTTATTTATTGATTTTTATTGGTTTCTACATATCTGGATTGCGAGTCCGTTTGCAGATCGGACTTCTAAGCACTAATTGAATGTTGTTTAAACTTTATGTTTTACTGATGTCATGATGACAACATCATTTACTATTGGCTATGTCTAAATTGTGAGTTACAAGATTGCTTAATTGTTCATGATCATGCCCTGAATTGATACTTACGGGTTCATGGTTTACGGTTTTAGCCCTGTAGTTGCGGGCTTAAGTCAATTGAATGCAGCCAGAATTGTAACAAATTTCTTACCCACAGACATGCAACCTGTATGAAGGTAATTACGGGCTTGCAATTGAATGGGGGCCATTGTACTCTAGATATATTAACTTTTTTTTTTTTTATTCTTATTTTTTTTTTTTTAAAGAATATCAGAAATGTACAGAATGCGTCAAGAATGTAACATATGTAAACATGTCCATACAATAATAAATAACTTTTCTTTTTATCACAAAACAGATCAATTAAACATCTCATAAGAAGTGAGGATAACAATTGAATCTCTTCTAGGGTTTGGGCCCTGGGAGTGATATAGGATATATAACCGCTATTTTAACTAAGCTATTATCCTTTCTTTTACCTCTATAAAGATTACCAGTATAGTCCCAGGGTCAATACCTGGAGAGATAATTTTTTATAAAAACAAATAAAAACAAATACTATCTCCAATTGGATATATTAACTTTTATACTTGCTTTCTATGCTCTTTAAAGCAAAGTGTGATGGTGTAGCAGTAAGTGTGCTATTTTATTAAATGTTTTTATTAATAGGTCAAAGGTTCCTTCCAAATTAATATATCTAGAATAAATATTTTATCGATTTTGTGGGACGGCTTCATGGGCTAAAGTCAAATGACCATATCAAAGTCAATTCTTAGTCAACTTTAAAAATGTAAACAGATTTTCCATATGATTTTCCTCCCTGAGCACATATGGAGACTTATGTGGTCTTTTAAATATTATCCTATTATATGACCACTACAATGGATCATCTTTTGTCTCTCATCACTGAATATCCACACTGTTTGTATTTACCTGATAGGAATAATACTACTGAAAGCAATGATGGAAAGCACAATGAAAATGAAGCAGAAGGTGCTGTACCAATCCAGGGTAGCTTGATATGCTTTGTTGAATCCTGCAGAACTGCTGATGCTTACAATCTCTATGGCCAGCTGAAGGACAACAAAGACTTTACCTGTGAGAGAGAGAGAATGAAAATCACTTTATTCATAACGAATGGGCACAGAATGAACAACCATCGTAGTCTCAAACTTTATACCTTCTATTTTAAAGAGCATATTTTATAAGAGGTTTTTACATGAAAAAAACATTATATTTACTTAAAAAAAATAACATTAGAGCAGCACAGAAATAAACAGAAGGCAGTGTGTTTGATCTGCCTTGGCCTGATAAGAGAATTGAAAGCAACTTGAGAGAAAGTATAAAAAAAAGACTAATGAAAACCATGTTATCTGTGTTTTCTTATCTATCATTTCAAAAGAATGGGGATAAAAGAGCTCCCTGCTTCACTATTTCCTATCACATGTAATTACAGAGGACGAGAAAACAAACCCACCCCATATCTTACATTAATGTCAATTTTCTACATCACAGACTCCTGATTCTAGAATCCCTCTTGGATCTTTTTAAACATGTTTTTTTTTGTTTTTTTGTTTTACTTACATATATTTTTTTGTTGATATATATATATATATATAAATCATAAACAGAAAAAAATAATACACAACACAGTTAAATGTTGCTTTGCATTACATGTCATATTTGTATTATGCATACCTTTCAGTGCAATAAGTTTAACAGCTAAACATTTACAGCCTTATTAAATTGCGATTCTGTAAATTTAAGGGCTCTATTTAAGCACACAGCATATTTTTTTACAGAGGTTTTTAGTTAGTGAAGACCTTGCTTTTGGATAGAAGTTCACTAACTAAAAACTTCTGTAAATAAAATATTCTGTGTGCTTAAATAGAGCCTTTTTAAATTTACCGAATCGCAATTTAATAAGGCTGATAATAACAAAAATGTCATTAACTTATAAAGTCATGCTTCTTTTATTATTTTTTCAGTGTCTTTAGCTCAATCTCAACATCTTTATTTTAATCTTATATAAAAGAGGAAAATTATTACCAAAATGTTGTAAAATCAAAATTATTAGATTCTGCCTATGGTTTCCAAATACCATAAAGTTAGTCTTCCTGCTCCAACATAGCATACGAAATGTTCTTCATTAACCAAACTTGTCTGTTCTAGTGTTTGTTTTTGCAGCCAGCGAGCCGCTCAGAACAGTTCTATCCGCAGTTATAATTTGTACAGTCAGGGCCTCATTCTATTAGCGGCCGCAGCCGTTGCGGGGCCGCAAGGACCGGCCGCAAGCTATTCTGGTATTCTATTCCCCTCCGGCCGGGTATTCCGGCAGGCTTGCGGCCGGCGCCTTGCTATCTCTTGCGGCCGCTCGTGCCGGAGGAAATCCTTTGATCTAAAACGGCCGCAAGGAAATAGGCCGTAAGAAAATCCTATTTGCAATTCAATTGCTCCGGGAACCCTCTCTGCAAGGCTAAAACCGAGCCGCAGCTTACTTGCACGAAAGAGGTCCCGCTAGCACCAATTAAGCACATAAAATAGCTCAAATAAAGCCATCCTGCACTTTGAGAAGACTATAAAGTGATTTTAGGTGTTAGAAAAAATAGCACAACATTCCCCTATACTCAAATCTGTAAAATAATTTTGTTTTTATATATTTCAAATATACATGTAAAAAGTCCCGAGGGCTTGGAGCACCTCAGATACGCCCACGCCGCAGCCAGAAAATAAACAGTTAATGTCAACTCGGGTTTGGGCTGATGTGCAAGCTTGAGAGTGGGTTACTTTTAATCCTCATGTACCCCAATATGATCCCTAGCATTTACAGAGCTGTACAGTGCAGGCCTGAATTTATTTTTGACTTTGTAGATTTCTCAGCTTACGGCCGGTTCCAAGATATGCGGCCGGCCGTAAGAGGAGATCCTTGCGGGGCCGTATAATTGAATTGCGAGTTAACAGAACCCCCGCAAGGAATCGCAGCCTTACGGTCGATTTACGGCCGATAATAGAATCAGGCCCTCAGTCTTTATCCATCTCTCCCTGTACCTTCCATAAGCTCATTTAGTAGCATTATTACGGGGTCTAACTTCAATTCTTATATAATTTATTATTTTTTCTTATCCAAAATGTTTTAATTTTAGTGCATTCCCACCATATATAAATTGATGTGTCCAATTCCTTACATCCTCTGATACATGTGGGCGGTATGTGTGGCTTGTACTTATTTATTATAACTGGGATTCTGCATCACACGTATAATATTTAATAGTTTCTTTAGTCTGAATATTTCTCGATCTGGTTTTCTGATCTTATATTTTTGCCATGTTAGCATCTTTTAAATGCACTGTAGACATCTGCCCCAGCTGCTGGAAGTTGAGAAGCTGAGAGTGAGTTCTGTTTTAGGCTTTAAGACAGAATAGAATTCAGTCTTGTTGCAGCAAGCTAGTCATATTTATTACAGTGCTACATACACACCCTTTGAAGAGTAGGAGGTTAAGAAGGCTTCTGAGAGATCAAGGTACATGCTGCATCCTAGCCAGGTATGCAGGCGAAACAGAAACAAAAAATATCTATCTATCTATCTATCTATCTATCTGTCTATCTATCTATCTATCTATCTATCTATCTATCTATCTATCTATCTGTATATCTATCTGTCTATCTATCTGTGTAGAATATAATATATTAAAAATACAATATATATATATATATATATATATATATATATATATATATATATATATATATATATATAAAATATGTTGGCACCGGAAGAGGGCGCAAAAAACTCAGGGACAGCAAAAGCTCTAGCTATGACTCTGATGGAATAATACAGATATCACATACGGTATATAGTTCTCAGCAATACGAGTCGTTGCTAATGCTCCTTGCGCTCGGGGAGATGAGCGCCATTGGTGCTCATCCCTACGACCCTGTGCGACTTTCAGTTGGCTGCAATGAGCCAAAGGCGAGGAGCCGCATTTGCGGAGGTGGAGGCTTTACAGGGCCTCACAAGTGGTTACAAACGCCAACAGAAGCGGGACTTTAAAAAAAACACGCAATGACTAAATTCGTACTTACACAAAAATATATGAGCCACAGGACTTACAAAAAAATTGCTGACTTACACAAAAAAATACGAGCCGCGGGACTTAGAAAAAATTACGGACTATATGGCCGACCCGTGCACAGTGGAAAACATTAAAAAAACTCAAAATACACACAAAAATTAAATACAAACCTTACCCACAGCAAGGGGGGACACCCAGGACGTCTGGAAGTAAGGTTACACCTCAATTTCAGTCCAATTTAAAAAGTTTAAACACTCGAAAGTGCCCTAAGCGAAAGAAAAAACGTCCGCTGAAAAAAACGAGGCTACACGACCCCTAAAGGCGCAAAACACCGCCAAGCACCTACGACTTTTACAAAAACCCATACGAGGTACAACATACACCATTAGCAAGGATGCTAAATCATCCACATACACAATCGCCGCCATTTTACAACACTAACTTACAGAATGCGGAAGTACACAGCTAGACAAACGGTTTCGCCTCGTGCACGTAGCCTATTTACACTACATACTGCACACAATGCTGACACTTACACCTCAGCTCACCAACACTGTAAATCTACATTGTATGCTGCAGGAACATCAAAACAGATTGTTAGCTCTTTGGCACATTCCTTGCTGCATATATTAATTAAAAAGGTAAGTCAGAGGTGCTCATCAGAGAACGAACCAACCTTAATAGGTTAGGTCTATAGCCATGATAAGCCACTCTGAGAGCAACCTCTTTTAGCTCACTTGTGCCCTTCACAGGGAGAAATATCCTGTAATATATCAGTCTATATATATATTAATTACAAATAGGTAAAGTCCATTAATTTATGATTTCATTAACTAATTAATTATCATAAAAAAACAAATATACAGAAAAAAAAAAAAAAAACACACACCACAGGATCGCAATAAATATCGAAATATCCTGTAGTTTATCAGTCTGGTCCCACTCAAAAGAGTGACCCAGCCCCGAAATACCAGTCAATTCTACCCTGAACAGGAGAAACAGCAAACCCCAGATGCGTTTCGGCCTTTATGGGCCTCGTCAGTGAGGTGCAGCTGAACTCCCTAAGGCACAGCGAGCCAGGGGTCCACGTCTGGAGTCCCCTATTACCCTTAGGGAGACTAAACCCTAAGGGTAATTTGCATAAACAAAAAAGGTAAGTCAGAGGTGCTCATCAGAGAATGAACCAACTTTAATAGGTTAGTTCTATAGCCATGATAAGCCACTCTGAGAGCAACCTCTTTTAGCTCACTTGTGCCCTTCACAGTGAGAAATATCCTGTAGTATATCAGTCTGGTCCCACTCCAAAGAGTGACCCAGCCCCGAAATACCAGGCAATTCTACCCTGAACAGGAGAAACAGCAAACCCCAGACGAGTTTCGTTCTTTATGGGCCTCGTCAGTGAGGTTCAGCTGAACTCCCTAAGGCACAGTGAGCAAGGGGTCTACGTCTGGAGTACCCTATTACCCTTAGGGAGACTAACCCCTAAGGGTAATTTGCATAAACAATAAAGGTAAGTCAGAGGTGCTCATCAGAGAATGAACCAACCTTAATAGGTTGGTTCTATAGCCATGATAAGCCACTCTGAGAGCAACCTCTTTTAGCTCACTTGTGCTCTTAACAGGGAGAAATATCCTGTAGTAAATCAGTCTGGTCCCACTCAAAAGAGTGACCCAGACCCGAAATGCCAGGCAATTCTACCCTGAACAGGAGAAACAGCAAACCCCAGACGCGTTTCGGCCTTTATGGGCCTCGTCAGTGAGGTGCAGCTAAACTCCCTAAGGCACAGTGAGCAAGGTTTCCACGTCTGGAGTCCCCTATTACCCTTAGGGAGACTAAACCCTAAGGGTAATTTGCATAAACAAAAAAGGTAAGTCAGAGGTGCTCATCAGAGAACGAACCAACCTTAATAGGTGAGTTCTATGGCCATGATACGCCACTCTGAGAGCAACCTCTTTTAGCTCACTTGTGCCCTTCACAGGGAGAAATATCCTGTAATATATCAGTCAATATATATATTAATTACAAATAGGTAAAGTCCATTAATTTATGATTTCATTAACTAATTAATTATCATAAAAAAACAAATATACAGAAAAAAAAAAAAAAACACACACACCACAGGATCGCAATAAATATCGAAATATCCTGTAGTTTATCAGTCTGGTCCCACTCAAAAGAGTGACCCAGCCCCGAAATACCAGTCAATTCTACCCTGAACAGGAGAAACAGCAAACCCCAGATGCGTTTCGGCCTTTATGGGCCTCGTCAGTGAGGTGCAGCTGAACTCCCTAAGGCACAGCGAGCCAGGGGTCCACGTCTGGAGTCCCCTATTACCCTTAGGGAGACTAAACCCTAAGGGTAATTTGCATAAACAAAAAAGGTAAGTCAGAGGTGCTCATCAGAGAATGAACCAACTTTAATAGGTTAGTTCTATAGCCATGATAAGCCACTCTGAGAGCAACCTCTTTTAGCTCACTTGTGCCCTTCACAGTGAGAAATATCCTGTAGTATATCAGTCTGGTCCCACTCCAAAGAGTGACCCAGCCCCGAAATACCAGGCAATTCTACCCTGAACAGGAGAAACAGCAAACCCCAGACGAGTTTCGTTCTTTATGGGCCTCGTCAGTGAGGTTCAGCTGAACTCCCTAAGGCACAGTGAGCAAGGGGTCCACGTCTGGAGTACCCTATTACCCTTAGGGAGACTAACCCCTAAGGGTAATTTGCATAAACAATAAAGGTAAGTCAGAGGTGCTCATCAGAGAATGAACCAACCTTAATAGGTTGGTTCTATAGCCATGATAAGCCACTCTGAGAGCAACCTCTTTTAGCTCACTTGTGCCCTTAACAGGGAGAAATATCCTGTAGTAAATCAGTCTGGTCCCACTCAAAAGAGTGACCCAGACCCGAAATGCCAGGCAATTCTACCCTGAACAGGAGAAACAGCAAACCCCAGACGCGTTTCGGCCTTTATGGGCCTCGTCAGTGAGGTGCAGCTAAACTCCCTAAGGCACAGTGAGCAAGGTTTCCACGTCTGGAGTCCCCTATTACCCTTAGGGAGACTAAACCCTAAGGGTAATTTGCATAAACAAAAAAGGTAAGTCAGAGGTGCTCATCAGAGAACGAACCAACCTTAATAGGTGAGTTCTATGGCCATGATACGCCACTCTGAGAGCAACCTCTTTTAGCTCACTTGTGCCCTTCACAGGGAGAAATATCCTGTAATATATCAGTCTATATATATATATTAATTACAAATAGGTAAAGTCCATTAATTTATGATTTCATTAACTAATTAATTATCATAAAAAAACAAATATACAGAAAACAAAAAAAACACACACACCACAGGATCGCAATAAACCACGAAGACCTTCACCGTGCGCCTCACAAGGAGCGCCAACGGTGCTCAAAGGACACAAAGTACACCAGGGGAGAGCTTTGCAATAAGCGCCAAAAGGAGATCAGCGCGGACCTTACAATAAGTGCAAAAGCGGCTCTGTTAACAAAAAATACACCAACCCAGAGACTCGCAATGAGCGCCGAAAGATCTCAGACGACCAAAACACTTACTCTCTGTGGCAAACCTGCCTTACAATTTTATTGCCGTCATTTGTTGTAGGCAAGTCGCTAGTCTAAAATAAAGGGCAAAACATTTTGATGCTTTGAGATGTATTTTCCCATGGCTGATACTTTCCTTTGTAGTGAAAACATTTAGCTGATCTAAAAAAAAGGAGCAAAGATGTCACTGACCATACGATGATCCCTGAACACGTTTGGATATTATTGACCTGATGGTTGGTGTTGGGATTAGAGAGAACATCATCACCGCCCGAGCTACAAGAAATTAGACAAGATGAGTTAGTTATTTCATAGACATGAGGAAAATGTATTTGGAAGAAATGTTTATAAGACTGGATTCTGGTTTAAAAGGGATTTTCAAGATTAAAGTCATTTTTTAATTGCATTGCTTTTGGGTTTATTTATCAAATGGAGTTATATTGACACTGCTAATCCCACTTTTCATGTGCTCCTATGGAGCCTTTAAGTAATGATGCAAAAGATAGAGCCTGATAAATATGCTCTTTTGGATAACATTGGAAGAAGAGTTATTTACTCCACAATTTCAGTCTGCTAGTAATCCCTTTTTACTTTAAATAATGAAAATTTATTTTATTGTAAATCATATCTCATGTAGTACATTCCAATATAATGGTTTTGATATTTAATAATTTAACATATAATGAAGAGTACACGCATTTATGTAATCTGAAAAAACATTACATAATAATAATAAAAATAATACAAACTATGAATACAACAATTATCATTGCATAATATTATTAACATTTTTAACTACTCTGAAACATTAACAAGTAATATTGTATAAGGAAGAAACGGGAAAAATAATAGTAACTAATAGAAGTAAATCATGCATAAAATATTGATTATACAAGTTTGTGAATATTCAAAACATACAGCCTTATTAAATTGTGATTCAGTAAATTTAAAAGGGCTCTATATAAGCACACAGCATATTTTTTTACAGAAGTTTTTAGTTAGTGAACTTCTATCCAAAAGCAAGGTCATCACCAACTAAAATCTTCTGTAAAAATAATATGCTCTGTGCTTATATAGAGCCTTTTTAAATTTACCGAATCACAATTTAATAAGGCTGATAGTATATACATGTCTTTGTATGGCAAACAGGTTTAAAAAAATACTTCACTGTCCTTATTTCAAGAGTCAGCATGGCTTTATACAGGTATGAAATGACAGGAGCTGATACATAAGACTCAATGGATATATACAAGCTGCACATTTATTATTTCATTGTTAAATATTTAATATTTTCAAGGTCTCAAGATGAGTTCATTTGAAAGGTTTCCTGATGCATTGATGTAAGGAGACAAAGAAGTAACACAAGTGCTACCAGACGTAGCAGCAATATCACCATACAAATTTAAAAGTGAATGAAATACATATTACATTTCCTTTATGAAGACTCATTTGTTGTGTGGCCCCTGATGACCTATTTTTGTGAGTCAGTTCATCATAACTTATTTTTATTGATGGGTAAGCGTCTTTTGATAGGTAAACAGTTCCCCACCATGCAGTAAAGGTTTAAGTGGCGATGATACCAAGCCTTAGTACATCTGCTCCTAGGAATGGAGAGCTTTACAAGACTTTTTTTTATCACATCTGGTCCATAAGCAATCACAGACATAAGACCATATGCACTGAAGACTTGTAGGAGAAAATGTACCAAAATAAAGGAAGTTAGTTGGCAGTGCTTGAAGTGGACTGGGCAGAGAAAGTTGTCAGAGTAAGTTGTTTCAAATATATACTATCAATATTAAGATACAATTGACTAAAGAACTCAAACAAAAGTACTTAAAGCAAAGCAAAATATGAACTCATAGAATCCATTAAGTAACATAAAGAAACACATTGCTGTATAAGACTTGGAGAAAAAGCAAGTTGCTTGTAGAAGTTTTTTTTACCTTGTTGAGTACCAAAAAGATATCAACTACTACAGTCATTGCACATTAATCTTAACTTACTTCTGAAGAAGCTCACTTTTCAATGCATAACCTGTGGGTCGCGACCCCTTCAGGGGTCGAATACCGATTTGCCAGGGGTCGCCTAAAGCCATCAGAAATTTGTTTTTTTTTGCCTAGTCTAATCTGTAATACTTGTAATTGTACACATTTTTTCCACTGGTAGTTGGTACTTTCTTACTATAATTGTCATTCTATAGATGTTGGCAGACAATTTAATCATAATGATTACAAATGTTTCTATTCTAGTAACTATCTTTAACTTTCACAATATATATTACATATTGTTTTTGTGATTAATGACTACGCTTCAATTATGTTATATTTGGAAGAATGAAAATACATCCTGCCTATCAGATATTTATATTTCGATTTACTACAGTAGCAAAATTACAGCTAAGGCACAACGAAAATAATGTTACTGTTAGGGGCCACCACAACTTGGAGATTTTATCAAAGGGTGGCGGCGCTAGGAAGGTTGAGAACCGCTGTCCTAGATGTTATAGCTGTTGCCAGTAAGTTGTGATTGCTCACCAAACAGCATTTTTAACTGGACTCTGAATTAACACATTTGCTATTATATATTTAAAAGATTGGGTTTTAAATAGAATTATTTTTTTTCCCTTTAAATGATAAAGGCGTGATGCAAACACTAAGAAACTCACATTAAAACATTGATAATGTAGCATTACAAAAAAATAAGGTGATCATATTGGCTCTCTCAAATTGGAATGTGTCAGGACTTTGAACAAGTGTTATGAAACTCTATAAAAAGATTGGTATCTGTACTTTACCAACTGCCTGAACGACGCGGAGGCTGCACAGGCTCCCTGGGTCAGCCTGTAGCGTCACGTGACCCAGCGGAGCCTGTGAGGCTATCAGCCAATCAGGAGCGTCGGGGGGCGTGTCGGAAGCCCGTTTCGCGCCATTGAACACAGCAGCGCGGTCTCCCGACTGGATGGACGGAGGTCTGAGGTCCTGCAGCTAAAAAAAATACAGTAGGAAGGTTTAATTACTGAGATTTCACCCCAGCTTACCAGCATATAAGGGGATATCACTGTTGAGGCTATCTTTGTCCGTTTTTGTGTTTCTTTTCCTCCTCCGTTTTTGTGTGTGTCCCTGTCTCCCTGTGGTGTGCTGTGTCTGTGTGTGTTCCTGTGTCTGTGTGTGCCTGTTTTCTGCTTGTTGTTCCCCCTGTTTGTTCCCCTGTTAGCATTTACTATGGATCCAGAAGGCTTAGAGGCCTTACTGGCTGAGGTTAGGACCCGTGCCTTAAGCCAAGGGGTCAGGTGGGTGCAGGACAGGCTGGGACCTCCCATGCCTTCTGCGCTTGGAGCTCAGCACATTGTACAGGAACAGCCTGCGGTGGCTGGTGTCCTAGCCAATTCTGATGCCTCCAGGGAAATTTTTTCCCATCCCACCACTGTAGGGCTGCCAGACCCACGTCCATCAGGTAGCAGAGACACCAGAGATGGGGGGGTTACAGGTCAGGGCGGCCGGGACCCCATACCCCCCAGGCAGGCGAGCGCCAGGATCACGGGCGGTGGGGGTGAGGGCCTAGCAATCCGGCCACCACCTGCCAACTTGACTAAAGGTCCTAGGCCGCGACAAAGGTCGCGAAACACCCCACTAACACCCCGTAAGGGGGGTGCAGGGGGTAAGAGAAAAGCCGGGAGTCCTAAAAAGGCTCCTACAGGCCCTCACGGTGCCAAGCAGACGGTCCCTGGGGTTTCCTTCATTAACAGTGCTTCTGGTACTTTACAGGGACGCCCAACTGGCAGCGAGAGGAGCATGGCGACGACGAGAGAGAGAAGAGATGGGGTTATCAGAGAGATGAATAGCCAAGACAGCATGGTCATGATTGATGACATGCCTGTGACAGCGGCAGTGGCGAGGCTAGGACGCCCCACTCGAGCTAAGAAGGCTACGAGCAGGTACAGTCCGCTGCTATTTACGCACACACCGCTAAGGCGTAGCAGAGTAGAGACTGAGGGCGATACGGTTAGGCCACAGCGCAAAGGGTCTAATACTGACCAACAGCTGTATATTCCAACGCCCGAGGAAGTCTCAGGGGACCCCCTACAGGGGGCGGCGGAGGCAGTGCTAGCCTACTCCAGCCGTGCAAGCTTAGCTGACCAGGACCCTTCCTCAGGCGAGGAAAGGGCGGTATGGGCGCGGGCATGCAGGTCGCGGAGAGCTAGTGACTGTTCTTCTTGTACCCACAGATCCAGAAGGAGATCCAGGTCTAGAAGTAGAAGATCTTGTCGGTGCAGCTGTGCTTGCACTGGATCTGAGAGGAGAAGCCCGCGGAGGGCCAGACGGTCAGAGTCCCCGGAGCGTCAGGAGAGACGCGGGGATACTCCGTTGGCCGTATCTACTCCAAAGCTTCCAGAAGCAGGTGAGCGCTCAGAATTGAGCTGCGCAGCAGACAAGGGTGGTTTTATTGGGTCATTAAGGACTCTATTAGCTGCGCATAACATTGCAGTTAGCGAGCGCGAAATGGGAGCTTGGATAGGGGGGCTAGCAAAGGTTGCATGGTCCCAGCCAGCAGCGGTAGTGGCGCCAGCGAGCGCGAGCGAGGCGCTAGCTAGCTTGCGCGCGCCTGAGCCGGTAGACAGCGCAATAGCAGCAGTTGGGAATAACACTGTGGGGGTTACCGACGCAGCCATGAGGCCTATAGTCCTCTGCTCGTTGGATAATTTAGGTGCACACCTTCCACAGGACGTAAAGGAAAAGATCTGGAGGAGGGAATTTATAGAGTTGTTTTCCCTTCTCCCTATGTCTAGGCAAACAGACCTGGCCGAGAGGGGCCCCAGGGAGGGGAAATCCTTTGCTAGGCTACCCAGGACGTTTGATACCTGGCTGCAAGCATTTTCTATTTGGGCTTGCGTACTGTGTGAGCGGCACCCTGAACAGAGTTCGGGATTGTTCGTCTACATAGACGAAATTCGGAATGCTCACAAGGTTTATGGGGGTACAGCCTGGTGGCGGTACGATGAGGAATTCCGGCAATACTTGGCCTCAAGGCCAAGTATGGCGTGGAGCGACAAAGCGGTGGCGTATTGGCTAAACATCATGACACCCATGAGAGTCACGACGCCCTTTCGGAGCGGGGCCGGTGGAGCTAAGGGCCCCACCCACGCCTCAGGAGCAGGTCTTAAGACCTGTTTTTCGTACAACGAGGGGGTCTGCAGATGGGCGCCTAACTGCAGGTTTAAGCATGCATGCTCAAACTGCGGAGGTGAGCACCCCCTGTCTAGATGCGGTAGACCCAAAGAGGGAGGCAGGGACGAGCCTCCTGCAAAGGGGCAAGACGCCCATACGCCTCCCCGCCATGCTGCCGTGGCTAAAGCGCTACGGTAAATTGGCAGGCACCGCCGAAGCGGCGCGCCTATTGGAGGCCGGGTTCCGAGAAGGATTCCGGATTCCATGTGGGGTCGACATTCAAGGTTTTCTAGGTGCTTAATGAGGTAAAATTGGGGAGGATGGCCGGGCCATTTGCGGCCCCGCCCATCCAGGGTTTAGTTGTGTCTCCTTTTGGGGTGGTCCCCAAGAAGGAGAAGGGTAAATTTAGATTGATCCAGCATCTCTCCTACCCCAGAGGCCATTCGGTAAACGATGGCATATCAAAAGACCAGGCTACTGTGTCTTACGAGTCATTTGACCGGGCGGTCGATCTGGTGAGGAGGGAGGGCCAGGGGGCCGTTATGGCAAAAGTGGACATCGAGGCAGCATTCAGATTGCTCCCCGTGCACCCGACAAGCCATCGGTTGCTGGGGTGCTTCGTAGACGGAAGTTACTTCGTCGACTTATGTTTACCCATGGGATGCTCGATATCCTGTGCTTACTTCGAGGCCTTCAGCAAATTTTTACAATGGGTTGTGAGCATCGAGGCGGGGTACAAGAGTGTTACCCATTACCTGGATGACTTCCTTTTTGTTGGCCCAGCGAGAAACGACGCTTGCCGTTTTATGCTGGAGGTGTTCACCGAAATCTGTACAGAATTCGGGGTACCACTGGCCCATGACAAGACGGAGGGCCCTACGGAACAATTGACTTTTCTAGGGATTCGGATTGACTCCTGCAAAATGGAGTGCAGTCTTCCCTTAGAGAAGGTGGAGGACATGCAAGCCGAGATTACGGCGCTGCGGGGCGCACGGAGGGTGACCCTGCGGCGGCTGCAATCAATATTGGGGAAGTTGAATTTCGCGTGCAGAATTATCCCCATGGGGCGGATATTCTGTAGACGGATGTCGCTGGCTACGGTAGGGATTGCGAAGCCGCATCATTTCCTAACAGTCTCTAGGGCCATGCGTGACGATGCAGAGGTATGGGCGATGTTCCTTGCAGACTTTAACGGGTGGGTGGTCCTTCAAAAGGAGGGCACCACCAGCGCAGAGCTAGACCTTCACACCGATGGTTCTGGACCGATCGGTTGTGGGGCTTATCTCCAAGGGAGATGGTGCGCTGCGGCATGGCCGGAGGAATGGGAAGAGGCGGGTTTACTGCTGAACCCTACATTCCTGGAGCTGTTTCCTATGGTGGTAGCAGTGCACTTATGGGGTCCTTGTTTCAGGGACAGGCGAGTCATTTTCCATTCGGGTAATAAGGGGTTGGTTGAAGCCGTGAACAACATCACGGCGGCATCCGTACCAGTGATTAGATTGCTCAGGCATCTTGTGCTATGTCGCCTTCGCTTGAACATATGGTTTCAAGCAAGACACGTGAAAAATGTGAATAACGGAATTGCTTACGCCCTCTCTCGGTTTCAGGAGGATCGTTTCAGGGCGCTGGCTCCTCGTGCGAACGCCCTGGGGGAGCTCATCCCCGAGGAGCTCTGGGAGATTGGAGCTGTCAGGTAACGAGACTCGTGAGACAGTCTGTTGCCCCAGCGTCGTGGAACGCTTATAGACGCGTGTGGGCTAAATGGGATAGCCTAGTGGCACTGGCAGGTGGTGCCACGACGGAGGACAAGAGCGTAGGGATCTTGCTTTGGTACCTGCTGCGGTGCGCCGAGCAAGGCGAATCAAAACCCGTAGTAGGGAGACAGGTCACGGCGCTTGCTTTTATGTTTAAGCTTGCTGGGCAGAGGGACCTTACTAAGGAGTTTCTAGTGCGCAAGGTGGTGCGCGGAATGTTCAGCGGTGCGCAAAGGCCAGATAGTAGGCGGCCAATAACATTTGCGCTGTTGCTGAGATTGGCTCAGGAATTGGTGGTGGTTTGCAGGGATCCCTTTGAATCTCTACTTTTCCGAACAGCTTTTTCCCTGGCGTTCTTCGGAGCGTTTAGGATAGGGGAGTTAGTCGCGAACAGTAGACACGGTTCGGGGGGTCTGCAATTGGTGGATACCTGCCTCAGGGAAGGTACGGTGGTATTGTGGTTGCGGAGGTCAAAGACCGACCAAGTGGGTAAAGGAAGAGAAGTGGTTCTGCATCAGGTTGGCACAGAGTGTTGCCCATATGCATGTGTAGTGGAGTACCTTAAGCAGCGACCGGTGGGACGGTGTTCGCTGCTGGTCCACGCCGATGGAACGGCACTGTCTATGTATCAGTTTAAAAGAGTTTTAAAAAGCGCACTGCATCGGCTCGGTTTCAAGCAGTCCGACTTCGGGACACACTCCTTTCGGATTGGAGCTGCCACTGAAGCGGCTAGGTTGGGGTTGCCCGACGCGACAGTAAAGCGCATCGGGAGGTGGGACTCAGACCGTTTTCGTTCCTATGTACGGCCAAATGCAGTGGTTTAATGGTGTTGCTTTCTACTTTCAGGGGAACAGAAGCAACTATGGATTGTGGGCCATTCCTACGTGTACTGGGCCCATAGGTTAGCCGCAGTTACCGAAGAAAAGGCACAACTGGGCTTTCCTGTTACGGACTTACGCGTAAGGTGGTGTGGCATTCGCGGTCTGCGATGGGCGCAGCTCGACGGCCTCTTGGAAACGTACGCGCAGCGTTACGGTCAGCCCAGTGTTATCATTCTTCATGCCGGCGGGAACGATTTGGGGACAGTTCCCATGAGACGAATGCTAAAGGTGATAAGACGAGACATCGAGAAATGGGTGAAGAAGTTCCCTGGCACGTTCCTTATCTGGTCTGAGATGATTAAGAGAAGATCATGGCGTAACGCGCGCGACCCAGTATGCTTAGATAAGGCTAGACAGAAGATAAACCAGCAGATTGCGAGCTTTGTGAGAAAACAAGGTTTCTCTGCCATCTGGTATAAAGATTTCGAACCGGTCGGCGCAGATGATTTTTTCGCAAAGGATAAGGTTCATCTTACGGAAATAGGGTATGAGTTGATGATGTTCGAGTTTAGGGAGAGTGTTTTGCGGGCCTTGGCTTTAATGTCTAGCAGGGGGGGATCGCAGCCTCGGGAGGCGTCCCTCGCATGCTCCGTGGCGGGAGGTGAGTTGCCCGGCCCACTGGCCTAAGGGGGCGATGGCCCCACCTCACAGGGCGTGCTTAAAGATAAGCATTGGGGCTTTGGGCAGGGCTCAAAGCGTGAGGTCACTGTTCGTGGCCGGGCTCCTCCCCCGGAAGGAAAGGACTAAATTAGTCATCTAAATAAGTTACGGTTGTTTGTTTAAATTGTGTCAAAATAAAGCTGTGGCCCGTTGTTTCTCCCAACTCAAGTTGTCGTGTCAGTTATTCCATCAACTAGCCTGAATGGATCATGCATGGGTCATGAACGACGCGGAGGCTGCACAGGCTCCCTGGGTCAGCCTGTAGCGTCACGTGACCCAGCGGAGCCTGTGAGGCTATCAGCCAATCAGGAGCGTCGGGGGGCGTGTCGGAAGCCCGTTTCGCGCCATTGAACACAGCAGCGCGGTCTCCCGACTGGAATCCCACCCACCCACCCTGTATTTTGTTGTTAACAGATGTTATGGTTTATTCTTTAAAAAAAAAAAAAAAAAAGTATATATAATATATATACTATAAATAAGAAATATTGAAATTAATATATATATTTTTGGTTAAAGAATTCGGAGAAGTGGCTATTGTATGTTGTGTTTTGTTAATTTATGTCTGTGCGGCGGGAGGTGAGTTGCCCGGCCCACTGGCCTAAGGGGGCGATGGCCCCACCTCACAGGGCGTGCTTAAAGATAAGCATTGGGGCTTTGGGCAGGGCTCAAAGCGTGAGGTCACTGTTCGTGGCCGGGCTCCTCCCCCGGAAGCAAAGGACTAAATTAGTCATCTAAATAAGTTACGGTTGTTTGTTTACATTGTGTCAAAATAAAGCTGTGGCCCGTTGTTTCTCCCAACTCAAGTTGTCGTGTCAGTTTTTCCATCAACTAGCCTGAATGGATCATGCATGGGTCACGTGATACCATAAAGACATTTTACAGACAACAGTACTGCCAATGATTTTTTGCATTATTCAGTAGTTTCTGACTCTCCGCGACCTCATGGACTGTAACACACCAGAACACCTTTATGTCCATGTTCATGCTGATCCACTTGGTATTCATGGTAGAGATACTGGAGTGGGTTGCCAGTTCCTTCTCCAGTGGGCCACAGCATAGAGCTTCTGGTATTCCTTGGTGGTCTCCCATCCCAGTACTGACCAGGCCCAACCGTGCTCTGCTTCAGTGTAGTGTGACCTCTTGCTTCCCTGACTTGGAATCAAATCCAGGTCAACAGCCGTGGAGCAACCGAGTTTCTAATCACTGGATCACCAGGGAAGCATGTTGACATTTTACAAATGTACAAATAATAGCATTTTAGGACTATCTTACAGTTACTAATTATTTATGTTGTTTTCTCTGTGTTTACTCTATTTTCCTGTCTCTCTAATAATGTTAACTCGTTTACATTAAATGTAAACAACGATTGTTATTTACATTGATATTAGCTTACTTGCCATTTGTCTGTAATTGCAACATGCACTTCTTTGAATTTTAGCTGTAAGTTTATTTTGCCATTGTCATAAAACATATTATGTAAAAACCACAAATCTAATACTATTAAATAATCACATAATTTGCATATTTCTAGGTATAGAGCTTGGTTTTACTCACCTATGTAATAAAGTAAGGTCCAGTGTACAAAGGCCATAATAAGAATTCCAGCGCTGAATGAGAACATTCCAACCATGATCATACCAAGATCTCCCATACACCTGGAGAAAACATAGACTCCCAGAAAGCTGGTGATGTAGGTCATATAGGTGGCAGCATTACCATAGCCAACTTCCACTGGTCCCCAGCTCAGGGGTTTCTTAAGTATAAATACATTTATGACATCTTCTGTTGAAATGTATGCAATATTGTACAATATAGCACTGATGAACATTAAAATGATGATGGCTTTGGACACATACACAGTATTACTATCACTAGATGGTACAGTTGTTGGTATTTGAACATGTTTGTCACCCAACAATCTCCTGCACTCATCATGCTCAGAGTGGTTGGAATCATTGTTAATTTGTTTAGAGCACACTTCTTCAGAATTTGGTATTCTCAAAACAAACACACTGTACAGTAAACAGAAGATGTAACAAGCAAGACTAAATGACATTAGGACAACTCCCTTTTGGTTTTTAATTTTGAAATGGGTGAATATATGGCCGGATGCCAAGCTTCCAAAGAATCCAGCCAAACCATACACAAGTTCAATGATAATTAACTGTAAAGACCTTTTTGTCTCAGAAGATCCCAATGATGCCCAGGCCACAACACCGGACCAGTATATTGTAAACCATCCCGTTAGTCCATTCAAAGCAGCTGAGCCAAACATAACTTCTATTGGCCAATCCAGAAGCATCACAAACAGAAGAAGTGACCTAGATATGAGGTATCCTGCTAGCGGCACACAGATGGTGATCTTTCTATGTATTGTATCACCAAGTTTTGCCAGGATGTAGGCAGACAGCAAAGGGGTCAGCCCCATAATCACATTGTAGTAGATGTAAAAGTTTGAAATGGATTTCTGAAGATCATCATCACTGGGGTTGACATATGAAGTGTTGGTGTTGTTATAATGATCCTTCACCACCATTAGCAATGCAGTGTCATAGAAAGAGCTGGCGACCTGGGCTCCGGCAACCACAGGCTCAATCCAAGTCCTCACCATTACCATGTTTATGGATATTGGGCAGTCCCTTCTGTGGAAACACTTAAATGAAGATGACAGAAATTAAATTCATTTCTGTTATAGTAGACCTCTGGATGTTTGTTTTGGTTGCAAACAAAGCATCTGGAGGAACTGCCACTTTTCTTAGATATCATCAATAATGTGAACAGATGTCAGGATGCTCTCAAAGAAGAAAATGCTGCTTTAAATATGCAACTGGGTCAGTTAGTGAGCAGTAATATAGACGAGTATGAGTTATACCTGTCTGCCAGTGAAGGCTACAGATTAACACATGCACTGTGTGCTTCCTGTTAGTTTCAATGAAGTTTAAACAGATTTTACTTAATGTGGCTTCATGCAAAACACAATTTTGGTAATGTTTTAAGGCATGAGCTGCTGCACCTCCTTCATTTCCCTACAAGTGTCTATGTAAGACCTTGAGGCAGTCCGCTGGGTGTATCCAGTGTATGATACATTAAGTAGGCATATGTTCAGTCTACTATGTAAGTTAACCATGGGTTTGTATATGCACTCATATTTGATTCAGCAACCCTAAAAAAAAACATTGTAACATATTTATGAACTTTAGCACTTGCCATGAAACATGAACAGCCAATTGTGAACAGTAGTATGACTAAATGGTGATACCACAAGCCTTGTTCATGAATAGTATATCCTGATTGTTTTATCATTATGTTGTTGTTCAAATTGTTTAACAGAAAACTTTTATATTTTATATTAATGTGAATAATAATATAATTTACTGGACAGATATATAAAGTAGGCCGGTAACACCTATTTTAGCACACACATATTTGTCACAAAAATTTCCACAGGATTTTATTGCAAGTCAGTTAGTTTAGTACAGACAACACACAGGGCCCCATATGATGACAAAAAGCAATTATGCTCTTAGGAGAGATGCTTATATGATTAAGGCTTTGAGACAATGTCTTATGCATTTGTTAAATAGCCATTAGTTTTACATGTTAAATGGGTATAAATGCATTTGTATATATTTTTTTTAATTTGTTTTAGCTATTTAATTTTCTTTTTCTAATTCTAGTGTTTTTCTATATTCTTAAATGTATTATATAAAATAAAGATTTAAAGAAGTAGTAAATGGTACATACACCATGCAGGGCTTAAAGAGTGCCCCTTAAAGAAGAAGTCTGGTAACCATACCATGGCACCAAACTTAATTTTACTTGTTAGCTCCTGAAAGTCGAATAAATACACACAATGCATGAAAAAAAGACACAATGTGCTGCTTTTATAATACATCACAGTGTGTTCAGTGTCCCTATAAAGTGAGGATGTCAGTGAGAGGAGTTCATAGATGTATATGGTATCTAGTCTCATGACAAACTCTGCCAACATTTGGACACATTTGAAAAAATTGTAAATATATATTGAATATATTACAAATATAAAACCATTATAGGAACCTCTAACCCCTTGTAATTTCATAGTACAGCTTCTTTCCAATGTTTTTACTGCCTGCTACAGAGGGCCCTAGTACGTCTCACTCTTTTAATATAAATTGCACAGATGGAGGCCCTTCTCTATTCTAACTCTCCTGGATCTCTCTGCTGCGTTCGATACAGTTGACCACTCCTTACTAATCCACATTCTCCACTCCCTTGGCTTCTGTGACACTGTTCTTTCTTGGTTCTCATCTTATCTACATGACGGGACATTTAGTGTTCCTTTCTCTGACACCACTTCTTCACCTCACCCTCTGTCTGTTGGCCTACCCCAAGGTTCAGTCCTAGGTCCCCTCCTCTTCTCCAGCTACATGTCCTCACTTGGCACCATAATAAAATCCTTTGGGTTTCAGTATCACATTACACCCAAATCTACCTCTCTGCACATGATCTTTCCACCCTCTTCTAGCACAAGTTTCTAACTGCCTCTCAAACAATTCCTCCTTGATGTCTGCCCATCAACTCAAACTTAACCTGTCAAAGACCGAGCTCCTATTCTCCCCACCCTCTACTACTGTTACCATTCCTCAGATATCTCTTATTGTCGACAGTGCCAATGCCATCCTTACCCCCATCTCACAGGTCTTCTATTGGACCCTGCCCTCTCCTTCATTCCTCATATACAATTAACTAAATCTTGTTTCTTCCATCTAAAAAACATCTCCAAAATCTGTCACTATCTTATCTAATACATTCTCTCATAATATCTCACCTCAACTACTGCAACTCTCTCCACGCCGGTCTCCCCATCACCCGTCTATCTCCACTCCAGTCCATAATGAAAGCCTCCACTAGACTCATTTACCATAATTAATGTTCAGTGTCTGCAGCTCCTCTCTGTCAATCACTCCACTGACTTTTCATTTCTGGGGCATGGACTGTGTCAATTTAAAGGGATATGGTTGTTTTTTTGCATTTTACTAGGTAAATGATATACCTATGTATCTACAGTATTTACTTTTTTGTACTTTATTTTATTTAAGAAGTTCTTATAAGCTCTGTTTTTATTACCTACAACAAGCAGTCCCTGTATGGGTCTGTCCACTTCAGTGTATGCAGACACAGACTCTGTTGAGTTGGACCATGTCTCAGCAGCATGTTGCACAATGGTGCTGAAATATGGTCACTGATTGGTTAGTACGAGACACAGCACAGCAAGTACAGGAGAGTCTTTTTATTTGCTTTATTTTAGGCAGTAAACAAGAGCATTTTAAGCACTTGTTAATAAGATAAAGTACAGGTATACCCCACTGAACTCTTCCAATTTGAGAGCTGATTCGCTATAGGGCTCTCTTTCCCTGTAATTCTCACATTATCGCTAAACTCAGCTATAGCTCTGTTTTTGCTCACCAAATTGGCCTTTTAAATTCCCGCTTAGCGCTCTCTAGTTCGCCATAACACAGTATGAGTGCTATACCGATATAAAGCCCTGCTTAGAGCTTTTTTCACCTACTGCCACTGCCTGCAGTAACGCATGTGTAGGTTGCTGTACATAATAGTAAGTATTATATGTCTTGTAAATCCATACACCTTTAAACTTGTGAGTATGGGTGAGGGAGAGATAAAAAAAACATGAAAATAAATAATATCTTCTTTTAAAATAATGTATAAACTGCCGGAATTACCGGTAATTTATTGTGGACTTATTCCAAAGTTATAAATCATAAAGAAGTCTGAATTAAACTGAATATTAGAATGTGTCTGATTAGAGAGGGTTTTGTGAGCCTTGCTCCTTAAATTTATGAAACACCCTCTAATGATGCAAGGGAGGTGATGTTATATGAAACATAATCATCAAAGCTTTTCAAATGTATAGGCTCAATAAAAGAACATAAATTACAGTTAAATCACTCCACTGTTGTAACTCCCTGTGCCGCTCTGTCATTACTCAACTTGGAGGTATTTATCTTTTAATGTTTAACTGGGATGTAGGAGTAGTTGCTCCTTTAAATTGCCACGTTTAAAAACATTAGCTGTAATTACACAAATTAACAGGGCAGTAATTGCAATAAAATGAAGATATTTACCTCAGGATGCTCCGTGACCTGCTGCCCAGACACACATATCCATGCAAAGCAGATGCCACTAATTGATCTGACTGAGGAAGCCCAGATAGAGCCAGACTTTGTGTAGCCATACGCTATATCCTGTTCTTTACTTCTGGGATGGAAACATTCACAAAAAAATCCATGCAACTCCCTCCCCCTTGTGGCTGCAAGTATAAGGGATCAGTTAATACTGGAAAACTGTAAACCAGACTCCATTCTCTTGGCATAAACTAAAACAATTTTTGAATAGGAAGTTAGAAAAATAGACTAGGTTGGTATAGAAGGTATATTATTAGATGGGTGCTAGAGGCACAATGCACCCAGATGTGTGCTTTTTATTACTCTAAGAACTTTCCTGTTAATTCATGTTAGCTCACTATTTATTAATATTAAAATGATTGAGCAAGAAGCAAAGAAAATCTTTAGCCAGAAAATATAATTTAATAAAAATATAAATATAATTTAATATAACTTTATCACATTAGTGACTGCTGCTGTAGTCTCCTTACCTCTCTCATTGTCCTGAGTACCGCTGAAAAGAAAGCAAATATTCAGGGTGGGTAACCTGAAGCAAGTTATGTAGGATATGGGTGCCATAATTACAATTCCATAACCCCTTGCATCTTTAAACTGACCATTCTCCAGTTCCCCACCCTGCCTAATGAATGTTTTCTCAGTTGAAATATGTGTTCTTCTTTTCAGCAGTAATCATGATAATGAGAGAGGTGGTGAGGGGATACAACAGCAGTCCTTAATGACATAACCTGTGTTTTTATATTATTATTATTATAGTTAATTTATAACACACCAACATATTCTGTAGCGTTATCCATAAATTAAGTTCAGACAAATATAAATTAACAAATAGCAAAGCAAGGAGGTCCCTGTCTTTGAGCTAGGAATCCAATGTCCATGGTGCATTCCCAAAGTACTTAGGATAGAAACTCGCAGACTTACAATCTAAGGTATAGTGAGTGGTAAAAGAGGGAGAGAGAGGTGATAAGCATGTTAGGGGGGAAGGGGGGACACTTCTTTAAAGAGATGCGTTTTAAGTGAGGTTTTAAATGTTTTGAGGCTAGAGCATAATTTGGTGGAGCGAGGCAAGGAGTTCCAGAGACTAGGGGCAGCACGAGAAAAGTCCTGGAGGCGGGAGTGAGAGGAGGTGACAAGAGTTGTAGAAAGAAGAAGGTCATTAGCAGAATGAAGAGGGTGGGTGGGGGAGTATTTGGAGATGAAAGCAGAGATATAAGGGGAAGCATTATTGTTGAGGGCTTTGTAAGTTAGGGTCATGATTTTAAATTTTATTCTTGAGGCTAAGGGAAGCCCAGTGGAGTGATTGACAGAGAGGTGATGCCGACACTGAGCGTTGTGTACGGAAGATGAGTCTAGCAGAGACATTCATAATGGATTGAAGTGGAGATAGTCGGGCGGTGGGTAGGCCAACAAGAAGCGAGTTGCAGTAGTCTAATCGAGAGATGAGGAGAGAGTTTATAAGGATTTTAGTTGGGTCTTGTGTAAGATAGTGACGAATATTATGTTTTCTGGCTAAAGGTTTGCTGCTGTTTGCACGTGTATTTTTAATGTTAATTAATGATTAACTAAAAAAAAAGATGAAAATTAATTGCACTGTCCCTTTAAGCCTATGTGACATCAGTTTGTTGAGCCACTTAAGATTATATAATATATTTAAGGAGTTAATCAGAAGTATTTGGTGTATTTAATGCATACATGCTAGTAATAATAAATTGATGTATGGGGCTGGGGTGGCAAAATACTTCTGCACCAAGGCAGCTAGTACCCTAAGTTTCCCCAAATGTCCCTCTTTTGAATCAAAGATCCACATTTAAGGTCAAATCTCTATTTTCCAGCCCGGTTCATGTCCCGTTTTCTCTTGATCCTCCTGTTGTTTAGAAGAAAGTTGGAACAGGGGAGAACCTTCTGAGGTTACTGATCAACTATTTTCCATCACTTTGGTTAGGATTACAACAGACAAGAAATAAAAACAGTCATCTTGTTGCATAGAATGCCAGACTCTGACTGACAGTTTATTCTTTCTTCTACAGATATTTTACACAGCACCCAAAGAAATCACCCACATTCCGCCTTCCTCCACTGACATTCCTTCCTCTAAGATATCTGATCTGATATGTTGTCAACAGGTAGAGGGGGCTAGATTTCCGTTGGCCTCCAGATCTGGTTTTACAACCCCAGAGGGGCAATAAACTAACTTCAAACATTATGACTATCTGCCCAGAGACACACACATCCAATAAATTCCCCAGTTCTATATCAGCACCGGATGTTTCTGATTAATGTATCACCCTCAGCACCCCCCCCCCCCCCCCTCCTGGGGACAATAAACTGTCTTTGTCCTGTATCCTCTGAAGTGACTTATAATATTATGTCCTAGGGCCTACTTCTTAGTGCAAATACGTTCTTTAAACTTTATACAACTACCCAAATTATCCTACTAAATCAGATTGCTATTGTAAACATTATAGCATTACTAGATTCTTTGGTACTTTTTAAAGGGGCTTGGCTTAACAGTGTCATGTCCTAACTGCAACCTGAACACTAAACATTATACAAATAATTCTTAGTAGGCCTAAACCTCAAAGGGTATAATCTTTTTGGATCCGGGATAACAGATCAGAGTCTGATGGGCCCTCTTGGGCATCACACTATTATTTACAGGTAATATGATGTATGGATGTACACTATTTTGTTACCTATGTGTACTTAGTTATGCTGTATGAGTGCTTGGATTTTATTATATTATATTCCATTGTAAAAAAAAATGTAATCTAGATGTGGCCATAACTGAAAAGATCTGTCCAATAACCCAATTTGAATCTGTTCAGTCTATAAAGCATGATATGCAGCAGGTTCTGAAGACATGATGCCAGGGTTTGAGGATACCCCTGTCTAATAGAGCTGTTCTGATCAGTGGCTTAGGGATATTAAGTGAGTCACCTGTACTGAAAATGCATAGGTATCAATATCATTAAATACTGGCCTGCTGCTGCGCTCCGAGGACCATGAGATGTTTCCTAACACACAAGAGCTCCTCTGCAAAGTATTGTTATGGCCAGAGCATGTACTGATTTGAGTAAAAGACCACTATAATTCTATATTTTAAAAATACTATACTTTGCTCAGTTATCTTTGAATGACCAGCTGACCTCACTTGCAAACTAAGGCCTACATTTTATGCCTCCCAGAAATTGCGGATAAACCCCTACTCCAGGAGCTTTATCTCTGCAAGTTAAGCATGTGTCCTATGGATATAGAGGTTTTCACTGGTAGGAAAAATAGCTTGCAAGTACATGCAATGGCCAAGTCTTGTGACATCAGATCTCCAAGCCAATCTCTGTGGGTTAATCGTATGTAAAAAGTACTCTATGTGCAAGATTATAAACTCAAAAACAGTGCTCTCTTTTTATTTAATCTGCATTGATATTGTTTTTATCTTCTGTTCGCCCTATGTATGGCACTGCAGAATATGTTGGTGCATTATAAATATTAGATAACAACAATAATAATAATCTACAGAGCAAACATCAGTAATATTAAAAAATGTCATAGAAAAATATCATATACAGTCTATATAATAATATGTTTACCGCTCAGCTTCAGAATGTGCCATACTTTTTGAGCAAACCCATAGTTCCCAGGTGAGGTGGTTATGTATCTGGAGAGAGCTAGTTAGGGATATAGATTGTGAGAATAGGAGTTTTGGGCTATACATTATTTTATATATATTCTTCTACTACCTATATACACTGCAGGCACTGGGGAGCTACAGTTCATTGAGAGAACCATGAATGCCAACATGTACTGTGACATACTGAAGCAGAGCATGATCCCCTCCCTTCGGAGACTGGGCCACAGGGCTGTATTCCAACATGAAACCGACCCCAAATACCTCCAAGACGACCACTGCCTGGCTAAAGAAGCTGAAGATGATGGACTGGCCAAGAATGTCTCCAGACCTAAACCCTAATACCCTCAAACAGGGGAGGGGGGGTGTAAGGTCTCTAACATCCACCAGCTCCGTGATGTCCTCATGGAGGAGTGGAAGAGGACTCCATTGGCAACCTGTGAAGCTCTGGTGAACTCCATGCCCATGAGGGGTAAGGCAGTGCGTGAAAATAATGGTGGCCACACAAAATATTGACACTTTGGGCACAATTTAGCCATTTCCAATTAGGGGTGCACTCACTTTTGTTGCCACTGGGTTAAACATTAATGGCTGTGCGTTGAGCTATTTTGAGGGGACAGCAAATTTATACAGGTGGTACACTTACTACTTTACATTGTAGCAGAGTGTCATTTCTTCAGTGTTGTCACATGAAAAGATATATTAAAATATTTTCAAAAATTTGAGGGGAGTACTCACTTCTGTGAGATACTGTATACATTTAACTTAAATATTACTAATTGTAAATAGGCCTCACCCAATCCACCTACCGGACCTATACCCTATACACCCACCCCCATATACATACCCCACCCCCATATACACACCCCACCCATATTCCATTACAACAGACCACCTTGTATGTGGCACCCATTAAGAGATTGTATCCAACAACCCCCGCCTCGCACTCTCACTATGGTACACACCCCATACCATTAGCCTTGCACCCTACACATTTACAAAACACATACACATAGCACATACATATTGTATTTAAACGTATCCACATAAAACATCTTTTATTTTATATATGTGAGTATCAGGTGATTGTGTGTGTATCTGCAAGTTTGTCAATGTGTAGATCAGTGAATATTTATGTTTGTGGTTGTTCTAGGATGGAGGGAGGAGTGAGGAGGGACGAGGAGGGGAGAGGAAGACAGGATAATATGTGATAAGAGGACAATAAAGGAGAATGGAAGCTAGAGGGGAGAAGACGAGAGAGAGGGAGAGGAAGTGCGAGGGGAGAAGAGAGGGGTAGAAGAGTGGTGAGAGGTAGAGGAGCAGGGATAGGGAGAGAAGCTGGGAGACTCAAGGAGATTATGAGAGGTAACGAGATAGAGTTTTAGGAAAGTGTCGAGGAGCTAGCAGTGGAGAAATGGTGGATGGAGAATGGCCGAGCTGCAGGCACACAGCATGCAGGGCCGGGGGGGTACCTGGGTCTAGTGGTAGGATGAGGGCTGAGGAGCACATGGAAGGCTGAGGTAAACATAGGGCCTTCATCTATTCCTTTTAGGAGTACATGGTACTCCTCTACACCATCCATGATAGGCCCATTTTTTTTTGGGTGGAAAACGAAGTTCGGCCATTATGTGGCGAGAGCTTCCAGATGAGGTTTGTGCTGTGGGGGTCCATCTTTGTGAGGTGAAGAGTTTTAAAACAATTGGTATGAGTATTGCATGGGGATGCTAAAGGAAAAGGTGAAGTGCTAGGACCAAAGGTAGAGGTGGTCTCCAGCTCCAGTGAACTCATAAATGGGAGAAATTACTGAGGGGCAGCATGTCTTTGGAATTCATGAACTGTGTGAAGAACCTTCAAGCTGATTATCTGCACCACTAATCATACTTGCACATTGTCATCCAAGTTCACTACAAATATATTATCACAACACATTCAATATCCTACATCATGTTTAAATTCCGTGTTATATCGATTCCGGCAATCAATGTGTGAATTCATATAATGGAACTCGCATGGACTAGAACTTCATATTTACAGTATCAATATTGCATCACATCTGGATTGTGGGTCCGATCGTAACTCCTAATTGAACCCCGTAAGACTTTGAAATCCAACCTCTATGATGACTATCTCTGTTTCCATTGGCTCTGTCTAAACCCGTAACTACGGGTTTGACTAATTGATCATGTTCATGGCCGTGAATCCAAAGTTAAAAAAATGGTTTACAGGTTTGCGTCTCAAGCCCGGACCTCGCAACATGTTCTAATTTACTAGCTATGTACGCAGCCAAATTTCAAGCCGCAGCCCTTGCAAGCTTGCCGATGCCGATACGGGCTTCTAATTAAATTGGGCTGCAAGCCAGGCTAAAGGTAAAACCTTGAGAGCATTTAAATGAGGTAATAGTGTAGTTAAGATGTACTGTAGATGAGAGCAAACACTTGCAGCACATTGTTCCCATTTTTTAATTGAAGCAAACATTTTTGTTCCAGGTACTAGCTAAAGAGGGCACGACAGAAGAAAATAAGCAAAACAATTTTACGTTCCATATAACTATCCCTCCTCTTCAGTAAGCATGTAACTTAAAACATGAGCAAGAACTAGAACCTCCAAAATTGGAAACCTTCATAGGCTATAGAGTAACTGTGCATCTGGATGGCGTGCATCAACTGAATCTGTCCAGGTTAGTAAGAATTTTATCCAAACTGGCAGAATTTACAGGTGCACAAAATGCTCTATTGGTTATTTATTATTTGTCTGATCATCTTGGAATGAAGTGATAGGACTGTCACTGGAGTTCTTGCTTATGATACAGCCAATTATATCTCCAATTAGAGTCAAGCTTTTTATATTGAGAATACTAAACATATTAATGACCAATAATAATCCAAGTTTACCAATATTAGATATGCAAATCCACACAAATTTTGAAAAACATACTATAGGTCCCAGGCTGATAATATGATAATATGAGTATTCATTTTCATATACAAGATAATTATTTAAAAATGAAAAGCACGCGCATTATAGTTTACATTGCTAAGTAACTCCAGAATATAAAGCACCCTTATAAAATTATACATTTTCTAAAAGTAACAGTCCAGAGATCTCAACATTGCTAAGCCACTAAAAAGCCTTTGCTGGGGACAGTAAATTGTTTAAGCTTTCAAAATAAATATACAGTGGTACCTCGGTTTAAGTCGTTAATCTGTTCTGGAAGGCACAATGTAAACCGAAAACTACTTAAACCAGGGTAGCATTTACCATAGGAATCAATGTAAATTGAAATAATCCATTCCGGACACCAGATTTTTAACATTCTCTCACATTTTATTTTGAACAACACCTTAAAACTAAACAGGCATTACTAAACAGCAATAATTACATCAACTTGGATATTTAACTTCGTCACAGTTGAACACTTGTTGGGGAACAAAATCCTCAACTTCTACATACTCTCTGAACTCCCTGACAAAGGTTTTGGAAGCTTTTTTGTTGGCACTGGCTGCCCTTTCCATGCCTCACCACTCTATTTCTAAATTTCTCAAACCAACCATGACTGGCTTTTAAATTCTTCACAGCTCTTGTCACTTTCTGAACAATTGTCTTTTGTCAGATCAGCATGCAGTTGTTTGGCTTTCTCGCATATCAGTGCCTGGGAAATGCTATCACCTGCTAATTGTTTTTCGTTTATCCAAACGTACAATAATTTCTCAACCTCCTCCAATGTCTTTGACCATTGCTTGGTAATGGTACTTACACGTCTAGCCTCATCGGCTCCCTTAATGGCTTCCTTATTTTTCAGAATGCTAACAACTGTTGTTCTTGGCATTTTGAACTCAGCTGCGTTCTATGGTGAATCTCTCTTTTTTCTGCTGATTAGTAGCTTTCTTTGTCATGATGTAGGCGCAGGCTGGACTTGGGTTCAATTTGGGCCCTTGCAGGCACAGGCTGGATTTGGGCTCTTACAGACATAGGCTGGATTTGGGCTCAATATGGGCTCTTTCAGGCACTGGCATTGCAGCAGTCGCGATGGTGCTTTCAGTTTCGCGAACGCTACTTAACCCAAGGTGGCGACTCAAACCAAAGCCGAAATTTCCAGAGGAGACGCAACTTATCCCGAAAACTACTTAAACCAAGGCTGACTTAAACGAGGTACCACTGTATTAGTATCATATATTAAATGGACATTAAATGCATATTTGTCTGTCATTTATTTAAAAGGGCATGTTTTAAATATTACATAAGTGTTTGTTTTCATGAAAAAATATTCAGTAAATCTAGTTTAAATTTGTATGCACAACTCTACATCTAATTGGCAGACACTTATGAACCATACAGCTGTATTGCTGCTCATTGGCTGACAGGTAAAAACCACCAAAAGTTATACATTCAAAGCAGTATATTCAAAAAAGAATCAAACTATGAAACCTGTCCTCTTTGAGATGCAACAAAGAAAATGCCTTCAATGGTCCTTTAATATAAGTAGTTTGTGACACCTAAAACTATACTTGAATGTATTGAGTCTTTTTTGGATCTAAAATAGAATAATCCACATCTAATCATTGTTACTGCTAATATGTCTGACAACATAATGATAATCTTAAAGGTCCTCTATTTTTGGACAGGTTGACATTAGCTGAATTCTTGGCACAAATTAATCAGAAATATGCTGTCAAATACTAGCTTGAATTCTGCATCCCTCTTGCCATTACCATATAGTTTAGAGTAGAATGTGGACTCTGTAATATGAATGGCCATAAGATTATCTCTTCCAGAACCTAGAAAAGTTACATAGTTACATAGTAATAGAGGGTGAAAATTAATTTTTGTCTATAAATTCAACCATTTTAGATCTCCTCTGATCCTTGCGATATGCAGATTAATTGTTCCAGAGGAAGGCAAACAGAAAAAAAAACATTGAAACATTTCCAATTGTCTCAAACGAGAAAACAAATAACATTTCTTCTTGACCCCAGATATCCAACTTTGTTTTAAAATTATCTATTGAATCCACTGTCACCGCATCCTTTTGTAGAGAATTTCATAGTTTAACCACCCTTACTGTGTACCCTTTTCTTTCTTCAAGGTGACTTTTTTTTACTGTTAACCTCTAGAGATGCCCTCTTGTCAGTTGAAAACCTATTGGCACAAAAAGCTCACTTGTCCCTGGATATATTTATATAAGGTAATCATATCCCCTCTTAGATGCCTTTTTTTTTGTTGAGAAAATAAGTTTAATTTGGTTAGTCTTTCGTCATAACTTAGCGTCTCCATTCCCCTTATTAGTTTCTTATAAGTTTTTTTGCCCGTCACTGTATCTTTTTCCAGCTCAAAAATGTCCTTTTTATGAAGTGGTGCCCAAAATTGTACTCCATATTCCAAATTAGGGCATACTAGAGATTTGTATAGTGGCAGAATTATATTTGCTTCCTTTGCTTCTATAACCTTCTTAATACATGCCAATATTTTATTTGCCTTTACAGCTGCTGCTTGGCTTTGAACACTGTTACCTAGGTGGTTGTCCACAAGCACTCCCAAATTTCTTTCAATATCTGGTACCCCTAGATTTGTTCCAATAAGATTATAAATTGCATGGCTATTTTTCCTTCCCAGATGCATATACATAATAATTACCTCACAATACTGACCTTCATTTGTCAAACATTAAGCATTGCCACATATTTTCCAGTGGGGATACTCCTACAGTTTTTCTATAGATTTTTCATAAGATTAAAAATAAATACCATTGTAGAAAAACTTCATATGTTTGTGAAGTAGCACCAATAATAGCTAAGAAATACTAGTTTATAGAACATCTTTATCAACAACGATTATGCCTGAGGAATTCCATATTTATATATCTCCTGCTGGAATGGAGGGGTGTTTTTTAATGCTAATTTGTATTATATATTTAGGCGTGGGAGAAGAGGGGATATCTTGACTCCTTGGTTGATTCAAATAAACTTTTTGCATTTAAAATGGCAGGTGTATATGAATTTGCCAACCTTGCTCTACCTTGAAAAGTAAGTTTTCATGACAGGTTATATGTACTAGCTGAGTGTGCTAATATTAAGATTCTTATGTACCTGTGTAAGAGATGGACATCACTTGATTTTTCATCAAGATTCCAGGGATGATAATGCCTATATGATCACAGTATATTTATTTTCTTTTTAACTATATATTTAAAGATGTCAGGATACCAAAAGGAAATAAATTGAATGGAGGGGATATTCAAGACATTCTCAGGTGGAGGGAGAGGGGGTGAGACTGTGTGTGTGTATTTTAATAAAAATAATACAGTATATAATTACTTTGGTATTTTATATATTACACAAGCTAAGGAACCGGCCCCACACTGATGAGAGGCAGTTACCTTGAAACAGCTGTACGTGGTTGGGATTCCTAGCTTGTGTACAAATCAAACCCTAGCTCTACTCAAAGTTTTATACAGCGGGCATATGCTTAAGGGGAGCCATGTTTGATATGGTTATGGATTGCAAGAGCGAAGCCTTTGTGGCCACATTTGCATGTCCCTGCCAAGGTTCCTAGAATGCAGTGTAATAACTGTACTTTTCGGAAATCTAGATATGAAACAAGATTTTTAACTTGTTTTAGACATTCAAATGTGAACACAAATGTACTATTTATTTATTTAATATATATCTATTTATTTATTTATTATTATTTTTTAAGGGACATTCTTATCTATATCCATTCACAAACCTTACATATACTACCATTATATGGATGATCTGTTCATCACATGGACAGAAGGAGAAAACAAAAATTGGAGACTTACACAACTAATTCAATACTTAAAATTGATTTCTCTACAGAACAGGTTAACTTTCTGGACGCTACCATATCCATCACCACTGGCACTCTCCAATCATCTGCATATTTAAAAGATATAATCCACAAGCCTCCCACACTTTTAAATAACTATGAAACCTAAAACAAAAACTTGTCAGCAGAGGATTAGCCTATAAATTGTGTCAACACATTTGTAATGATGACATAGCCACACATAACAACAAGACCTATAACATCAAAAGACCATATACATGCACATCCTCCAATGTGGTTTAAGTAATACAATATTACAATACTGTATGTGAAATGGTCTTTGGTAATTTAAGAACATACAGAGATAAAACAAATTATAGGAAGCAACAAGAGAAGGTAGCTGGAAGGATAACTGGGTTATATAAAAACTTCTTTCAAATAGTGAAGTATGAATCAATTAAAAAATCACTTAGGTTTCAGTGCAAAACAGCACTAATGAATTCCAGCTCAATTGGTAACTGCATGTTTAATGCTATAAACTTTTAAACAATATATATTGCACAATGTAAGCTTTGAGAACTAAGCTACCCACTTTACAAACAATTATGTTTGTCTACATTATGCAAGAGTAATGGAGTGCTCTTGACCTGGAGACAGATACATTTTAAATTATAGCCTAAGCTTTACCGGTTTTCAAGTTTGATGCAAGACCAACTATGGTGAGCAATCAATCAAAAGTGCTACAGTTCAATTAAGTGACATGTACAGGTCAATGGCAGTAGTAAACAGAAAAAATGCCCATAATAACTCTGTAGTTATTAATGTAAAGTAAAATAACATGAAACCCTTCTCTTGGTTTTATATAACTTTGAAACTTGTTTGTATCCAGTAACTTGTTTATGTGCCACCTGTGTCGTTTTTATAACATTTCAATCTATAAGCCTTGTGGGTAATGTCTTTCATTTGTTCAATACATTATTTCCCTGCTAATCAAGAGAGTGCTGCAACTGAAAAAGATGGGGTGGCTTGTGAATCACATGTGCAGGACTATCATGCCATCCATATACATTGTGGTCACTGGGCTAATCTGCATATTGCATTCATTTTTTTATTATTGTAGCTTGTTTTCTTTGTCCTTATCATTATAAAGCATGGCTCATCATTCTCAATGACTGGTAAAAGCCTTGTTAATGTTTTTGCAAATGGACCCGGCCACCACAGTTTCTGCAGAGTGGACTTTTAAGAATTTAAATTAACACCCAGTCGCTGATTGTTGTTTTTTGTTTTTTTGCCAGAAGCTACTTTTTGCAAGCTATTAGCTGATGAGAAATTATGAAAATTAATTTTACCAGCTGATTAATTAAGCCACAAATGAGTGCTTTATGTCTTTGAAGGATTGCATGGTGTGAAGATTCCAGGAGTGAGCGCTATTGAGCTCCAGAAATGCCTGCTTTTAGCTACAGAAATCCCTCTCTCAGGCTATCTTCGTAGAAGGAATGGGCCTCTTGGTGCCGCGCAGTCAGATCAGGATCATCAGCTCAGGGTCACTGGATCAGCTAACCGGTATCATCTGCTTCTTTAGTGGGCATGAAAAGGCCAAGGAGACCAATCCTACCCATCTGATTCCAATCCAGTGTTCAAGTCCTTCTCTCAAGAGAGGAGTAGAGATTCAAGGCAAAGTGATTTTATGTCAGGAGTCTTCCCTCTAAATGAAACACACGATTGTCTATGTGTCCCAAGAAGAACATTGATTTTATTTTGAATAGGCACAGTATTTATGCAGTTACAGAACAAAAGATTCAGTGGGCTGAACCTATGCAAACTCTGCCCTTAGATTAGGATTACCCAATAATATATGTGCCACCGGGGTATGCAGCTGATTGGTCCATAAGAGAGCCAATCAGGAGGCAGGGAAAGCCGTGGCCTTGGTTTGCCCGCTTGGGGAGGGGGGGTGATAAATGGCAACATGCAGGAAATTTTGGATGGAACATGCAAACAAAAGAAAAATAAACAACCACAAGATGTCACTGCAGTGAATTTTGCAATACATAAATGTGAAACTGAATGGTGAAAGATATAGAGTGTTCTGAAGGGTGTACATTGTGCTTTTTCATATAGCTGTACAGGAATGGACTGACTAGGCAAAATTATGATTGTGTGTGCTTTGCGCTGTTCAGTTGTGTCCGACTCTCAGTGACCTCATGGACTGCAATACACCATGCTGACCCACTTAATATTCATGGCAGAAATACTGGAATGGGTTTTCAGTTCCTTCTCCAGTGGGCCACAGCATACAGCTCCTGCTATTCCTAGGTGGTCTCCCATCCAAGTACTGGTCAGGCCCACGCCTGTACGGCTTCAGAGTGGTGTGACTTCTTGGTTTCCTGATTGGAATCAGACCCAGGTTGCAGCAATGAAAGCACCGAATCCAAACTACTGGATTAGTTTCACAAAGTGAAATAATTTTGTAAAACAATGTATATAACCTTGGGAGGACCTGAGCTGTACAACAAATAATAAGCTTTACTTGATTTTGCAAACCACTGTAATGTTGAGCTTTTAATAACTTTCAAGCAAACAGTATTTGGATAGAAAACTTAATCTTTCATAAAATAAAAAGATTGGTGTGGAAAAAACATATGAAGTGCTGCTGACCTACCCCTGATCTTTAGGCTAGAGCTTCTCCCATATCTTTCACATTTTCTCAAAATTGCCACCAGGGGCAATCTGCTGCACATTGTATCAAAAGTTTAAGAAAGAGGAGCTCCAACCAAAAGGGGGAGACAATCAATTTTCAGTATCATTTTCTTACAAAAGATCAACTCTTTTTAATTGCAACAAACTAAAAAGTAATTTATATTGAGGTTTGCAACATGACCATTACTATGGTGCTTTAATGCACATATTTAAAGGGCAATTCTTTTAATAATTGAAACATGCCAAGCACGTGACAGCATATGTCAGATTTTACTGATCCTTTAAGTCCTGCAGAAATGGTGTACTGTGGTGTAGTGTTGTTTTATTCATGTCTACATAATGCATTTCTAAGAAATACAGAGCACCCAGAAGATAGTAGAGGCCAACCTGTATTCCTTTATAGTTCAAGGCCAATATTGAGTAGCATTCGCACCACTATAAGTGGATGCCACAAATTTAGCCCGACAAAGGAGCCTGCTTATATGACGAAGGGGCCGGATTACGTGCCATGAAAACGTGCTATGTCACTCTACTGGACCAATAATAGGTTTCAAATTCACTCAACTTGCTTATTTCAACTGAACTGAGCAGAAACAGAATTACACTGTTCCAGATTCAAGACAAGACTCTGGTTTTAATCTAGAAGAGACGATCCCCAAGTGCTGAAGAATAATGCAGAATTATAAAAACATTTGTCAGAAACATAAAAAAGAAGAGCTAAAAAGACAGCTGAAAACTAATTTATAGTATGTTGTTTTTAGAAACACAGCTTAATAATCAGCACAAGGATCTTAAGAAGTAAAAAAAAAAAAAAAAAACGAAATAAAGACAGCACTTAAATATTGACGATGAAATTATTTTTTCTTTGCTGGGGAATATATATAGATCCCGCTCCATGCTGATGATAGCCAGTAAGCTTGAAACAGATGTACATGGATTGGATACTCAGCCTGTGTTTATTCCAACCTTGGCTTTGCATTAAAGCTGTGTAATACAGCATGCATAAGCTTAAAGGAAGCCATGTTTGTTGATGGCTACGGAATGAAGAGTGAGGCATTTGTGGCCATATTTGTGTATCCCAGCTCAGCTTCCCAGAATGCAGTGTAATAACGGTTTTTCTCGGAACTCTGAGCTGGAAGCAGGTTTTTTAACTTGCTTTAGACATTCGGGTGTGAACACAGATGTACATTTTATTTACTGTACTACTGTACGGTGGAGGGCTTCTATCGCTCTTTTGCCTACCATATTATAAATGATTGTTGTGGTGAACTACCTACTCATAATTTCCACAACACAGGCTGAGATCCCGCTCCATGCTGATGATAGCCACTAAACTTGAAACAGCTGTACATGGATTGGATACTCAGCCTGTTTTTATTCCAACCTTGGCTTTGCATTAAAGCTGTGTAATACAGCATGCATAAGCTTAAAGGAACCCATGTTTGTTGATGGCTATGGAATGAAGAGCGAGGCATTTGTGGGCATATTTGTGTGTCCCAGCTCAACTTCCCAGAATGAGTGTAATAACTGTTTCTCGGAACTCTGAGCTGGAAGCAGTTTTTTTAACTTGCTTTAGACATTCAAATGTGAACACAGATGTACTTTTTATTTACTATATATATATATATATATATATATATATATACATACACACTAGTCGTTTACCGGTCATAAATGAAGGTACAGTGGATATAAAAAGTCTACACACCCCTGTTAAAATGTCAGGTTTCTGTGCTGTAAAAAATGAAACAAAGATAAATAATTTCAGAACTTTTTCCACCTTTAATGTGACCTATAAACTGTACAAGTCAATTGAAAAACAAACTGAAATCTTTTAGGTGGAGGGAAGAAAAAAACAAAAAGAAAAATAATGTGGTTGCATAAGTTTGCACACTCTCTTATAACTGGGGATGTAGCTGTGTTCAGAATTAAGCAATCACATTCCAAATTGTGTTAAATAGGAGTCAGCATACACATAAAGGCACATTTTGACTTGGCAAGATTTGCCTCTCTTCTTTGCAAAAACCCTCCAAATCTGTCAGATTGCGAGTGCATCTCCTGTGCACAGCCCTCTTCAGATCACCCCACAGATTTTCAATCGGATTAAGGTCTGGGCTCTGGCTGGGCCATTCCAAAACTTTAATCTTCTTCTGGTGAAGCCATTCCTTTGTTGATTTGGATAAATGCTTTGGGTCGTTGTCATGCTGAAAGATGAAGTTCCTCTTCATGTTCAGCTTTCTAGCAGAAGCCTGAAGGATTTGTGCCAATATTGACTGGTATTTGGAACTGTTCATAATTCCCTCTATCTTAACTAAGGCCCCAGTTCCAGCTGAAGAAAAACAGCCCCAAAGCATGATGCTGCCACCACCATGCTTCACTGTAGGTATGGTGTTCTTTTGGTGATGCGCAGTGTTGTTTTTGTGCCAAACATATCTTTTGGAATTATGGCCAAAAAGTTCAACCTTGGTTTCATCAGACCATAACACCTTTCCCCACATGCTTTTGGGAGACTTCAGATGTGTTTTTGCAAAATGTAGCCTGGCTTGGATGTTTTTCTTTGTAAGAAAAGGCTTTCGTCTTGCCACTCTGCCCCATAGCCCAGACATATGAAGAATACGGGAGATTGTCACATGTACCACACAGCCAGTACTTGCCAGATATTCCTGCAGCTCCTTTAATGTTGCTGTAGGCCTCTTGCTAGCCTCCCAGACCAGTTTTGTTCTCATCTTTTCATCAATTTTGGAGGGAGCTCCAGTTCTTGGTAATGTCACTGTTGTGCCATATTTTCTCCACTTGATGATGACTGTCTTCACTGTGTTCCATGGTATATCTAATGCCTTGGAAATTCTTTTGTACCCTTCTCCTGACTGATACCATTTAACAATTATATCCCTCTGATGCTTTGGAAGCTCTCTGTGGACCATGGCTTTTGCTGTGGGATGCAACTAGGAAAATTTCAGGAAAGACCAACTAGAGCAGCTGAACTTTATTTGGTTAATCAGAGACACTTTAAATGATGGCAGGTGTATGCTGACTCCTATTTAACACGATTTGAAATGTGATTGCTTAATTCTGAACACAGCTACATCCCCAGTTATAAGAGGGTGTGCAGACTTATGCAACCACATTATTCTTCTTTTTTTTTCTTCCCTCCACCTAAAAGATTTCAGTTTGTTTTTCAATTGAGTTGTACAGTTTATAGCTCACATTAAAGGTGGAAAAAGTTCTCAAATGATTTATCTTTGTCTCATTTTTTTACAGCACAGAAACCTGACATTTGAACAGGGGTGTGTAGACTTTTTATATCCACTGTATATACACAAATTTAAAATTACCTGCTGCCAAAAAGCAGTATAATTTGTACTGTGTAGTTGAAAAGAAAATTCACTTTCAGTGGCTCATCTGAAGCATGGTTTCTACTAGGCTTAACAGATACATTATTTAAAACCAGTGCAGTGTAAGCTTTTTGCTTGACTAATTATTTAAATTATAACAAAAGGCAAACACACATTTTGTGTCATGTGTGCATCCCATCTTCCTTGGTATGTGTCTTTCATTGTTTTTATGTCTTGGCGAAATCTTTCACCTTGCTCTTCGCTTAAGTCACCAAAGTTCTCTGGAAGGCGATCTAAGTAACTCATGTTACAGACAAGTGTTAAAATGAAAGCGCGTATCCTGTACTAATTGTGTGCAGTTGTCTGCCTTCTTGTTGCCAAGAAAGTGTGTCACAACAAGAGCAAACGAAGACCAGGCACAATTCGATTTCATTCATTGATGTTATGAAATGTGGGTCATTTATAAGTTGTCTGATCTGTGGACCATCAAAAATTCCTGCCTTCAGTTTTTCCATGTTAAGTCCAAGTCATTTGTTACATTTTGTCCTCCAACCAACATATATTCCCTCAGAGGCCAATCTTTTCTTGGCCAATGTTCATGTTTGGCTCTACTATCCCCTATCTATATCGAAGAAAAAATAGCTGTTGCAGTCTATCCAATGCAATTTTCTGAACCAGCACCCCAAATAACCCCAGGAACAGGTCTAAAAACCTGCGTAGGTGGACAAAAAAAAAAAAAACACACACAAACAAAAGAAGCAGACACACTTTTCTAAAGCTTTGTATTTTTTTCATTAAAAAAAGTCATAAACATATTTATTTTAAATGTAATTTCTTTTTGCACCAACTTCCAAAAACAATAACAAAAAGGTCTCAATCAGATGTTCCCTTTGATGCACTTCATATAAGGCCCCAGTGTAAACGTTAAATTTTTCTCTCAAACCTGGCTCCTTGTGCAGATACAATATGCCGCATTTAACAACGTCAAACTCTGGATAAGAAGAAGAAAAAAAAAAAAAGAATATCGAGAAAAGGGAGTACTTCATGCCACATTTACTGATGACAGTTCATGCGAACATCATGGTCCTCTACAAAAGGGGAGGAAGAAAATATGAACTGCACACAAAACCATTAGAAATAGTCCCCAGTAACACAGGTGCAGTGTGGGAAAACTACCACACCTGCAATTTATATAGAAAAGAGGGGAGGTAAACTGTTAGAAAGCAAGAGCTTCTGGAAACTTGCTCCAATGAAAGCTGCATCGTGGTGAGATATTTTAGTTCTTAGTCAATAAAGTCTTAGTGTTTTGTAAAGTTCTTCTCCGGATATAAGTTGTGTGTTTTCCATGAGGGCACCTTGCCTCCCTCTTGTAACAGCTCAATTCATGGTGGAATAGTGAAGTGGAGCAGTCCATTGACAGAAAGAAAAAAGTCAAAGAAAGAAAATGTGGGAACAAAGAATGGGGGTCTTTTGGTATCTTTTAATGCTTTGTATTACAACATACAATGTAAGTGAAGGTTCTTCAACTTGCCAGTCACACAGAGTGGTGCACTGCAAACTGTGAGCTCCAATACACTCATACAGGATGGAAAGAGTTCTCTACGCACACAACAATCACTTCGGCTCTTGCTTGTCTTGCAGCAGTGGTATTATGGACTCCCATGCTGTAAGGCACTGTGTCAAAGAGAAACAAGAAATAAATAATTAGTAATGGACAGCAATAGTTAGCTTGTATGTTCATATTATGTATAACAGACTTGAGCATGTCCAAATGTGCTTATTTGCTTAGCTGTATATACAAAACAACAGAGTTAGAGGTGCTCAACCAGAGAACGAACTATCCTTAATAGGTTAGTTCTGTGGTCTTGATAACCCACTCTGAGAGCAACCTCTTTTAGCTTACTTGTGCCCTTCACAGGAAGAAATACCCAGTCTTGTCTCACTCAAAAGAGTGAGCCAGCCCCGAAATACCAGGCAATTCTACCCTGAACAGGAGAAAACAGCAAACCCCAGATGTACGTTTCAGCATTCATTGGGCCTCGTCAGTGAGGTGTAGCTGATAACTCCCTAAGGCACAGTGAGCAAGGGGTTTACAGTAAGCAAGGGGCCCCTAAGGGTAATTTGCAAAAACAAAACAACAGAGTTAGATAATAACCTCTAATCTTTTTGCAAACATTTTCCTCACCTTATCGGTGATAGGGGGAACCAGACGCAGACCCTTGCTCACTGTGCCTTAGGGAGTTCAGCTGCATCTCACTGATGAGGCCCACAGAGGCTGAAACATGTCTGGGGTTTGCTGTTTCTTCTTTTTGGGGTAGAATTGCCTGGTATTTCGGGGCTGGGTCACTCTACTGAGTAAGACCAGACTGATATATTACAGGATATGTCTCCATGTGAAGGGAGCACGTGAGCTAACAAGAGGCTGATTTCTGAGTAGATAACCAGACCTACAGAAAAAGGTATTTTTTTTTCTCAGATGAGCACCTCTACTCTATTTGTTTAGCTGTATATAGCATAATAATGTTTGCAATAGATTATAGTTTTTTTATTGCTCTATTCTGAGCAATGTGAATTTACATGGTATTATTATTGTCCTTTATTTATAAAAAGTCAACATATTCTGCAGTGCTAAGCACAGGGCATACTGTGAGTGCATAAGACAAATGTGACAAAAGTTACATACTGGTACAGAAAGTGTAAGAGCATGTTCTCATAACAGCTTACAGTCTAAGTGGGTTAAGGGTACTAGTGTTAGAACTGCTGTTTTCAAGACGCTTTAACACCAGGACTGGTCTTCTTGACTGCAGGTTTCTAAACAAAGTGTCATCATTTCCTATTGTTATCTTTTGGATACTAGCAGCAGTGCTTAGCATAGACCTTTTGCAATGTATTGTCTTCTGAGATCAAGCATTGATTGGCTGCACTTGATGCTCAGTGTGGAAAGTAAAACTGAGCTAAAAGAAAACTCTAAGTGCCTCATTCAATTGCGATTTGGCCAATTGAATAGGGCTCTAAATAAGCACATAACAATTTTTTTTTTAAATAAGTTTTTAGTTAGTGAACTTCTATCCAAAAGCAAGGTTTTCACAAACTAAAGACTTCTTTAAAAAAAAATATGCTCTGTGCTTATTTAGAGCCCTATTCAATTGACCAAATCGCAATTGAATGAGGCCCTAAGTGTTCTGAACCAATGACTTAGGGGACTACAGTAATTCAAGAAAAAAGGCAATTATTTGTGATGTATGCAATAAACCAAAATTAGCAGCTGTGATAGTCATGGACTATTTTGACTAAATTTGTTTTTCTCTAAAAATATTTTTAATACCTGACCACTGTGGTCACATTGTTTATATGGTTCCATGAACAACAAAAGTTGATAATAAGCAACATTTTTTTTAGAAAGTAAAGAAAAAGGAATAAATAAATAAATACAGTCTTTACATATTTCACTTTATACACAATCTTTACTGCAGGACTTCCCATTCTCGTCTGGGCTACCTCTTGTAAACTGAGATTTTGACTTGAATGAAAGCACTGGCATTTTTATTGCCACATTTCTACAGATCAGACAGAGGCTACCTGTGAATTCAAAGTCTTGTCCTACCTCAGAAAGTAGATCAGTTGAAATGACCACACAACATTATTTCCCCTATTGGCTGGAAGTACATATGTTAACAAAGTGCATGCTAAATTTATATTGTAAGCTCTCCCAAGAGAAGGGCCCTCCTCCCCTCATGCAGCACTGTGTATGTACATATGTGTAGTTTTATTTTATCTGCCTTCTAATGTATGTAAATGTTTCTCCATTGTTTCTCCTAGCGCTATACAAATAAAATCTAATAATACTATTGCTTGGAACAAATTTACATATTTATAAAAGAAACATACATACTAAATGTTACATTTGGATACATTGGCTGCCGCAATGCTTTACCATTCCATAATTCTCTCATAATTTTCTTTTCTATTTTTCTCCAGCCTGTTCCAGTCCCTACACACGTCAGTAAAGTCCCAACCACCCTTACCCACCTAAATTAAAACGTGAGTCCACTATGTACAGTGCCTTGCAAAAGTATTCACCCCCTTGACTTTTTACCTATTTTGTTACATTACAGCCTTAAATTCAATGTTTTGTTAATCTGAATTTTATGTGATGGATCAGAACACAATAGCCTAAGTTGGTGAAGTGAAAAGAGAAGAATATATACATAAAAGATTTTTTAGAAATAGAAAACAGAAAACTGGCATGTGCGTACAGTGGATATAAAAAGTCTACACACCCCTGTTAAAATGTGACCTATAAACTGTACAACGCAATTGAAAAACAAACTGAAATCTTTTAGGTAGAGGGAAGAAAAAATATAAAAATAAAATATGGTTGCATAAGTATGCACACCCTTAAACTAATACTTTGTTGAAGCACCTTTTGATTTTATTACATCACTCAGTCTTTTTGGGTATGAGTCTATCAGCATGGCACATTTTGACTTGGCAAGATTTGCCCACTCGTCTTTGCAAAAACACTCCAAATCTGTCAGATTGCGAGGGCATCTCCTGTGCACAGCCCTCTTCAGATCACCCCACAGATTTTCAATCGGATTCAGGTCTGGGCTCTGGCTGGGCCATTCCAAAACTTTAATCTTCTTCTGGTGAAGCCATTCCTTTGTTGATTTGGATGTATGCGTTGGGTCGTTGGCATGCCGAAAGATGAGGTTCCTCTTCATGGTCAATGTTCTAGCAGAAGCCTGAAGGTTTTGTGCCAATATTGACTGGCATTTGGAACTGTTCATAATTCCCTCTATCTTAACTAAGGCCCCAGTTCCAGCTGAAGAAAAACAGCCCCAAAGCATGATGCTGCCACCACCATGCTTCACTTTCGGTATGGTGTTGTTTTTGTGCCAAACATATCTTTTGGAATTATGGCCAAAAAGTTAAACCTTGGTTTCATCAGACCCTAACAACTTTTCCCACATGCTTTTGGGAGACTTCAGATGTGTTTTTGCAAAATGTAGCCTGGCTTGGATGTTTTTCTTCGTAAGAAAAGGCTTTCGTCTTGCCACTCTACCCCATAGCCCAGACATATGAAGAATACGGGAGATTGTTGTCACATGTACCACACAGCCAGTACTTGCCAGATATTCCTGCAGCTCCTTTAATGTTGCTGTAGGCCTCTTAGTAGCCTCCCAGACCAGTTTTCTTCTCGTCTTTTCATCAATTTTGGAGGGAGCTCCAGTTCTTGGTAATGTCCCTGTTGTGCCATATTTTCTCCACTTGATGATGACGGTCTTCACTGTGTTCCATGGTATATCTAATGCCTTGGAAAAAAAATGGTACCCTTCTCCTGACTGATACCTTTTAACAATGAGATCCCTCTGATGCTTTAGAAGCTCTCTGTGGACCATGGCTTTTGCTGTGGGATGCGACTAAGAGAATTTCAGGAAAGACCAACTAGAGCAGCTGAACTTTATTTAGGGTTAATCAGAGGCACTTTAAATGATGGCAGGTGTATGCTGACTCCTATTTAACACGATTTGGAATTGCTTAATTCTGAACACAGCTACATCCCCAGTTATAAGAGGGTGTGCAGACTTATGCAACCACATTATTTTTATTTTTTATTTTTCTTCCCTCCACCTAAAAGATTTCGGTTTGTTTTTCAATTGAGTTGTACAGTTTATAGGTCACATTAAAGGTGGAAAAAGTTCTGAAATTATTTATCTTTGTCTCATTTTTTTACAGCACAGAAACCTGACATTTTAACAGGGGTGTGTAGACTTTTTATATCCACTGTATGTATTCACCCCCCTTTGTTATGGAGCCCATAAAAAGCTCTGGTGCAACCAATTACCTTCAGAAGTCACATAATTAGTGAAATGATGTCCACCTGTGTGCAATCTAAGTGTCACATGATCTGTCATTACATATACACACCTTTTTTGAAAAGCCCCAGAGGCTGCAACAACTAAGCAAGAGGCACCACTAACCAAACACTGCCATGAAGACCAAGGAACTCTCCAAACAAGTAAGGGACAATGTTGTTTAAAAAGTACAAGTCAGGGTTAGGTTATAAAAAAATATCCCCAGGAGCATCATCAAATCTATCATAAACAAATGGAAAGAACATGGCACAACAGCAAACCTGCCAAGAGACGGCCGCCCACCAAAACTCACGGACCGGGCAAGGAGGGCATTAATCAGAGAGGCAGCACAGAGACCTAAGGTAACCCTGGAGGAGCTGCAGAATTCCACAGCAGAGACTGGAGTATCTGTACATAGGACAACAATAAGCCGTACGCTCCATAGAGTTGGGCTTTATGGCAGAGTGGCCACAAGAAAGCCATTTGGGAGACTTCCAAAATGTATGGAGGAAGGTGCTCTGGTCGGATGAGACTAAAATTGAACTTTTCGGCCATCAAAGAAAACGCTTTGCCTGGCGCAAACCCAACACATTGCATCACCCAAAGAACACCATCCCCACAATGAAACATGGTGGTGGCAGCATCATGCTGTGGGGATGTTTTTCAGCAGCCAGGACTGGGAAACTGGTCAGAGTTGAGGGAAAGATGGATGGTGCTAAATACAGGGATATTCTTGAGCAAAACCTGTATCCCTCTGTGTGTGATTTGAAGCTAGGACGGAGGTTCACCTTCCACCAGGACAATGACCCCAAACACACTGCTAAAGCAACACTTGAGTGGTTTAAGGGGAAACATGTAAATGTGTTGGAATGGCATGGTCAAAGCTCAGACCTCAATCCAATAGAAAATGTGGTCAGACTTAAAGATTGCTGTTCACAAGCGCAAACCATCCAACTTAAAGGAGCTGGAGCAGTTTTGCAAGGAGGAATGGGCAAAAATCCCAGTGGTAAGATGTGGCAAGCTCATAGAGACTTATCCAAAGCGACTTGGAGCTGTGATTGCAGCAAAAGGTGGCTCTACAAAGTATTGCCTTTAGGGGGTGAATAGTTATGCATATTGGATTTTTCTGTTATTTTGTCCAATTTTTGGTTTGTTCACAATAAAAAAAAACATCTTCAAAGTTGTGGGCATGTTCTGTAAATTAAATGATGCAAATCTTCAAACAATCCATGTTTAATTGCAGGTTGTGAGGCAACAAAACACGAAAAATGCCAAGCAGGGTGAACATTTTTGCAAGGCACTGTACATCTACAGTGATTCAAATGTGCATACTGAGTGACTTAAAGGGACACTTTAGTCCAAAATCATGCATTTAAGGGAGCATATTTTATCTATTCTTAAAAATGTTTGTACATGAAAATTAAAAATATATTAAGAAAATTAACACAAGAGCAGCATAGAAAAAGCAAAGTGTTACCTCAGATGCATTGGGAGCCTCTTATTTGTGTTTTACATTGAAAATAAAGATAAAATAAATACATTATTGTGGATGTCCAAGGTCTACCAAGTCTACCAGCCACTCTGTATATTGTACCAGGTCAGGATAAGGAGATAAAATTAGACAGGGACCTGATTGCTTTATCTTTTTACATTCAAGACCATTCATGTTACATAAAAGAAAAAACACTTTTGTAATGTTATTTATAACTTAATTTTGCAGTGATACTTATCATTTTTGTGCACAATAAATAATTTTGGACTACATTACCTATGAAGCATCCCTCAATGTACAGTATGCAGCATAATATGGTAGTAAGGAAGAGCCATATGCATCACATGGATGTAATATTTTGCATATACCAGGTCCTTGGCATGCAGTTGCCATTTCACACCGCTGTTACTACAGAATAGTTTGGCCAGTGACAAGTCACTGAATAATAGGCCTCACCTTTTCATAGTACTGGATGTTTTTATCTGCCATCCCCGTGAGCAGCTGGCGGAAATCCTGTCTCTTATTATTCTGCCACCTTTCCATATCCGCCTTCAAGTCAGCATTGAAGCACTCCACCTTGTCTTGGCACTTCTCTACATCAGTTGGTCCCTAGAAGTCCATGTGGCAAGATTAGCAAATATGATTACAGATAAACAGACGTACAACAGTCGCAGATACAAGGAAGAAAAAGTTATTTATTTTTTAAATTATTATCATTAAATTTCACCTGCATGATTTAGGTTTCATATGAGGATTTCTTTGTTCCTCTGATTACAGGGTATTTGGTAACAAAAATCTAATTTTTATTAATAGATGGTCTAGGTTATGATCCAAAAGGTTTGTGTTTTAGAAGACTCTGGCTCAGAAAGTGTTATCCCAAAATATTGTTGTCCCACTGTGAAAAGCTGCACCTTCTGTGGCTTCCAGGCATCCTAATTGCAGTATACTTAAAAGTACTTGCTCTTGGAGCCATGAATGGTTCAGTGGAGATTAACAACAAACACAGAACAAAATACCTTTTGCTGTATCTTTAGTAGTAAAAAAGCAACATGGCTGTAGTTGGTCACACCTTTTAAGTGGACAAATATAATGGCATTTCATAGCTGAATTACCCCACAATTCTTTAAGTTGTCCTGAAGCATATACAATGTAAACCACAGAGCCAAGTGACACTCCAGATATTAACAGTGATTATTTCAGAATATCCTAAAAATGGCTAGATTGGAGAATTAAGAGAAACAGCCATATTAACAAATACATTGTGTCTTGAAAATACAAGACGTTCTGCCTATTTACAAACAGGCTGGAGGTTGTGAAGGTGGAGTGTGGAATATAATAATATAAAAAAATAGAGGTTATTAATCTTAAATGTTTGCCTTACAGCTTAGCAGCACAGCCAGTATATAAATATCACTGTTCCAATTCAAGTAACATATTCTGAATATCTGCTTCACCTTCTCTATTTTAATAGCTTCTTAAGTTTAGCAGTTACAGAAATCAAAATAAAATACTGTAAAAGAGCAGAAAAAAAGTTATGAATTTAATCATTTAAAAGGACCACAGAAAAAATAAACAAAAATGTGTCAATTTAATTAATATTGCTCTTTTTTAAAAAAACATTAATCCATTTGCTCATGGATTAAACTTTCTATTTTCCCCTAAGGTTGCAGCCATTTTGCTATTAATATGTGACTTGATAGCAAGATCTCCATCCTGCCAACAATACAGTTGTGGATTTATCCATGGCTGAGTTTGCTCCTGACCGGTTAGGAGACTAAGTGATGTCACCAGTGACATCATCCAATCACGTTACATGCGTGAGATCCCCCATGCGAGGGTTCACCTAAATTAAAGCACAGAAAACTATGCATGTAGAAAGTAGTAATGAGAGTCAAGGACATTACTCGTTATCTGTGTGTGTGTGTATGCTCACCCCAGTACGTTCTTCTCGTTTCAGGGCTGCAGCTTCTAGTTTGGCTTCATATTCTGCTTGTACCGTATCTCTCTTCTTCAACACGGTCTGGAGAGTAAAAGCACCGATTAACACAGGATAGAGAATAATGGTGGATCAACAAGAACTATTGCCAAGTCTTAGAAGTGGGGAACCTGTGGCTGAATCATTTACTGTCCTTGCAGGTTTGAGTGTGGAGTAGAATGTCATCAGATTCAATGGACAGATGACTCATAAAAGCAGAAGCAATATCAACTACCTAAATGACAAAATGTAAACTAAAAACAGTTTAGCTTTTAAAAAAAAAAAAAACACACAAAAAAATAATTAACGCACAATAAGAGTCGTGCCCAGAGGCTAATTAAGAGAATTACTTTCTGAGGTCTGCATGCACCCTTCTTCTCCATGTCACATGGTTTTAGACTAAAAATAGTGCAAGCAAGCCCTGTGGGTATTTATCCATTACTGGCAATCACTACACTGAAAAATAAGATGACAGTACATTCTTGACAAGTGGATCAGAAAGGTTGATTGAGAGGTAAAAATAAGAAACAACAAAAAAAAAAGTTTTCAGTAAGAAAATGCTATTTTTAAAAACACTTTAAAAACTGTATATATAAATTAATAAGTAATTTTTCTTTACATACATAAAAAACTAATTCAATGACTTCAACGGACAAAAAGGCACCAATTCAGTTTAGTAAAACTTCACAATACTCAAAATATCTATTACTGGACCCATCCCCAGGTCACAGTTGTCTAGACCAGTAGTAGACAAAGCCAATACTGGAATGCCAAAGACAGGCAAGCATTTTTCTACAGCATGTCACTGCCTCAGTCTTTGTTATAAGGGCACAGTTGTGCATAAAACAGAAACCCTGAAATTATGGCTTGCATGGCTTGTAAGACACAGATGTTGCCTGCCCTTGATATAGTTTATCAAAGGGTATATAGATCTGACGTAAAAATAAACGACTGTACTATCCCACACAATGCATCCGAAAGATCCTCATCTTCTCATTGATCCATGGGTTGACAACTGCCATAACCGTTTCAAAATCTGCTCTCTGCGTACCTTTATAGTGTGTGAGCAAATTACATATAAACAAATGTATTCTAGATCTGCTTAATCAACCATGTAAACCATATGTAGAACTGCACACACCGATACATTTATACCTGCTCTGATGTAACGGATATACTGTATACTGAAAGTGTTTCATTTACCTTCATAGATTCAGAGTACAGGATATACTCTCTGAGCACAGGCAGGAAGTCCTCCGTCATGTCCTCTGTCAGCTCCTCCAGTGCTGTGCTGCAGTTCCCAATGCAGGCAGACACACCCTCAAGAGGCTCGCTTAGCTCGCCTTCTAAAGCACTCCATGTGGAGTAGACAGGACCGTACTCCCGAAGCTCCACTAGGTACTCTGTCATGGAACAGTAAGGAACATTTAGAGCTATTAAGTCAATAAGTTCTGCTGAAATATTGTTTTTATAATCTGAGTATTCTATCGATATTTTATTTTTCTGCACCAAGAACATCTAATATCCCTCTGCACTGCATATTATTTTCATCCCATCCATACAACATATTATTCACTTGTCATTTTCAGGTTTTAGAATTAAATTTCATGGTAACATTTCATAAAGTAATCTACGCATCTGCCATCATAACCTCCTTTGGTTTCACAATTTGGTTGCCGAATATCAAATTTCTTTCTTCTAACAATCAAGCATATACACCACTTGCCAAATGAAAATTCCTTGGCAATGAATGTCTTCACAATAATATGAGGAGAATCAGTTGTATGGCTTTATAATGAGAAAATGTATTTGGGCGATTACAGAATTGTGCTTTGGACACAAGAGCAGCTCAAGATCTCGCAAAGGCAGAAACAGCATGTATGTAGAAAAGTCAATAAAATATGAAATACGTGTGATTCTGATCTTATGTGGTAACATTTTTAATGAGAACAACTACAAAGCATTTCCAAGACAACAGAACTTACCCACTTGCTCTTTGATAATACGCTGTGCTATTCTATCAATAGTGCCAAGTTTTAGTGCAAACGTGTCCAAGTACTCTCCAATCCCTGCAAATTCACTAGGACGATTCTTCAGCTTGTAACCGCTTGTCACGTATCGTACAGACTCTCCCATCTTGGAGAGTAGTGTGATCCCTTGCTTTTTGTGACTGTTCAGATCCTAAGAAAGAGATTAAATTGTATTTATTATCACGATTACTGTCCACTGCAGTCATAGAGTCAGCTTTTCTTTACACATTTTTGCCTCCCCCCCCCCCCCCCCAAGATATTGTTGGTAACTGGTTCTTTACTTTGTTTGGTCTTCTACATCTATCTATATTTACACAGATACACTTTTACCTAGATCCTAAATACATCTGGCAGGCTAATAAATGTATTGTAATAATATAAACTATTCTATCCACCAAGATGTCCCTTACTGCATAGTTTTTAAATTATTAATATTGTTTTAACCTTTCTAATGCATGGAGATGAGTCCCAAAAGGACAAAGCAGCTGTCTGTGAGAAGTTACTGCAGATGCACATCTGGAACATAACATACATTAAAGGTTGTACCATACCAGCCGGCATGTGCACAATGGAGAGTTGTGTTACTACTAAATAAGAGGCTTCATTTGAATATCTCTGCATATTTTCATAACATGTACCTAGTCCTAGTCATTGCAGAAAAGAAAATGACATATGTAAACAAATAGAATTACAAATGGCTGTTATATATTTTGAGTGGAAGTGTTAGATAACTGAGCTTAGAAGTTTAATTATCTCTTGCAGTTGGGGTGATAAGCAATAAGGGCATATGCAGTGGTTATAGATTCTAATATAGAGACAGAATAATACAAGATACATAGATAACTATACTAGACTAGACTTCAACATCTGACATTTTCCATGTCATTATTCCTTAATATAAAGCAAATACTGTGTATACAGTTATTGCCAAAGAGAATTGTATTTTGTAGTTCTGTACTTTCACTCATGTTCAAATAATTTAGACTAGAAGTCTGCAAGTTTTCAGTATTGCATGGTGCTTTGGGGAAAGCTCTATGGTCACTGGATTCTAAGCTCAAAGCCAGGGCCCTCCATCTTTGTAATGTGTTAGTACTGTTTTTCCTTGATCACAACTTATGTATAGAGCTACGGAATATGTTGGTGCGTTACAAATAAATAACAACAACAACAACAACAACAACATGCTAACCTTGGCTGTGAGAAAGACACTGAAATTCTCATTAAAAGAGAGCACTGGGTGATCTGCAATCCTCTTCAGGAACTTGTCTAACGCTCTTCTCCTGGTCTCTACAAACTCTTCAGAAAAACGGTCAACTACTCCCTTCACCACAAATTTCTCAGGCAGAGGCTGCAAAGAAAAAAGAAACAACACATACACGGTTATTCAAACAAGCATTATATGCGAGAAAACACAGCAAATCTCCCCACCAGACTGTTAGGTCTCAAGTCGGCGAAATACAAAGACAATACAAAAAATTGGTGCGTCCGAGACTTGTAACTTATAACTTTGTGCCAACTGTACTCTTGTAAATTGTGCTACAGAAAAGGTTTGCGCCTTTTAAATACAGAGTAAAAATAGGAACAGCAACAACAACATCTTGATGGAAACCATATGCCTTCTGTCCAATGACCAGGTGATTCTGTCCATTGTGTGAGTGCCTTTTTGCACCAAGTTTGTGAATCCATTTTGCACAAACAATCCACAACTAATAAAGATTTGCACAATTCTGTGAGCACCTGCTTTTTTATTCATAGTAACACTTTTATACTACGCAATCCTATTTTTGGTATTGTTGTATGGAGTAGTTCACAATATAAATATCACGCCATCTATATAAAATTGTTCTTATTAAAGAAAGAAAGAGTAGAGAGAGAGAAAAAACAAATAAAGCATAGAGGGTATTTCTGATGGAGTGGAAAACTTGGGGAACAGAGTGAGTTTACACTAGACATTAGATGGAGTAACACATGGAATGAGAAGGGATATAGAGGGATCAGCAGATTTATGATAAGAAGGAATTGGAGTGAGAAATGAGGGGAGGAAATGGCCATAGGGCTAAAAGGAAAAATAGATCACTGGCCAAAAGAGCAGAAAAAGAAATTGAAAGACAAAAAAACAACTAAACAAAGATAAGTAAAAAAGGTTAAAATGTAAGTGGGTAGTGATGAAATGTGAACAGATATTAGGAGGTATAATGGCGTGGAAACAGAATAAAGAGGAAGCCCTGTCTGCCTCCCTCTTGATTTACTGCCCCAGCCATGCTCTTGTGTGGAATATCCAGGCCTCAGATTATACTTGTACTGATCACAGGCCTGATAGCAGTGAATTGATCCTGTTTAGATTTCTTTCCACTTTGGACTGATATTTGCTTGAGTATCCTTGAGACCAATGCTCTATTCTATTTGGGTGCCGTGTAGTACGTTCTTTGCACTGCACTAGTGAACCTTTAGATTGTAAGTTTGTGAGTCTTCAATCTTGCACTGTGCTTTTGGGAAAGCGATATGGACACCGGATTCTATTGCAATATATTAATATTGAATTTGTCTTTGCCTGGAAACTAACCTATGTATGGTGCTACGGAATATGTTGGCGCGTTACAAATAAACAATGATAATAATAATGATGCTGGACATGCTATAGACAAGGAATAGCAACAAAAGTGATGTAGTGTTGCACTAAGTGTACACCGGGCTAAAATGGAAGTTTCTTTTATCAATACTTTAAAATGCCATCAAAACTGGAAATGTAAAGGACCACAGCTGTCCAGTTAATCAAGAGAACATACAGTAACAAATTGAACACCATAACCGGCACATTTAAAAAAAAAAGAAAGTAATAAATAAATAAATAAACAAACGCATCCAATACATTTTGCTACTTTCATATTCAATTATTCTTTACTGAAAGCTTGAATTTTCTTTTCTTGTCATGAGGGTTGTGCCATTGTAAACTAGTTAGCTTCCCATTAGTCCTACTGGAAGCACTTGTAGCGGTCACATTTTCATTGTGCAGATTACTTTTTTTACATTCTAAAACCATGTAGCACATTTTCCAGTTTAGTGCTTCAAGTGAGTACATTTTAAAAACATGACCAAAGTATATCTTTAAAGAGTTTGGAACTTAAAATAAAACAGGCAAGAAATAAAGCACATATAACCAATTCCTTCCATCCCAGATGAACCTCAGACACACCGCAGAGTTATAAAGCAGCGCATAAAAAGAAATCCTGTGATCACTCCAGTAATACATTACTTAGCATGGGGTGACAATAAAATAAACAAACAAACATACATAAACCATCAGCCCATTTAGGTTTTAGGCCCAGTTGGCAGCACAAAAGCATTGGCTTACTACCTACGGGAATGAAGTGGGTGTACTGCGTTTCTTCAAGCTTGTTCCGCAGCCAATCAAAGTCCTGATACCTCCGACGCACAGAATACTCTGGCAAATCAAATTCTGTTCTGGTTGTCTGAAAAAGAAAAAACATATTGAAATTAAAGGATTTATTTTTCTTTTTTTGCATCAGAAAGAGATTTTAACATGTGCCACCATATGTTTTCTTTTTCAAATAAAGGTCTCAGAGGACAAAAACTGATTCATAAGTTTAACTGCTCCGGGAGGCTTGCCTTTCAAAGGCCAATGAGACTTCCAAAGTATACCCTCTGCAATTCCTGTTCGTTCCAATGAAATATAAACACATTCTATATGTTTTTATATATTTTTTCAGCTTTTGTGATGTTTAAGACATGTTTAAAACTGTCTAAAACTAGAAAATTGCATGCACATAAACCAGTATTAAATGATTCACCAGAACAAGGGCCTTCAAAAAAAGTGCTATTATTACTATGTTAACAAAAGTTAAACTTGGCTACATATTAGGAAAATGTTGCAGATTACAGAGACATTTAGGGAACATTCTTTCCAGAGTAATGCTGAATAAGCACAAAAACATGTCTTCAGTAGTTAATGTTTCTGTAAAAATGAACTGTAACTCAAACCATGAAATTAGTGGTTTTGTGGAGTCAGATAATAGCGACATATTTTACTTTCAACCAGCTGAATTAAATCGGTCATAAGGACAAATATTGCTGTACATTCTTATTATGTACATAGAATAGATTTTAGATAAAAATTCATGGCAGGAGCCAAAGACTATGTAGACTATGGACAGTAAACGGTTTTCCGATTGGCTGCCAATTAACCACAGAGCTCCTCTCTACAGAGTATTATTGCTCTTGTATTTATAGTACTTATAGACTGAAGGTACTCCAATTCAAGAATCACATTTGATTAAATCCATCAACACTGCTATCATCCTCCCACAAACTAAGGCAATGTAGATATTATTATTATATATGTTAATGGGTCCCTGGTGTTCCAGTGGTTAGGATTCAGTGGGACCTGGGTTCAATTCCAGGCAGGGAACCAAGCGGTTACACCACCCTGAAGCCAAGCAGGGTTGTGTCTGGTCAGTACTTGGATGGGAGACCACCTAGGAATACCAGGAGCTGTATGCTGTGGCCCACTGGAGAAGGAACTGTCAAACCACTCCAGTATTTCTGCCATGAATACCAAGTGGATCAACATGGTGTGTTATGGTTCAGGAGGTCACAAAGAGTCGGACACGACTAAACGGCACAAACACACATATACGTTAATACATATCCATGGAAATACCTGTTCAAGTAATTATAATATTTGCTAGTGTCTCTGGATAAGCTCAGATGAAAACTTATATTGATGCACAGTACCAGCTTTCATGGATTTGAGCACTTAAAGGACCAAGGCAGTTTAAGAAGAAAAAAAAAACTTTATGGACATGTAACAAACTGTCAATATTAGCAGCTGTGTACGGTATGGCCATAAAGCAATTTTAGGAAAATTTGAATTTATTAATGTATTGTGTTTATGACTACAGGAATCCATTTTTGTGTTTGTTACATCACATCCTGAGAGCTGGATGATGAGTGTGTGTGTTTGTAGTGGAGAGAGTAATTGGGGAGGAGGAAACCGGCAGAAGTTCAGCGCCTTTGTTTGATAAGATTTACATTAACTCCACACCTCTCCCCTTTCATGCCCAGAAGTAGACACTTGCATCGAAGACTGTAAAATGGATCTGTCTGGTGTCTCCCGAGGCATCAAATGTTCTTTTTCATAATTAGCAACCAACTTGTTGGTTTTCTTGCTGCTTAATTATGCGCTTAAAATGTTTTTTCATTGTACAGTGGTCCTTGATGAACAAATATGTGTTTTGTATGTCCCCCTTCACATCCGTGAAATAATTTGGGCACTATACATTTATACCCACCTTTCACCCACCCTCTGCAGATTCTTTGCTTCATTTCCAGCTTACCATCAGCATCTCTCCCCTTACCAGGTTATTACAAAACAGCATATAGAAAATACTGGCAGACAGGATTGAGTCAGGAGCATAAATACAGTTATATAAAAAGGTATATAGAGGATTGAGCTGCTGTACTAATAAGCCTAGTGTGGATTACAGGCGCTAATGAAAGCGGATCTTGCAGGCCTTTAATTGGCAGACTATTGTATTGGGAGATATAAAGAAACAGAGGTGATAATTATACAACTGGTTCTGCAACAAAAGGATCACCATGAGAGGACACCAGCGGGAGGAGAAGTACGTGTAATGCGTTCAACTAGTGATAAAGATCAGGAAACCATACCATAGTATTATACCAATATAGCCATACTTTCTCATCACCGTACTGAGATCCAACGCCCAGAACTGACTGGAGCATAAGCATCCGAGTATAAAGAAAATGCAATATCCCACCATTCATTAGTCTGTTTAGCTGTATAGATTTTCTAAACTCTACAGACTGTACCACATAGAGCCTTTAGTATAGGCAATACTACAGCTTTTCAAATTGCTATTAAAACCTACACTTGAGGGGGAAAAAGCATTATAAATATAAAACATATTTTCAAGCTTTTTAGCTCCCTCAAAACATGTCTGGAGAAAGATTTTTTTTTTTTTTTTTTAAATCAACATTTTGTAAATGTTATACACACTTAAAACTGCTCTTAATATTGCCACATATTCTATTAGCTACTTGTAATGCAATTATGTGTTACCTGCCCACAATCACTACGGGCCAGACAGACGCAAAACCGGCCTTAGAACTCCATTGGTTTTATCACAGCTCGGATATTACAAGCTCTAAATAATTAAAGCTATACAAATCGATATTAGATTAGACCCGTAGCTCTAGCTCACAAATAAAGTCTGAACCGCAACTGAAAAAAGTATCAAGTTTCTGTCAAAAATATTACTAGTACTAAATAGGAGTCACAAGGGCTTTTTTAAACACTTATTAGAGCTGTAACAGTAATTAAACACACAATACTGTACTTTAAACATATGGGAAGGCATAGAAAGACAGAATGAATTGCACAACAGTCTCAAAGCCACAAATATGTAATTAAAACATTTTAAAATGTTATTTCTGAGTAAAATCGATCCTGGGACTAAAGGGGTTAATTGATATCATGAAACCCACAGACTAGAATAGATGATCGAATACATTTTATAGATTGCTGGATTGTGAGCCCGATATATTACTTATTGGTACCAATTAATTCTTAACCTTTGATTGCAGATTACATGCAACTTCCATGCTTTACTATCATCATGATGACAGACTCGTTTACTATTGGTTGTGTCCAAGAAGTAAAATCACAGGCTTGCTTAAGAATTGTCAGATTATATCATCACGTCCCCTGAAATCATACTTACAAAAAAGGCAGGGTTTACGAATTTAGGCTTAAGGAGGTAAATTGAGGGCTTCAGTCAATATAATACATATAAACATTAGAGAGAGAAAAAAAAAACACCCACAGCAAAAATTATGGGTTAGAGTCATTTGAGGGCTCCTGATAGAATAGGTCTCAGTGTGTCATTTATATAAACAAATGAAAATTGCTTAGATAAATTACATTTAATCAGCAACATTTCACCTTGCCCAACACATAGCAGGTTGGCCCTCTAGTTTCTGCTGAAGTTATGATGCAGACTGCCATGTTTCATTTCAAGTGAAAATTGGCAGCCTACATTACAGCTTCAAAAGAAGACAAGGCTGTCAGGACTGGTAGAATTGGTGCTAACATAACCGAATTCACATAGCAGATTCCTAATAAAAGATGCACTATATCAATCTACAAAATAACCCATTATCTGTTCATTTGTATTTTTGTGAGGGCTGAAGAATCCCTTTAAATTTAAGTAACTAGAAGAGATGCCTACTTTCATAGACAGATACACTGCACAGTAAGTATGCCTTAAAATATCACTTAAGTGTCATTTCCAGTATGCTCTTTTGAGGAACTTGACATGCTAATGTGCAAAATGTTTTACATAGTTAAAATTATTTTATTCAATTTAGACATATAAAGACATAATTCAGTAGCGGAGTAAGCCCTCATAGGGAAACCCTCCCCCTCAAGCTATAGACAGACAAATAGTCTAAAATGTAACCCCCATGACAGTCATATAACATTTTCTCTAGAATGATTTTATGTTCCTATTTCATACATGCTAATGCTGTTGTATTGTTAAATACGTGTTAGCACAGTATGGAAAATCAGCAATGCTCCGTTTTGATGAGTGATATCAGTGATAATATGTCAGTCTGTGATAAGGGATATGAGATTGCCAAGAATCACATTTACAGACCAACAGATAAAAGGACACACTAAATCAGAAAAACTCATAGGGCCTCTGAAAGGATTTGGTCTTCAGTTTAGTTTAAAGAACCCCTGAAGTGTCATATTTATACTATGCTTTTTTGAAAAACGTAATAAAGGCTAGAAGGCCGAAATGTTTTTAGAAAGTTACAAAATAAAGTCTTAATTTGATCAGTCACTTGGAAGGGACCTTGGATGTAGAGAAGATCTTGGTTCAGTTATAATGAAAGCATTCTTCTTCAAAGTGACACTTCAAGGCTCACTGTAGTGGTCATATAAATAGGGTGCCAAATGTTTATTTAGTTCCGGATTTGCCATAAAATATAATATAACATAACATAGTCTTGTAAACTGCTTCCAGCAGACCTGCCTCTCTCTACCCCTATTAGGTGACCATGAGGAGAATGAAGATTTGCCCATAAGACTGACCTAATGTTTTACTGCCTGCAAAACGCCACTGAAGGGAAGTAGGCAGATAAATAATGCCAGGACAACAGATAAAGAGACAACCAATGTAGCTCCCATGGACAAGTTCCTCTCCGTCACAAAAGGAATGGAGAAAAGCGGATCTGCTAAGATTCATGTGTAATATGTAAAAGCTGCATTTATTATTTCTACAAATACAGAATTTATTGCTAATCAGATACTAAATAAAGACATGAAACCCTATCTGAGCACTTCCGGGGCCCTTTAACAACAGGATTAAGTAGAAATGCAAGTCCCAGTAGATTTACCCTCTCCCTCATGGTCCAGTTAGCTATTAGATCTCACACGGTTCAATACAGATCATGCTCCGACATATGAAGACTGCCTGTAAATGCTTTAAAGCTTGTGGCTTACACAGCGGCCAATTGTTTGTTACATACCTCACAAACATGACTTCTTTCAAAAATGGCAATGCTCACAGGTAGCAAGCATGCGTGTAAATAGTATGTGGGACGCGTGGTCCATGCCATCCAGATATCAAATATCAGTACGAAATATCACACAGAAACTAAGTTCTCCAAGAAGACTACTGAGCGACATATGTACTAAATCAGGATTATTTTTTTTTAGGTGTGAAATGCTCCTAAAATATACTTTTTAGGTAACTTTTTTTTATTTTTTAAATGCGTTTTCTTTTTTATTTAACAAAGTATGCAGTCGGAAGGGTAATTTCTTTTCACACCACTATAGCCTGCCTTTAAGGGGAAACTAAACAGGTTCTACAAACTCCTTAAAAAGCGTTAAAAGAATACAATTAAAATACATGTGCTTTATCTCTTAACAGTCCTCCTATCTGTTGGTGTTTAAGAGGAACTGTTAATGGTACCACACTCCCTACCATTTCTGTAGGCACATAGACCTTTTGGAGTACCTATTGCTGGACAGCGTGGGCGTGACTTTTTAATAGTAGATATATAATGTATAAGCATTATAATGTCATGGTTTAATATTTATAACAATACTAGTAATTTGCCCGTCATAAATCACAGTATCATATATTATGTTCAATTGTCTGTGCTGTCTCTGTGTGCCCACTCCCTGTGAGCCCTCTATGTGTGTGTGCACGCACTCTCTCTGTGTCCACTGTCTCTACGCTCTGTGTGCCCACTGTCTCTCTCCCCCTCCCTCTTTGCCTGCCTCCCTCTCACTGCCTCTCTCGCCCTCCCTGCCCCCCCCCCCCCGCACTCTGCCCCCTCTTGCCTTCTCGCTCTCTCCATCCCTGCCTCATTCCCTCTCTCCCCCATTCCTCTTTCTGTATGTGCAGAAACTATGCACCTGTGCCGCGCATGTGCGCCATACCTCCCAGTGCCCCGGCAAGCGGCAGGTTAGTACGTATCGCGCAGGCGTTACTCACATGCTGCTAACTATTATAGCGGATGACCGTGGGATTTCAGGAGTGCTGAATATATAAAACTTGCTTTCTCCTGGGATCATTAACATTACTCCCTAGGGGGTTCACATGATTGGAATGATTGCAGTGAAAGGCGATGGAGGCTGTATCCATATTTTTGAAATGAAAAATACAAAACCATATCTATACTTCCTTAGACAAGTGGACTATTGAGTAATTGTGTGCACATTCCTATCTCCCTTCAATGATGACTTTTAACACGCCACACCTGAATAAAGCATGTACATGATATGTATGAGGATCTCCAACTTCATTCAAATATTCTTCCCAATTCACAATGTTCTGCTACCACACCACGAAATTAGGAAAAGGTCATTTTTGACAACACCGCTTCAGACATCTAATTTGTTTCTAGCTTAAATGCCAAAATCAACATAATTAAACATTTCCTGAACTACCACACAGCTAGAGGTAGAAATCTGTGGGTGGGATGTTCAGTGTAAAAATAGATCTTAGCCGAGGTGCACTGTTCTGTATAAAGACGAATAGCTGCAGCTCACACATAAAATTAAATTATCATGTTCCAATATATATTTAGCAAAAGTACAGATGTACATGCAGATTTGCAGCAAGACGTGAGGTTCTGTTTTAATTGAAATAATTAAAGCTCGTGGGCTCTTGGATGTTTTCTGAAATAATGTCAGGGTGAGGATGTAAGCTAATGTTCCAGTCCTGGTCACCACTGACAAGTAACCTTGAATATGTCTTTGAATAGTGCAGCATGTATGACAGAAAACAGGCAGACTGTAAAACAGTATTAAACAAGTGGTGAGTAGTGACCAATACCTATACAGACTGATCATTTTAGTCTTAGTCGAAAGCTCTGCAAAATTGAGGAAAAAAGGTCCAACAATTCAAATGACATGTACCGGGTGCAGATGATCATTCTTCTCAGCCACACAATGACTTCTCAGCCATATTTCTTTCTAGATGGATTTTTTTTCTTAAAGAGCCACTGTAATTCTACAACACTATAGTACACTGTATTCTACGGTATGATACAAACGTGAACAAAAAAAACAAAAAAAAGTGTCCGACAAATCCAAGGTAACTTTTGAAATTTAGCACTTGTGATATCACTTTGATAAGAAATTGTAAAACCGAGACTGGACAAAAATAATTGAAACAAGTGGGGTAGTAGATTTCAATTCAGAAGGATATTAAAGACCCACTGTAATGCCCTAATGACATCAGATTGTATTTTTTAAATTAGTTATTGATCATTAATAAAAAGTTTATATTCAATGATTTTTTTAAATAAAAAAGTATTCAATATTAAACTAACAGTTCACACTTTGATGTCAGCATCCACCATGTGGCTTTGTCTAGCAGACAGTGCTAAATTTCCAGACAAAGTGTACCAACACAACGATCTTCATTGGCTGGTGACTTCTTGTGTCAAAGAGCTCTTGCTATGGAGGATCTTTGTTTATTCTATTCTTTGTTTGTTCTGAAAACCCTTTAGATCAGTCTCCCAACCAACCTCCTCCTTCTCCTTAAATGATCTTATCAAGGTGCATTCAAACATTATATTTTATATTTGTGAGTGCTATCTTCCTGTTAAAAAGGCCACTGTAGTCCGACAATGCCTAGCATGCATTTACAAGATTACATTTGGAACATTACAAACAGTTTGTACGTGAATTGATCTATAGTGTAAAAAAAATACATTCAATATATAGATAATGTGGAATTGTTTTCTCCTCCTCTGCCCGATATGTTACAGGAAACAGAATAACAGTTTATCCAGAACAGGATAATCATGTGACATTGAATAAGAAGTGTCAAGGAGCATATTATACCATAAGTGGTACAGTGTCATAAAATGGGGTGTGTTAGCCTAGACTTAATAAATATTATCTGACCACTTCTACGTTAGCATCAGCTCCCTGACATAAGTTTATTCATCACATATTGAAACTGTTGAAAAAATATCCTTTCAGCATAAGAGAACTGGCCCCATTTTACCACACTGTGCCACTAATGACATATTAAAGCCATATGCAAGTGAGCTGGGTTTTTAATGCATCTGAGAGTGGAGAATTTATAGTGTTTGAAAAAAAGTATTTGCATGAAAAAAATGCCAAAATAAACATTTAAACCGTTAGCCTGAAGTTTGCTGAATTTCTTGCATTTGCAAACTGTTGTCTCTCAATGTTTATACCCCCTGAAATTCACAGGGAATATTAACATGAGTAATACATTATATGTTTTTGGCCTGGGGATTGTGCTGGCATGATCAGTTAGCAACTGAAGTCTGTCCTACTGTGGGAAGTCACAGGATGTCAGACACTTTCCTTTCCTTTAGCTAATCAGCAGTTTTTATAAATTGTTTTTTTTTTTTAAATGAAGTACCCAATATACGTAGTGCTATTGCTGGGGGTGTCTACATAACCCCCAGCATATTTTTTTTTTTTTCATGCAAACATTTTTTGCTAGGTGTGTTATGATTCATAACCCACCTCACTTGCATATATACCTTTAAGCTCGCTGGAACAAAATGAATGTGTCCAGGGGCAGGGTATTACCTGCCAAAAACTATTGCATGCTGCAGAGTGACCCTTGAGTAGTACATTCCTGCAAGGAATTACAGTACATAAAAGGAGAAGTGTTTGCTCAGGCACTTTTCTTCAAGTGGATGTGTAACTTTGCATTGTACTATTAATGAGATTTGCGTCTCTCTGGGTAAGTGTGACATTCTGTGTGGTCTCATCACAAGTTATCAGTTGCTAACACTAACAGAACCTCTGACCTCACTTAGGAGCCCCCACAGCTACATTCATTATTCACAGCTTATTCCTTTGGTGTACTGGGCACCACTCTTGTAATCCTTAACAGCAGCTAATTAACAAGTAACAACTAAGAAATCAAAAATAAAAGTCCCTGGCTACAGAAATGTAAAATCAAATAAAAAAATGGCAAGAAATTGTTTATGTTTAATGACAATCTTATCTTTCTCTTATTTAAAAGACATATATAAGTTTCCTGGATTCTGAATGCATCTGATAAGGAGAATCAGTAGTGTTTGAAAACATTTTTTTTCTTTGCATGAAAAAATAACAAGTTAAACATTATTAAAATTACCCTAAAGTTTGCTATCTCTTGAGTTTGCTAGCAATTGTTTTTCACCCTTAGAAATGCCTACTAAAATTAGCATAAAATTCATAATTTATTTTGTCCAATCACAGGCAGCTAATAAATTGTGTTAATCAGTGATGGCAGTTTGTGCAGGAAGGCATCATGGGATGCGTAGTCCCATGCACAAGGAAGGAGGAGGAACCCAGACATTGCTCTGCAGATCTCTGCACTGTACTGTACTGTTGTTGGCTTGAAGGTTAGTAAAGGGTTAAAATCCATACCCAAATGCAGCACTTCTATTGGTAGGTTCACTGTACCTATGTAAGAAGCTTCTGGGGGTGTGGAAAACAAATCTTTTTAAATTAAATAAGTCTGTATGTGTATATGTAAATGTGATATAAGCAGTATGTGTTAGATGACAGAAAGTTAAACAGGGAAACTTGGATATACCGCTAAAATGTTGCAGACATACTATTTATAAAAAAATGTTATGGCTAGACAAGAGACATATTGTTGGCTCTTTCTTAAATTTAAACAATGAAAACAAGAAGATGACTACATTTCATACTGCGTTTCACTTTGTAAATGTTATATTCTCTTTTTTTTGTATCTCAGTCAAACTTAAAAATTCCACAAATAGACTAATACAGGCCAATAAGACTATTGGTAAAAAAGAAGAAAGAAAAAAAAAAACTTTAAGTCGTACAATCTACAAAAGTAAGGCTCATGTCTATGTTTTAATTATATACACTGTGTTTGTCAGTATAGAAACTGAGAAACCTGAAAACAGGAACAAGTACAACCACCTCTTACCTATATCCAGAAAGATTAGTACTCAAAACAGTATAAGGAAATTAATACTAGTGCCTGTGCATATGATAAACACTAACAATGAGGGAAAAACAGCCTTGTGTGTATATATATATATATATATATATATATATATATATATATATATATATATATATATATATATATATATCTCAAAGAGCAGTTTATCGATATTTATTTTGTGCTAATTAATTTAACTGGATATTAATTTGGTAATGAGAGCATGGACTTACTACAAATGTTACTCGTCTCTTAACTGTCTTGTTAAATGAGAAGAAAAATGTTACCCGTCTCTTATGGACTACTTTAATGACCTTTGCCCTAACTTTGAGACAAGAAGTAGTATGAGTGTAAGATTTAGGTGTAGGACAACATTAGCAATATTTGGGGTACTTATATCTCATTTTTGTTCTTAATATAGCTTATTTCCTAATTTAGTTTCATGTTTTATAGAAAACTATTTTCATATGTATAATCTAAGTTTTGTTTTAATATAACTATCTGTATCATTGGTGTCACTTTGTCATATCATTTTGCAACAGTCTATATATTAAAATTAATTTTCTATGACAGGGTAAGTGCAACTATGATGCAATTTAGTATATGTTATTCAGATACTTATTTTGTCACAAGACATGAGTGGGCAACTGAGGTATGATCTAATGTGGTTTCAAAAGGTCACACCACCCTGAATGCCATGCAGGGTTGGGCCTTGTCAGTACTTGGATGGGAGGCCACCAAAAAATACCAGGAGCTGTATGCTATGGCCCACTGGAGAAGGAACTGGCAACCCACTCCATTATTTCTGCCATGAATACCAAGTGGATCAACATGGTCTACTGCAGTCCATGAGCTCACGGAGAGTCGGACACGACGTAAACACACAACATAATCTGGTTTACAAACACAAGGAAATATACGAGTTATAAGGTGTGCTGTCTTTACTCATTGTTATTAATGGAGTAACCTCCCACAACTAATATAAACAGATCTCATCACCTCTAGCACACATATCTATTGCAACAAGCTGTCCAAAGTATTTAATGTGAGGGACCTGATTATTGATTGGCCAGATGGTGGTCCAAATTTAAACTACATTTTAGAAATGTAAATCTAAATATATAGATTAATATGTTTATGTACATTGTATAATCTAACTACACATGTTTTCATATATGATATGGTTTAAACTGTCCCAAGTGTTTTAAGGACACTCTCCCCTCCAGCCGGCGGGCAGTATGGAGTTGAATATTCTGAGCTCTTTCACAGTTACTTTGAAGTTAGCCGACCTTCTCTCGCTCTCTCCTGGAATCAGCACAGCAGTCTGATCTATCAGCGTTTTTTAATTACATTCTTACAAACGACTGTCTCCTCATCTATTCTCCTGCAGTAAATTAGCAAAACACAAATGAACCTATTTTTACTAAGATTAATCACAGCATTATCTATTTGTCATTGTCAGTGAAGTCTCTGTGGGATAGAAACCACATCACCTAACAAGAAAAAATACAACGCAAAGTATTGCAGTAGGCCATGCTGATGACATAAAGCAAAATACAGAAATCTTACTTTTCAATGTCTCTGAATATTCCAATTATTAAAAGCATTACTAAAAATAGTTGTTGCAGAGATCCTTTAAAGGCATATGTAAATTTCCTGGATTATGAATGCATCGGATAGAGGAGAATCAATAGGTTATGCAAATATTTTTTTACATACAAAATAAAGATTTACAAACGCACCATGATGTTTGCTAAATCTTTTCAGTTGTGAAACTGCAGCTTTTGTTAGTTGACAGCCCTGAAAATCCCTGATATGATTAGTATAAAATTCATAATTTGCTTTGGCCAATCAGGAAAAAGCAGAGGTTAGCCGATACATTTGTATTAAACTCTGGTGTTCCTGTGTTGCAAAGCAGTCTGGGAAATGTAGTCTCTCTCTCTCTCCTTGTGCTCCAATTCAGCTGTTAGCTCTGAACCCGCCCAACCATGTGATTTCAACCAGGAGCATTACTTCCTGTGGTCTCTACCAGAAAGGTCAAACTCTGTACCTGGTTTCCTTTCCTCTGTGTACTTGGTTATGTAAGTTCCCTGTGGGTGTGCAAAGCTGGATTATACTTTCCTGCATTTAACTTTGTAAGTAAACTTATCTATATTACACATATTTTTCTGATAATCACTGCCTGTCTCTTCCCAAACATTTGAAACCCAAAAAACGTATATATACTTTTAACCATATAAACAACCATATTACTGTTAGATGTTTAGTACATTGCAATGTGTGCCAATATGTAACAATAAACTGCTATAATAGCACAGGTGATTGGTACAACGGTTTACAGATTGCAATTGTACAGAATGTCACAAACCCATAACATTAGTATGTAAGTAAACCATGAGCATAACATTTTTACAGAAAATTAGTAGAATTTGCTTGCTCCCAAAGGTATCCATGCTGGCTACTCTCAGATGAAGACAACTGCAAGTGATCTTTCTGCTTGTAGAGCTTTATATCCATCATCTCATGTCTTAAAGAGGAAGAATTGTGGTCAAGTCACCTTCTATGAATAGATTAAGATTGTCTCTACAAATGACTAGGTGCCCTTTGCCTGCACTGCTACTACTATTGTAGTTGGATTTGCAAATGTGAATTTTCTCCTATGACAGAATAAAAAAAATAAAAAAAAAACACTTTACATTTTTTTGGCAACCACGGTAGGAGCTTCTTGTGCCACCCTTTATTTCCTAGAATTGAAAATATTACACGATCTGTCAAGAGAATTGCTCTGATCCAGTATTATTTTTAGTAACCCTTTACACAGCTGTTATATCCACGACTGGACACACTAAAACATCCAATGTGTATAGTAAACAAAATATTATTCTACTTGCTTACCTTGGTTGTTATTCGGTAGGTAATATAGGTCTCCATAGTGCACACATGCTTTTTTGGATCATCAACCGTAACAAAGAGATCCCTTGTCTCCCCATCCAAGTCGTCGTCCAGCTGCAGCCTGTTAAGAAGTGATGAGGAGGATGCTGGGCTAGAGGTGTCTGCAGGGGTACCATTCGGCAAACTCAGGTCCTAGGAAAACAAGGATAATAAGATATAAGATTTTTGCCTTTAGGAAACAAGATTTAAAAATGTTATTTTTCCAGTATGTCAGAGACATTACTTGAATACAAGAGCTACTTGTATTTTGTAGAACCATCATGAAACCCTACAAATGATTAAATTGAAGCAAACAGCCTTATTCATACAGAGATGATAAAAATGCTCAAATTTAGGGAACTGATTAGTGAGACTAAGGGATGAGTGGATGGCTGGTTCAGTAGAGTTGTAAGGGACAAATACTGTACTAAATCATAGCAATTCAGGAACCAATACCATTCAGTATAGATTATTGTGAACTGATGCATACTCCTTATTTTCAGCTGTGTCCCAAAAACAAAAATGTAAAAAAGATTAAACTGGAAAACAAATAAAAGTTTCAAATACGGTACCATAGGCAGCTAAACACAGTAAAATTACACTAAAGTATGTAATTACTGCCTGTCAATGAGCTCCTCGCAGTAAATCGGACATATCTTAGTAGTCATGTCTAATGACTGCGAATATCTCCCTAGGTTTTTGCACATGCTCAGATTGATTTTATAAAGTTGCCATGTATGAAGCACGCACAAAACCCCATTGAATAATTAGCAAGGTTAAAACATGGAGTTGAAGATACAAATCAAGATTAATGGTAAAATCTGAAAGATTAACAGACAAAAATTAAACATTTCTGTACAAGTGTACTGTATGGAAAATATCATTGATTGATATACTTGTTATCACTTTTAAATTATACAATATTTGGGACTTTTAGTGCAGTCATGCTTAAATATAACAAAAGGACATGGCAAGGTGTTTAATTCAGAAAAATAAACTTTGAGGTAATACTTTATTATTACACAAACAACTTCTTTTTCCACCACTGTAATAATAAATAGCCGGTCTTGCTAAAAAAACATATATATGGTTTCATGCTTTGTGTGCATGATTCTCAGACTATCATTGTGATGTCTACACAGCTCTTGTGACATCCACGTGGCCACAAACTGCTCCATATCAGTCACATATTGTGTGCACATCCTCCTCGGTTTCTAATCTAGGCTTTGCGAATGTTAATCATTATCTGATCCTCTACCCACTCAGGGGTTTATATTTATCAGTCGTCCCCCTGACGATCAGTCGCAGTCTTCTAGTGCTGTAAATATCAGTCTACACCTAATTTGACCGCAAACCTAAGCCAGGATGTGAGTTTTTCCCTTTTCAGCTCCCCTATGAAGGCCTTAGCGGACAGGGCTTGCTGCTCTGTTAGTTTATCATCCACAATGACATGAAGGAAGTCAGATACTGTCAGGAAGGATTTCGGTTTAAACACCACAGATAAGGTGACCTCATTTGTACCAAATTATTGCACACATACAAAAGTCAATTATAGGGATGCTTTGTATATGGGGAGATACTGAGAAGTCAGAGGTTTCCTAGCGTACATTTTAGTCTTTGTAAATGTTTGGGGTGAAATGCTTCTGTAAATGTTTGGGGGGGGGGGGGGGTTTGCATGAAAAAGTAGTGATCTATAGTTAAGAAAACCTGCATTAAAAGTGAGAATTGTTTCTCCTTCATGTTGGCCTGACCAGGCAGGAAATGGACCGGCAGGAAGTCTTGGGAATCTATAGTAATAGTATACTAATATCTTAATAAGCAAGCACAGCTAATTCTACCACATTTGTTCAATTTAAAGGATCACATTATCTACAGTGTGGATAAACAAAATGGATTCCTTCACTTACAAACAGTCATCAAAATTTAAGTTTTTCCCCCAAAAAAATGTATGTTTATGGATTACACAACCATCGTAAATATGGTATGTACCTGACAAACTATTTTCTTTTTTCTTGAACTGCAGTGGTCCTTTAACATTCAGATCCAGGTCAATGAATCAGATTTTGGACATCCATATATGTTAAAATTGTTGTCTGGTCTCAAAAGTTATTACAGGTATTTTCACCCAACATTATATTTATTTATAAAACAGCAGAGATAGAAAAGAATAAACCACCCATTTATCTACTTTGCCAGTTACTGCTCTGTGTTTCTAGAGACAGGGAGTCGCCATTAGATGGAAAAAAAAATAAGTTCCATTTGTGTCACAACCACTTAGAATTAGGATTGATTGGATCTTGATCTCTTAACAGAAAATCCTACAACTGACCTTGATGTTTTGAGGAATAATTCTTAACTTTGGCAGTCAACTTATCTGTTCTACGTTATGAAGCAGATCAAACGGATTTCCTCCTCGAACTTAACTCCTTGTCTCAATAAAAAGGCAACTTCTATAACGTTCACATTTACATTGGAACTTCTCTTAGGGTACCTAAGTGATTGTGGAATTTCCCCTTTAAATGCCACAAACTCCCCTAATATCTCTGCTCGGACCATACTCCAAGGGGCTGAAGTGAACCATTAGTAAAGGAAGTGCATCATCTCACATGATTTCTGATTGTGTGTACATGTCTTGAGATTAAGAGGCACATGCTATGTTTTTAAGGTAAACCTTCTCTAAAAAAGTATTTTTACAAAGTATAATGCATCTCTATAAAGGGTTTCCTTCCAGACTCTTGAATAGCCTGTTTGCCTACTACGTTTTAGATTTTTTTTGTCCATCCCGATCATAACTAGCTCCTTCCAACAGTGGTCCTTTAAGATTTATTAAGACTTGCAACCATAACTATTACCTTTTGCACTTTTCCACATAATCGAAAGCTCACAATAATGAAAAATAAAATAAACCTGTATGTTCCACTGCTCATAAACCTTTAGTTCACAAGACCATTCTACCTGCCATAGACCAAGTGACCAAGCCAATGATTTTAGGTTGGGAATGGCACAAATAGATTTATAAATGATCAGGGAGAGCTGGGGGTGTACGCAGCTCACAGAAGTAAATAACTTTGTAAGTTTATATACAGATCTTCATACTGAAATGCATTTTAGACATGATAATTCACAAGTACAAATATTGTATATATTTGCATAAAAACTACAATATGACATTAAGGTTAATCCATTTGCAGAATCGTGCACACACTAATGTTCTATGCCAAAAATGTCTTTAAAATTCAACACGTATCTAAACAATAAATCCATTGCCAACAAGACATCAGTCAGATCCTTGTTCTCAGTCTCACGAATCATTTAAAACAGAAGAGTTGAACTTATTGACAGTAATTTATAGTAAATTTCCAACTAAAATCTCTAAACAGTGAAGTTACTCAGAGAGACGTGCCCATTACCAAAATTACAATAGTAGTCCTGTACAGTATATGTATTATAATGCAAATCAAGAGCCAAAAGCATTGTTTCCTAAACTGATGTACTACGAGATAATGATTGAAAATATACTACTTTGCTAGAACTACTCCTAAAAACATGAAAAAAAAATTTCGAATGAAAAAAAATAAAAATAAATGATGCCTGTAATCTATTAGTATTATATGCAATTTGGCTCCCATGGGATCTACCATTTTGGTTTCTAGTAACCAACTTCCTGAAGTGGCAGGAGACTTAGTTTGCCCAGGAAGTTCTAACTATACAATAGGAATGTGGCATCTATAAAGCTGTAATGTAAAGCTAATTTTTATACAAGGACAAAAAAGTAACAGGCAGAATCAGCTGAAACAGAAAATGGTTGCCCACAGTAAAGAACATTTTAGTTTAAAAAAAAAAAAAAAAAAAAAAAAAAAAAGATAAAATTATGCAAAAGCAGTTGTCTTCACACAATTTTAAAAGTTGCGTGCCCGACAACTCGCAATTACGAGTTGTGCATGGCGCGGCTTTAGCCGTGCATGCGCATTGTGCCAGGGGCGTGCACACAATTGGCCGAGGGCGCACTCGCATGATTGGCTGCGCGCGCATGAGCAGGGGGGGGGGGGGGGGGGAGGCTTGGCGCACTAGTTTCCACACAAGCGGTCGCGTGCACAAGCAGTCGCGCGCGCATGAGCGAGGTCAAAGACACGGGAGGGAGAGGAAGGAGGGAGACACACAGGACGGAGGAAACGAGACAAAGGGGAGGAAGAGGAGGGGGGGGAAGAGACACAGGGGAGGGAGAGGAGGGGGGGAAGAGACACAATGCAGGGAGAGGAGTGGGGACACGGGAGGGAGAGGCGGGGGTCACGGGAGGGAGAGGAGGAGGTCACGGGAGGGAGAGGAGGAGGTCACGGGAGGGAGAGGAGGAGGTCACGGGAGGGAGAGGAGGAGGTCACGGGAGGGAGAGGAGGAGGTCACGGGAGGGAGAGGAGGAGGTCACGGGAGGGAGAGGAGGAGGTCACGGGAGGGAGAGGGGGAGGTCACGGGAGGGAGAGGGGGAGGTCAAGGGAGGGAGAGGGGGAGGTCACGGGAGGGAGAGGGGGAGGTCACGGGAGGGAGAAGAGGAGGTCACGGGAGGGAGAGGAGGAGGTCACGGGAGGGAGAGTAGGTGAAAGAGACACAGGGGAGGGAGAGAAAGTAGAGGGGGGAGAGACTCGCAAAGGCCAGTAAAGTGGAGGGTGGGGGAGGACGAAGAGGCTCGCAATGAGCGCCAAAGGGGCTCATCGCGAGGCCAGCAAAGTAGAGGGGGGGGCTCTCAATGAGAGCCTCCTGTCAAGTAGAGGGTGGGAGAGGTAGAGAAGAGGAGAGGTTCTCAAGGAGCGTCAAAGGCGCTCATTGCAAGGCCCGTGATGAGCGCCAAAGGCGTTCATCACAAGGCCAGTAGAGTAGAGGGGGGAGAGGCTTGCAATGAGCGACAAAGGCACTCATTGAGAGGCTTGCGATGGGTGCCTAAGGCACTCATTTAAAGGCCTGAGATAAGCGCCAAAGGCGCTCATCGCAAGCAGGCACATCGGGGGGGGAGGCTTGCATTGTGTGGCAAACACCATTGCCAGGCTTCAAATTTTATTTGTGAGGATCACTTTAGACGCACTGTACCTCTGCAATTCAATACAGGAATTGACAAAATCCTATGAAACTAAAAAGGTTTATTTTTTAGTTATTGCTTTGCAAGTTGACAAGCCGTGTGTTAGTGAATCAATAAGCCTATTAAATGAAGGTGCCATTGTAATAATTAACTACTCGGCCAGGGATTTTAGTAAGTTGTTTTAAAATATAACCAAAATGTCTCACCTATCATGGGTTTAACTGCAGATACTCATTGTAGTTCAAGGAATCATAAAAAACTGAAGTGATCAATCTACATTTTAGAGGAACACCAAAGTCAAAATGAATGGAATAACCATATCCATGAAGGCATGGCATAAACAAGCAGAGGTAATATAATTCCATTTTACATTCAAAAATAAAAATCCTTGTTGCATTCTAAGAGTAACACAACTTAACACACATAAATACAGTAATCTGATCCCCTTATATATCTCCCCATAAGCTTTTTCTCTCTGTATTATGACCTAAAAGAGATCTCCCCCCCCCCCCCCCCATTAACAAAAAAAAACACAATATACCATACATCATTATAAATTTTAATAAAATACCTAAAATACTGTATAAATAAGAGGTTTAAACTGTATATAAGAGAATCAAGTCAGTAGCTGTAGACATAATGGGATTAAAGGGCTCTAAACCAAAAAAGGGTGAGAGAAGCTCAATCTGAGAATAAACAAACTTTGATAAACCTATTTCGAGAGCAGCACGCTTTTAGCTCATTTTTATTTTTTACTGTAGGTTCTTATTTCTGTAGTTTACCATGGGAGTAGCAGTACCAGAACACAAGGTAATTTCCCACGTCCTTCCACCTCCTCCTTTCTGCCCCTTGCTACCTGCTTCCAGTGCCTCTTCCTGTCCCCTACTCTATCAGCCTCCCGTTACCTCATCTATAACTCACACATCATCTGCCCCCTGCCCCTCTCTTCCTCCTCCAGATAACCAATACCTACCCCCCTCTACCTCCGCTCCATTTCTCCATTTTCTTTTTGCTGTCCCTTTCCTCCTCATCCCCTCTCTTGCCCACTCCTCCTTGCTCTGCAACTTTTTTGCTCTCTCTCCCCTCTACCTCCCACTCGCTCTCCCTTTTTCTTGATTACATTTTCACTCTCCTTCGCATTTTCTCTAACTTCATTCCAATTTCTTCTTTTGCTATTCCCTTTTCTTTCTCTCACCTTGCCCTACTCCTCCTTACTCTTCTCACTCATCTAGCCCCCTTCTCTTCTGTCTATTCCTTTTAGGTTTCATGATTTATCGTGATGTCTTCTCCTCCTTCTGTTCTTGCTTTCTTCATATATTACGTCTTGCCCTTTTTCTCTCCCTCTTTTGTCTCTGGCTCACCCTCTGTTTCTCCTTGTTCCTGTCTCTCTATCTTTCTGTAGCTCCTGTTTTCTATTTTCCCCTTCCCTTCCTTTCTCTCATTTTATCTCTCCACCTCACTTCCCCTCCATGTCTGTTTTCTCTACCTTTTTCATTTCATTAATTGATCTTCTGTTTCCCTTGCTTTTCTCTGTCCATTTCCCTATTTGTCTCAGTCCTTCCTCTTCTTCTTGCATTACCTTGCTTTCCATCGCTTTTTTTGGGGGGGGGGGGGGGGGTCAGGGTATTAGGGGCACCCTTACTATGACACCAATATTTTAAGCAACAATTTAGCTACAAAACATTATTTGTAGTTTTGTGCTGCTATTTTCACTTGTTAACTTGTAACTCATTTCAGTTGTCCTACTGGTACGAACATGGCCCAAAATAAAAACAGGATAAAAACAGGATAAGGAATGGACACTTGAGACAGCACAAAGGATACAATCACACTAGTTATTTGGGCTGAAGGTACAAAATATGTTGTGTTATACACGGACAGAGAAAAATATGCCAAGAAGTAAAAAAAAAAAAAGCAAAACATGATAAAAAAAAATTATCAGCTAAAAAGTAAACGTGTGACCTGCAGACATCATAGTCATGTGGTTAAACCTTTAGCAGATATTTGTAAATCTGCATAACAGGAGAAAAGCAGAAGTTTTCAGAAATAAAGAGTGCTTAGCTCAGCGACCAAGGAACGCTTATCAGAAGGAAACTTCAATAGTTCTTAGAAGTCAGAAATGTGTAAAGCAAACTTAAATGTATGCATTGGGTTCCCTGGTGGTCCAGTGGGAAGGTTTCGGTGATTTCACCGCTGTGACCTGGGTTTGATTCCAGTCAGAGAACCAAAAAGTCACACTCCATGAAGCCATGCGGGATTGGGCCTGGTCCGTACTTGGATGGGAGACAACTTAGGAATACCTGGTGCTGTATGCTGTGGCCCAGTATCTCTGCCATGAGTACTAAGTGGATCAGCATGGTGTGTTACAGTCCATGAGGTCACGGAGAGTCGCCCATGACTGAATGATGCAAACACACAAGTTTGCAGTATATTAAGCTGTAAATATTTAAAAATCAAAGTAATCAACTATATATAACAACTAGCGAATTGCCCGTCAAAAAATGACGGCAATGAAATTGTAAGGTAGCTAATGCTGTTTAGTGTGTAATAATGAAATATATAATACATTAATAAATGAATATACTGTACCTATTTTGAAGCATTGTGTTGAAGAGCTGTCAATTTGTGTTGATGTTGCTGCAGCATTAGTGGTGTGGAGCTGCTGTATAAGCGTGCTGAATGTGTGCAGTGTAATAGTGTGCGTGCGCGAGACCAAACCGCATTAGCGTAATATGGCGGGTAATGTGTGGTATGCGTCTTAGCGGAATATCCGTAGGTCTTTTGTGGTGTTTTGTGAGTTTCTTGTGGTCTTTTGCGTGTTAAAGTGCTGTAGCCTCGTTTTCGTTTTGTTCGGCGGCCATTTTTTCTCTCGCTTAGCGAATTTTTGTGTGTCTAAACTCTTTTATTTTGAGTGAAATGAAGGTGTAAGTTGTTTTTTTGAGGTCCTGGGTGCTCCCTCTTGGTGTAGGTAAGCTTTTTATGTATGTGCTGTGTTTATTTATTGTGTTTTTAATTTTGTCATGTTCGCGAGTTGCGGCCGATTTTTGCGAGGTCGTAATGTGTGTTAACGTGTGTCGTATGTTGTTTGCGTTGCGAGGTAAAGTTGCGAGGGTCGTAATTGGTGTGTCATGTTGTTTGCGTTGCGACGTAAAGTTTGTGAGGGTCGCAGTTGCTTGCCCGCGGCCCTCGCGCACCGCGCGAGCCCGCAAGCGTGAGCAATGGCCCGCATGCTCACAACTATATATGTGATAGTATATCTATATATGGGAAGTAAATAGATACAAAGGTTACAGATCCTGTTTTCTTTCACATAATCATGACAAAAACAAAAAGTTTTGGGAATCTTGGGCTGCTTCATATAAATGAGATTACACAGGGGCTCACTAATTAATCTAAAAAAAACACTTCCATGGCCTCCTATACAGCTAATAACCAGTGCTAATGCACTCACATACATCACTGTATGATCCTTGTGGGGCTCATACAGTGGCTTGTCTCCATGAATCTGGTATGCAATGAACCTGGTATAAAGCTGCCCACTTCTTGTCTTGCCCTATGTAAACGTTTGTTGTGCCTATTTAGAGACGTTCAGTCTTAGAATGATGGACAGTGCCAATACTGTGCCCTGTCCTTTGGGCAACTGGCACGGTCAGCGAGCAATCTTTCAACTCAACTGTGCCATATACAGAAGAGGAATATAGTGTATCAGTCTATCCAAAGGATAGCTAATAAATCATAATTCTAGACATCTTTCAAGTCTAGTTCTTTAAAGAACCACTGAAGTCCTGAACTACAATATCATTTAAAGTACCAAGGTAGCCTTATTTCTTATTTCTGTATAGTACTTTAAATAACCAAACTTTATATTAGGCAAAAAAAATTCACAAAGTAAAAAAAATAAAAAGGCCCACTGTAGAGCTTTTCATAACTAATAAAAAGTAAATAACAAGAGAAACTACTTTTTAAATGTATTCTGATTAAATGAAAAATGTTGAATACTTTTGTGTATATTGATTATTTTCTCATCAGCATTGGTCTGGAGTCCTTACATCTTTTTAAAACGGTGGCAAAGCCCGCAATAAGGTTCTCTACATTTTATTTGCCTTTTAATTCACAGCTTTGCTGACAGAATCTAGAGAGATACGTTGAACTTCCTGAGGAACAGAAACTATCACTCTTTACTGTGGGCATCCATTTCCCTTCCTGCGCTGCTTCTTTCAGTTGCTGAAAGAAGAATCCTTTCTCATTTGCCACACTCCATTGAAGCAAATACATCCCCTGTACTGAAGATATCCTTCTACCTGCAGAATTAGATCCACTGCAGCAAAATTGCATAAAATAAGTAATTCATTAATGGTTGTACTATTTTTTTTTCAACTTTCTAACATTTGCCCTTCATTAAGTATAGCCCTTTGAACGAGTAAATGTTAACTATTGACTACAGTATTCCATTAAATCCTGGCCCATTCACATATGATAAGTAATACTGCTGAGAAATAAGGTCCGGATGAATATAAATCAAGTGCATCACATATATAGTTGTGAGCATACAAGTTGTTGCTAACGTTTGCGGGCTTGCATAACGAGGGCCGCGGGTGAGGGCCTCAGTTGCTGGCAAGGAGCGCCCTTGCCAGCAACTGCCACCCTCGCAAACTTTACGTCGCAACGCAAAAAAAATACAAGACACGTTACCACACATTACGACCTCGCAAAAAATCGGCCGCAACTCGCGAACATGACAAAATTAAAAACACAATACATACACACAGCACATACATAAAAACCTTACCTACAGCAAGAGGGAGCATCCAGGACCTCAAAAAAACAACTTACACCTTCATTTAACTAAAAATAAAAGAGTTTAGACAAAATTCGCTAAGCGAGAGAAAAAATGGCCGCCGAACAAAACGAAAACGAGGCTACAGCACTCTAAACACGCAAAACACCACAAACGACCTACGGATATTCTGCTAAGACGCATACCACACATAACCCGCCATTTTACGACAATGCGGAAGTACACAAGTACGCTAACGGTTTGGTCTCGCACACGCACACTATTACACTGCACACATTCACCACGCTTACACAGCAGCTCCACACCACTAATGCTGCAGCAACATCAAAACACATTGCCAGCTCTTCATCACAATGCTTCAAAGCAGGTAAAGTATATTCATTTATTAATTGTATTATATATTTTATTATTATACACCCAACAGCATTAGCTACCTTACAATTTCATTGCCGTCATTTTTTGACGGGCAATTCACTAGTCATATATAATGATGGATACTAATATATATATATATATATATATATATATATATATATATATATATATATATATATATATTTATTGGTGCTAGAAGCAGGTTTTGTTTCAGTAGTTTAACTCACAATCTCATCTACGCAGCAGAGATACTTCATTTCAGGCTTGCAACAGTCTTGATTAATTACTTTGATATTTTTACAAACCTATTTGCTCATACTTTATTAAAATAAAGTGGCTCCGATTTACACACTGGCTTAAAATGCAATAAACTGCTTAGTCAAATTTGTGCGTTTGTGTCGCAAGTTCCATAACTTTTACATAGTTCATCTTCTCTAAGAATGGTCTGTAATATACAAGAAACTTAAATTTTGGTGGAACTTGCCCTTTAAAAGCGTACATGTTTTCGTATCCATCCAGGGGTATAAGGGGTGTGTCTCCCTCTGGTGTACCAAGCTATCACCCTGCTGTGATCAGCTGCATGCTAAAGTGGAATGAAGAAAACTAGTTGCCAATATATTTAAAGAAATAAAAAATCTCTCCCACACTAAATAAACCAAAATGTTTTAATGTTATAAAAAAAAAATCATTTTCTAGGGAAACCAGCTGTGAGGATTTAAACTCCCTGACCTGCAATCCTGAATATATGAAAGAGAAACAAGAACAAGCATTGAGAAATCTAAAATATGTTTTTAGGATTTTTTCTTGTTAATTCACAGGACTTTAAAAACATGCTGTTGGAAAAAAAAAAAGACATGTTAAACATTATCAAATCTTTCTTCCATTTACCTTTTAAGCCAAACAAGCGTGAAGGAAGTCTGCAGTTATGTATAAGTGGTTTTTTCTGTGCATTTAATAAACAGCAAGAGTAAACCAAGAGTGACTTCATCACACTTTAAATAGAAATTTATATATATATATATATATATATATATATATATATATATATATATATATATATATATATATATATATATATATATTTTTTTTTTTTTTTTTTTTATTACACTAAAGAACTGTAGTATTCTTCATTAGTTAGTGACAAAACCAAGATACAAGTGTCTCAGTACAGCCCTAATTCCCCTGCCTTTAGCTTACAGGAGCAATCTGAAGGTTGTGACATAGATAGATAGATAGATATCTCTCAGCACCCAGCAATTCAGATCAGGACATTATTCATGGAGAAACAGAGAAATCAGATGAGCAACATCCTTAGTGCAGACAGCAGACCGGCAACTTTATTAATCATATACAGATATTTAACCAAAGCAAAAAGATTTCCCCACACCCCTTCTTAATTCCCCTACCTATTAAAAGGGGGTCTGAACCCCCCGCCCATCACCAGAAACACCAAAACCTGGGGGTTAGCTGGCCAGGTCACTTTATATCCCAGACCTGTATTTTGCGGATAGGTGAAGCGTATCACTTTATGACTATCTGAGGTCAGAAAGTGGATGCCTGGCCGCTCTGGGAGACCATATAAATTCTTGCAGAAACCTTGGGTTTAACCCTTTGTTGGCCCTCTAACACAATATAGCAGAATGTGTAACTCTGTTAAAAGGTAAAATAACATTATTACAATGCACATAACACCATACAGTAACCCCCAAATTACTGTGCCCCACGCTACGCATAAAAAACAACAAGTCACAAGCCTTACAACAAGTCTCATGTCCATTTTAATAACCAAAAATAGTCCAAAATAGCAGTTTTGTTTGTGGGGTTTTGGGAGAGTCCCAAAAATCAGTCATGACAGTTAGCAATATATCTTTAATAAACCCTCCAATTACATGTATGAATATAGTTGGATAACAGGACTTTTAAGCATAAATGATATGAAACTGTCAAAAATAAAAAGATAATTGATTGATTAGTGATTATTTGTATACTAGCGAATTGCCCGTCAAAAAATGATGGCAATGAAATTGTAAGGTAGCTAATGCGGTTTGGTGTATAATAATGAAATATGTAATACATTACTAAATGAATATACTTAACCTATTTTGAAGCATTGTGATGAAGAGCTGGCAATCTGTGTTGATGTTGCTGCAGCATTAGTGGTGTGGAGCTGCTGTGTAAGCATGCTGAATGTGTGCACTGTGTGGTATGAATATCCGTAGGTCGTTTGTGGCGTTTTGCGAGTTTCTTGTGGCGTTTTGCAAGTTTCTTGTGGTGTTTTGCGAGTTTAGAGTGCTGTAGCCTCGTTTTCGTTTTGTTCGGCGGCCATTTTTTCTCTCGCTTACAGTTTTTTTTAGTCTCTAAACTCTTTTATTTCGAGTAAAATGAAGGTCTAAGTTGCATTTTTGAGGTCCTGGGTGCTCCCTCTTGGTGTAGGTAAGGTTTTTATGTATGTGCTGTGTGTATGTATTGTGTTTTACATTTTGTAATGTTCGCGAGTTGCGTCCGAGTGTTGCGAGGCCGTAATGTGTGTGAACGTGTGTCGTATGTTGTTTGCGAGTGTCGTAATGTGTGTGTCGTGCTCTTTGGGTTGCGACGTGAAGTTTGCGAGGGTCGCAGTTGCTGGCATGGAGCGCCTTCGGCGCTCCATGCCAGCAACTGCGGCCCTCGCTTTGCGAGGTCCTCAGGTGCTGGCATGGCCAGCACCTGAGACCCTCAGCCAGTGCCCTCGCACCGCGAGGGCCTTGGCTCGCTGCGCGAGCCGCGGCCCTCGCTACGCGAGCCCGCAGCATTAGCAACAACTCGTACGCTCACAACTATATATGTGATACATTTCCTAGAATATCTGCTGCAACAGACATAAAATGTGGCAATTATTATGCATGAAATATAGCTCTCAATGATGGGTGGTCAAAGACCTACTGATGACTATACTCCTCTCTAGCAACCTCTGATTATATTTATATGTGCAGAGCATTATTCCCTTCCTGTCCACCTATGTTACAGGATACCTGAGTGTTCTGCAGATTATTCCTACACCATTAGTGAAATAATATTATGGTAACAGGATGGTCCTCCAGAACATGGCATCCAAACAGCTGCCTGTGAGGCCAGAACCAAACACTGGCCTGGATCTCAACATCATGTGATTATAAAGCAATGTCATATCCTACTAGTACGGAGATAATATAGACTTTGACAAGGCAAAGGCCTTAGGAACCTCTGAAGTACATTTTGTGAGAGGTTTTCCATGTTCTCTCCTATTAAGACAAATTTCATGTCAGATCAGGTTGCAGCCTTAACCATAATTTATAATAAACAAACACATACAGTGGTGGAAAAACAAATCTAAAACGTAGGAGCTTTATTATCTTCTAGGAGCATGTAAGGAAGCCCTTCATAGAGGCACATTATACTTTCCAGGCTCATGGGAAGAGTGTGTGTGTTAGATATGTATTTATTTTTATATATAATAGCCTGTGTAAATACTGCCAGTGTTTTGTACTTGGCCAGTACCATATATGTACAACCATACAACCAGGACCTTGTTATTAATACCAAACTACTGTGTATACCCTGTCATTGTGATTGCCAGGCATTTGTCAGCAACATATCCTGTTTACAGGCCACTTGAAACGTAACATATACAAAACCTTTCCCCATTCTTGCAAGAAGTCTGTTGAAAGGATAGCCAGAAATTTCAATTCAAGAGAGACAAATGATCTTTTTATGCTAATTACTAAATGTTCTGCATTTCAAAAATAGAGCCTTCAGCCACCAATGACATCATTTAAGATGTGTGTTTTGGCTGATAATATATCAGCATTTAGGTTCCCTGGTGGTCCAGTGGTTAGGATTTGGTGCTTTCACCACTGCAACCTGGGTTCGATTCCAGTCAGGGAACCAATAGGTCACACCACACCCAGTAGGGTTGGCCTGGCCTGTACTTGGATGGAAGACTACTTAGTTATACCAGGAGCTGTATGCTATGGCCCACTGGAGAAGGAAGTGGAAACCCACTCCAGTATTTCTGCCATGTAAACCACGTGGTTCAGCATGACCATAAGCAAAAAGATGTGCCTGGTGTGTTACAGTCCATGAGGCCACCAAAAGTCAAAAACTGAATTAAAAAAAAAAGTGATATTTTTAGTTACCTAGATACTAGATAGTTATATGAACTTTTGTTTTAGGAATGTTTTCCGGTGGAAAAAGTCAGAGAGGTACCATTGAGGGTAAAAAGATGTGGGAGATCATGGAATAGACTCCCAGCAAGAAATGCAGTTGATCCCTTTTCCAAGCCCTTTGACACCTTGGTATATGTTAATTAGAGAGCTGAATTTACAGAGGTTGAATAATTGGTCTAAATGGAATATCAGAACTTTAGGAGATTTATACACGGATACGAGTATTCTAACTTTGCATTACTAGCCTTGAAATATAACATTAACTGTAAAAGACCGTTAACAGTCTTAGAACAAGTATTAAACTTGAATAACAAGAAACTTCTTATCTCAAAATGCTACCAAGTTTTAAAAGCACAAATAGACATAGAGAAAACCAGCAATATGAGAAAATGGGAAGTAGAGTTAAATCAAGTGTGGCAAGCAGATAGTTGGTTTAAGGCATGTGAAATTACTCACAAGATATATACACCTTGGAGGGAAGTTTTTTTTTCAAACTACTGAATAGATGGTATATGACACCAAGTAATATAGCTAAGTTCTCTAAAAAACCTCAGGATGCAAAGTGCTGGAAAGGATGTGGAATGAACCGCACAATGATGCATGTATGGTGGGAATGCCAAGGTCTTCAAGGTTTTTGGAAGGCCTGTTTTAAAGAAATATCTAAGGATAATAGAACTAGAGATGCTTCCAATTCCAGAAATAGCACATTTACACATTCTGCCAGGCAATCTGAACCCAAAAATGAAAGCAATAATCCTACAAATATTAAGTATTAAGAGTGGCTTATAGCCTTATATTGGAAGCAAACTGGAATTTCAAAATGGACGGAGATAGTGGACATTATGAATAAAAATTGGCCCTTAGGAAAGGATGCAGCGCAATATGGAATAATTGATGTTTCCCAAAAGAATTGGGAAATTTGGAATTAAAAAGAAATCCCTGTACATAAAATAGAGGATTTATACTTTGGCAATGGTCCCAGTCGTTTCCTGTTCTATTCTCCGGATGTCAACTTATCTTAATTGTTGAATTTGTGAGTAAGAAATTGTACATGGTACAAATAAGGATAAATAAATAGTCTGGTGAAGATGAGAAAAGGAGGAGAAGGGTTTGAGAACAAAGAAAGATAACTTTGCTAAAAGTAAATATGAAATATTTGCAATTTTAGGATGCAATGTATGTTTAGTGTGTTAATGTTGTCTGTCTTGTATTTTTATAATTTTTAAATAAAATAAAAAAATATATAGTTATATGAGAGTTGTAAGCTCTTCAAAAAGAAAACCTTCATTGAAACACACTGCATCAAGCTATAGTGTCACTGAAATATAATTAACAAATCAGTCAATAAACCGGTTTTGAGGTTTAAATTTATTCTGTTACCAAGCGTCTCTAGATTCATACAATATTCAGTTTTCTCTGGCTAGGACACAGAAGGACGTTCAAAAATTAACCCATACACAACCGGTACAGGAAGCACATGAAACAATTATGAACTACAATATGACTACATCCCCATCAAATGTCATCTGTTATTCGTGGTCTAAATTAAATTCTCTCTCCTGTCAAGATATATCCTACATAACTGATTGACAACATTAAATAAAATTGAAAGGATCACATTTATACTGGCTGAAGTTGATCAACATACAGCTTATTTACTGTTCACTGGTCGACAGGGACATACCCCTTGAGTAATTATATGTTCAAATAGTTTATACAATTTAAAATGGTTTCTCTTTTCAGTACTAAGACATCTTAAAAAAGGGTTCTGGATTTCACTAGCAATATAATATACCTATGTATCTCTATTTTTGTGTACTTTATTTTATTACAAAGTGCTTATAGGCTCTGTTTTTGTTCCACCTAAATTCTTAGCGTTTCTGATTGGTTTCTCCACTCTGCAGCTCATGAAGACAGTGTACTTCAAAGTACAGGGTGTGCATTATAGCATAGTAACCAATCAATGGCAACACACTGCAACATGCTACTTGAGAGAGGTCACGGATTGGCTAAATTGAAATACTGCACTTCAGTGTTTATATCCATGAGCTGCACGAGCTAAAGAGGACAGACCCAAACTGGTACACATTGTATGATTTTAGACAGAAAAAAAAGAGCTTCTAAGGACTTCTTAATAAAATAAAGTGAAAAAAGAAAAAAATAGATAAATAGGTATATTATACTCCAAGAAGTCCCTTTGAACACACTGTGAAACAATTTCAAATACCAATGCAACAAAGAAAAATGTGTCATGTCTCTTTAAACACTCCAATAATTTAATGCTGGTGAAAAGGTAATATGTTTGTTTTTTATATAACTGTCAAAAAGCATTGAGCAATAATTGCATTTAAAAAAAATAAAATAAAAAAAAAGTCACTGCCTCTGGAAGCAGCCATTGATTTCTCACAGTCACCTGAGAGCAGATAAATAAGCGAGGCCTGTATTTATTAAACTGCACAATGTTACGCTCTCATGAGAAATCTTCCCATGATCCTTTATTGCACTAGAAGGGGTCATTTGTCAAGCATGGAGCTCCTTAGACATTTCAGAAATAGTTTTGCTATAGCATAACTTCGCATTAAGAGATATTTTCTCAAGGCAAATGCAATTTCAGTGCCTGATAAATCTGAGGTAAAATTGGAAAGAGCAAGAATAACTGCGTATTTTATTACTGGAATCAGAAGGCCAATGACAACCCTACTCAATTACTTAACATTCAATGAATAGAAACAAACTAGCCATTCACTGTACTCAAAAACGGATGTTGTTGCCGTTTAGTCGTTCAGTCGTGTCCGACTCTCCGTGACTTTATGGACCACAGCACAAGAATTATGTCTTTGCTTAACCATAAGGTTATCTAAAATGTAAGGAAAAGTAAAGCAATTATGAACAAACCAACATATTCCAGACAGACACGTCTTCCCATACAATCACATATATAGTTGTGAGCATGCAAGTTGTTGCTAACGCTTGCGGACTCACGACGCGACGGCCTCAGTTGCTGGCATAGAGTGCCGAAGGCGCTCCTTGCCAGCAACTGCGACCCTCGCAAAATTTACATTGTTACGCAAGGAAAATACGAGACACGTTGCGACCCATTACGACCTCCCAAAAATCGTCCGCAACACGCGCACATGAAAACATGAAAAATACAACAAATACACACAACAAATACATAAAAAGCTTACTTACAGGAAGAGGGAGCATCCAGGACCTCAAAAACTAAAGTTACACCTCAATTTAACTCAAATTAAAAGAGTTTAGACACTAAAAAATTCTCTAAGCGAGAGAAAATATGGCCGCCGAAGAAAAAAAAGCTACAGCAGTCTAAAGACGCAAAACACCACTAAACACCTACGTATTTGCAGAAAAACACGGACGCAACCCGTGCAACCCCAAAAACATTACAAACACAATAAATACAAACAACAAACACATAAAAAGCTTACTCACAGCAAGGGGGGCACCCAGGACCTCGGCAAGTGAAGTTACACCTCCATTTAAGCACAAATTTCGGAGTTTAGAGACCCGAAAATCACCTAAGCGAGAGAAAAAATGGCCGCCGAACAAAACGAAAACGAGGCTAAAGATCCCTAAACACGCAAAACACCACCAAACAGCGGATATTTCAAAAAAGTCGCACAACATAGAAAACGAAGGACGCTAATTCAGCCACATTATATACACCAAACACCATTAGCTCACTTAAAATGTCATTGCCGTCATTTTTTGACGGTCAATTCGCTAGTTACTAATGATTAGGAGCAGTGATATGTAAGTAAGACTTAAAACCCAACATTGTATTTTTCATTCTATCATTATTAAGCATGGGCAATTTTGCATATATAGGGTGTTCCCAGGTTGTCTTTATAATATAACCTTCTGAGTCTGTTTCTTCCTTTAATGGTATTCATTTTTATCATAAAAATTTAGAAATAGTAACAAAAAGAAAAAACAGAGCTAATGAGAAACATTAAAAAAAGGGATGGAAGGTTTCTCAATTTAGAAAGAAAAGAAAAGGAAAGAAAGAAAGAAAGAAAGAAAGAAAGAAAGAAAGAAAGAAAGGTGATGTGTAGTGTTGTGTTGCTGCCGATACCTGGTCCCTGATAGGCTAAGACACCACAGTGAACACACAGCCCTACTGAGTCTGTATCTGCATACAGGGATTATGTATTTGTTTGTATTTGTTTTGACACTGAAAACAGAGCTTTTAAGGCTTCATAACAGGTAAATACATACATAGGTATATTATGTACCTAGTAAAATTCAGAAACCCTCCATATCCCTTTAACATTTCTATTCCTATGTGTGGTTGCTTTCCAAAAGGGCTTGTAGAATAATCAAATTAAAATGAAGCAGGTAAATTGAAAGGCAGCTGGTTATGTGACCTAAATTTAATTCAAATAGAAAATAAGACGTGCAGTACATGAAATATCTAATTACTAATGTACACGATGAAACCTCCCAGTCATATCTTACATCTTGGAGCAATAAGCCAGCAGGATCTCAAAGAAACCTCCCACCCGTCTTGTGCAATCGATACCAGATATGAAAATGTGCAGATAGGTAACATTATTATTCTTTAAGAGCAAACCATTTTCTTGTTCTGAACTGCCATTCTTTGAAATACGACTAAAATCAGCACCTCAACATACTTTAATTCATTTAAATCTAACTAAACCTGTCCAGTCGGCAGAAACAAAAATATAGATTTCTATGTACATAGAGCATATGTCAATGAAATTCTGTCACTCAGCAACTCCACATTGATTCCTGACACTCTAACTCTCTAAATGGATTGCTTGTGATGTTAGTTAAGAAAGGAAAAACATGACTGAGGAATTAGTTGTAGAGATTACCAAGTGTTAATTTACCTGGGAAAACCATAAAAAGGTATATGGAGGTTTCTTGGATTATGAATGCATAATCAGTAGTGTATGCGTGTAAAAAAAAATTCTCAAAACAATCTAACCCTGAAGTTTTGAGAAGGAATGCCACTGAAAATCCTGCTAAATTAGCATAAACTTCATAATTTGTTTTGTCCAATGAGAGGCAGCTACAACGTTGTTGCAATGTCTGGGGATTCAAGCTCTACATCAAAGAATAATGGGACGTGTAGTCTTTTGTTGATGCCACAAGGAAACAGCTTCCGGCAAAGGTTCTCTGGATTTCTGAACTGTGCTGCTGTTGGCTTGAAGGTTAGCATAGGGTTAAATACATACTTGAACGCAGTTTTTCTATTGGTTAGTATGAGGGGGCCTATGTAGGCACCTCTGGGGGTGTGGAAACCAATATTTTTTTTCTTTTTAATAAAATATAACTGTATGTGTATAGAATGTCTGCTAGATTAGAGAAAGGGGAAAACAGGAAGACTTAGATATACATTTAACTAAGACATCACTATATTCCAAGCTGGTTTTCCAAGAATCACTCAATTAATTCACTTATTTTTATATCAATTTATCACGCGAAACCAAGCAATTATAAGTTCATCTTAACAAGTTTCCTATGGATATGAATCATTTCTCTTAGTAGAAAACATCAAATCCACTGCTCCTCTCTGTTTAAAATCCCCCATAGTAAATAAAAGAGACAATGACTATACAGGCACAACACTGATTCTTACATTTCCAAGACCATCAGATTAGTTCAGCAGTATTCTTGTATTTAAATTACTCATTTAAGTTATATCCCATTTTTTATTTAATATTAGTTTTATTTAAGTTTCTATCAATCCATGATCCTTTAGAGCAGCGGTTCTCAAACTTTCTAGTGATGTAACCCTTTGATAAAAGTAGTGGTGACCCCTAAAAGTAAAATGACATAAAATTCAAATTTCTGATGGTTTTAGGTGACCCCTGGCAAATCGTCATTCAACCCAACGGGGTCGCGACCCCCAGGTTGAGAACCACTGCTTTAGAGGCACAGGAGAATTATAGTTAGTGGTCAGAGGAGTATTGTTGAATTATTATTATGTGAACAGATAATCCAACAAGGCCTTGAAGCAAAGGTGCCAAAAACACATGCAATGTAGTAGCGACTGTGAATTGCCTGTGTGACCAGGGGTTACATGGGACAACTTGCCATTGTCAACATAATGACAATTAAAACATTTAAACTACCACTATACAATGAAAAAAAGGTCTGACATCATAATGAATCCATGATACATTGGTGGACGCTGTGTGAGAGAGGAGTGTCTACATTTCAGGAGAGCTGTAATTGCATTTCCTGAAGGAGTGCTATTCTGGGTCAGTGAAGGGAGAGGGGTGTGGTGTCAATTGCAATATTATCCAATTATCTTAATAAAGGCTCTCTGCTGCCTCCTTCCACACCCCTCTCTCCACTGATGCACGATTCAGATCTCATACACAAAATGGTTCCCTATATTAATAAAGAGGGTCCCCAAGAATCCAGATTTATACATAAAATGTCCATAGCTTAAACAGCAGTTAATGTTATTAGCTTGGTACATACTTGACAAACAAGTGACTACAGTGGCCCTTTAACAGTTCCTGCATAGAAAACAATATGGCCTGCCAAACTGGACCAGAAATTTGAACCTTCGTGAAATGTGTTTACTGGCACTAAGGGATGTACCAAATACGATATAATAAAGTATTTAGGAGCATTGAAAAGAGACCCCGATGAGAATCTGAAGATTTGGCAGGCTCCCATAAATGCGAGGATATAAAGTACTACTACACTATTTGTAAGGGAGAGGTACTGGATATACCCCCACCAATTGTGTGAGAGGCTAGTACTATATAGTAAGACAACTAAAACTTAACATGTTAGGAATTAAAATAAAAGAACTTAAGTGCATAATGGACAAAATGTTTTGTGTAGTCTGAAATACCATAAATAATTATTGCCTTTAATTTTAACCTATTGTTTTCAACAATGCTTTAATGATGACTGACATTTTGTATTTGTAAAAGGATTAAAAAACATTTGAGGAGTGGGATTAACAGTGGATTTAAATAAGATCGGAATTCACTTCTGTTAAAATACTCTCTCCAAATAGCCCCTTTACAGTAGACCTCTATGAGCAGCTCCATAGGATAACCCTCCAACTCAAACTACAGACACACTAGCAATCCAACTGGAATCAGCCATGACACATCATCATCTAAACATAAGTTTTTTCTGTAAAAATGTTTATGTTCCAGTCTTGCATACCTGCTAATGTTATTTTATTACATACTTCACAGGCATATGAACTTTTGATCAAACTACAATGGTCCTTTAACCGCCCTGTTAAAGCGGTACACTCGGGGGTGCCGACGCGGCCAGACCACCTTGTTCCACCCCACCCCCCACGTTGCCTACGCACGCAGGGAAGGGTACCCGGCAGACGGATGCGTGTGATCCCCAGCGTGGCTCAAGATTGCCACTTTAGGTAATGACAAGAGCCACACTCGGAATTACGGCTAAGGTGGTTAAGTGACTTCAAGGGGCATGGAAGGTTTCTGAAATCTCACTAGGAATAAGTAGGTACAATTTGTGTGATTTTGAGCACCTTTTAATAAAATAAAGTACATAAATGTAAATAAATAGACACATAGGTATATTAGATTCCTAGTGAAATCCAGAAAAATTCCATGTCCCTTCAAACACAAGTGGCTACACTATGACCACCATATTAAAGAATTACCCGATATTGTGCATCAAAATTATAATTGCTTCTATATTGTGTCAATCTGGTAATGTATATCTGTACTTGGCGCAACCTTCTTTACTTTCAATAAAGATGTTTTAAACTAAAATGATATGTCCTTACTGAGAAGGCTTCACCAACTTTATTTCAGGTGAGGCTCCACAGCCCTGACTGTGTGACGGCATTTCTGATATGCAAATATATACTTGGCTCCTGGCAAGACCAGAAGCCACCCAAAAAAACGGCTTGATGTTGAAGTCACATTTTATGAAATAAAGAAAAGATCCTCCCGAGTACACTTACATGTCTCACACAGGCCAAGAGACCAGTTTTTGACACATAATTTCTCAATAAACAGTATTTCTACTGTACCTAAGGATTATGGGTAGTGACATGCAAATGAGGCACAAAACGTACCACCTTTTCCCCTGAGCGCCACTTAACATGGAATCCACACATGTACTCAGAATAATCTTTCCTTCCTAGATATATAGTGGAGGGTTTTTCAATCACCTTTCTATCCACCATAACATATTTAATGTGGTCAGTCTCATTTTAGGTCACAGTAAAATTCTGTATTTATCATAAAAGTAATTTGCTTATATTTAAAAACACACCATCAGGATCTGTGCTGATAGTATATGTATATGTTTGACGTTCTCTTTCTTGCATTCTTTACTTGCATAATGGGAAGTTCACTATTATTACTACACTGTTGTGTAAATAAGAAGTAGGTTGGGTCATATAAATAAGCATTTTGGCAACACAAATCTGGTTATGTATTCTGGTCTTTGGTTTTGCTTAGCTATAACATAGCTATATCTTTCTTTTACACTGGAAAATAATAAAATCATCACAAAAGGCAATTTCCCTCCTGGGTTACCGGTGATGACTATTATCCAGTAAAAAAGAAAAGCTTACATGCTGAGAAACCTTAAGATAACACAGAGCTGTGAAAATAAAACAAACAATCTATACAGTAGAAGATAAGCCTGGTAAGTACCGAAACCAGACATAGGCAGCCTTTTAGACATGGGCAGCCTTTGTAAGTCAATTATGTACCAAGTTAACAATAGTAGAAGTTGAGGAAATCTGAACTTTTTTAAACTCTGTATATGCGTACAGGAATCCATTTTGTGTTTGTTACATAACTTCCCGAGAGCTGGATAATGGAGGGGTGTTAGGAGAGAGAGAGAGAGAGAGAGAGAGAGAGAGAGAGAGAGAGAGAGAGAGAGAGAGAGAGAGAGAGAATGAGAATGAGAGAGAGAATGAGAGAGAGAATGAGAGAGAGAATGAGAGAGAGAGAATGAGAGAGAGAGAATGAGAGAGAGAGAATGAGAGAGAGAGAATGAGAGAGAGAGAATGAGAGAGAGAGAATGAGAGAGAGAGAATGAGAGAGAGAGAATGAGAGAGAGAGAATGAGAGAGAGAGAATGAGAGAGAGAGAATGAGAGAGAGAGAATGAGAGAGAGAGAATGAGAGAGAGAGAATGAGAGAGAGAATGAGAGAGAGAATGAGAGAGAGAATGAGAGAGAGAATGAGAATGAGAGAGAGAATGAGAGAGAGAATGAGAGAGAGAATGAGAGAGAGAATGAGAGAGAGAGAGAGGAACAGGCAGAAGTCCAGAGTCTTTGTTTGAAATTGACACCACACCCCATTCCTTTTCACTGGCACTGAAGCACCTTGCATCAAAAGATGCAAACACAGCTCTCCAGAACTGAAACATCTCTCACACACACAAGCTTTTTACCAAATTATGCTTTCAGACTCAAAGTTTTCAAACATATTTGTTTTTTGACTGTGTGGGGTTATGTTAGTGGCTGCATATCCATACCAACGTATAAAAGTAAATGTAAATGAATGGAGAATAAAAGCGGACAGGTCTAGTAATATGCTGGTTAAGAAGATGGTTTAAAAAAAAAAAAAAAGTCATACATCAGAGAGGAAAGACCAGAAATCTAGAAAACCAAGGAGCCAGAAAGAATTACATGGGCCACTGTAACATTAACATCACTTTAATGTGAAGCCAAAGTGTTTGTATGGCACCCAATATAACCCTCCTCTGGTGTTAGCAGCACTGTCACACTTACAGACACAATACACATTTTAGGCTCCCAGGATTCCCATCCCCTGCTTATAGACAGCCGTGTACAAGAATTAGTGCAGGTCCTGTAACACTGGTTCTAATGTCCATGTTACCAAATTACAAATGATGCTCGTTAATTATATTAGGAGTAAAGTATGACATCTGAATAATCCTGACTTATTGCCATGGTGACAATTTAGAAAAAAAAAAAAAACATTTTATACAGTAGTATTTGAGAACAGTGTTCCCTGGTGGTCCAGTGGTTAGGATTCAGTGATTTCACCGCTGAGACCTGGGTTTAATTCCAGTCAGGAGACCAAGAGGTCACACCACCCTGAAGTCAAGCAGGGTGTTGGGCCTGATCAGTACTTTGATTGGAGACCACCTAACAATACCAGGAGCTGTATGCTGTGGCCTACTGGAGAAGGAATTGGCAACCCACTCCACGGTCTCGGTTATGAATACCAAGTGTATCAGCATAGTGTTGTGGTCCATGAGGTCATAGAGAGTCGCACACAACTGTACGGCGCACACACACTTGAAAACAAGACAAAAAATGAATATTTTGATGTTTTCCCATAAGGGTAACGGATAATCAGCAGCCTGCGTGAATTAAAAAATAATGTACATCGTTTTCTCCCAGAAGCCTTTGCAAGTCAAGTATTCTTTATTGCTTTGGTCTTTCTCATCACAATAGCCCTTTCAGAAAAGGCAGTGTAATCCCTTAAAAGGGCACTGTTAAGTCACCATCATCACTCCAGCACTCACCTGCATACAAAGCACAGCTAAAGCAGCGTGTACCTTAATATGCAAAGCCATACTCTGCATGGTAGGAGTTTGTAGCGCCATCACAGTGAATGCAACTGGCTGGACTTGCAGCACATTCAATACTTATAAATCATTTTACAGCATAATTACAGTATGTAATATGTACCTATCCTGAAAGGCATGATGTGTGTGTGGTTATCATGGGGATTTAACCATTTATCTCACTGCTAAAGGCCATTAGCAATGTATATGCGAAGAAGCAACACTAACGTGTCATCATTCATTCATAATATCAAGGGTCAGGGCTATGTCACTATTAGGTGCTGCCTATCCACTTTGTATATAGCTTACTGCTAAAGTTATGTATCTCCTTCTGGATCGCTACCATGTCATGGTGAAGGGGCTTGTGTACCTCAATGAAGCTGTGAGCTATACCATGTTGGGTCACCCAAGATGGGCAAGGCATAGCAGATAAGTCAGACAAATTGCGGTCCACTGGAGAAGGAACTGGCAACCCACTCCAGTATATTTGCCTAGAAAACCTTATGGGTAAGCGTGACCAGGGACGTAACAATATGTGCCGTTCATCCTGCGGTCTATGGAATCAGAGAGAGTCGCATATGTTTGAACAACAACAAAGTTATTTATAATGTGGCAATTCTGAAAATGTCAATAGAAACAATATACAATCAACATGAAACAACTTACAACTTGTGGATGCATCCAAGCTATTACCAAATTGAATATACTGATGCAGTAACTGTTGCCCAATACAGAGGTGGCACCTGAAGGCACCCACCATAGCCGATATCTGCCGTGCCTACTTTAAACCAGCAACTGTTGCCCAATACAAAGATGGCACCAACTCATAACTGATACCTGGCTCTCCTACCTTAATCCAGTAACTGTTGCCCAATACAGAGGTGGCACTTGATGGCACCCACTCATAACTGATACCTGGCTCTCCTACCTTAATCCAGTAACTGTTGCCCAATACAGAGGTGGCACCCACTCATAACTGATACCTGGCTCTGGTACCTTAATCCAGTAACTGTTGCCCAATACAGAGGGGGCACTTGATGGCACCCACTCATAACTGATACCCGGCTCTCCTACCTTAATCCAGTAACTGTTGCCCAATACAGAGGTGGCACTTGATGGCACCCACTCATAACTGACACCTGGCTCTCCTACCTTAATCCAGTAACTGTTGCCCAATACAGAGGTGGCACTTGATGGCACCCACTCATAACTGGCACCTGGCTCTCTTACCTTGTCTGCCATGCTGCTGGGCTCAGTGTGGGCTAAATCTGGGCTTGGGGTGCCACTGATATTTACCCCATCAGCACAAAATGTCTCTTCTTCAGCCCCAGGGGAGCAGCTCAGGGGGTGCTTGATGTCATGGAGAGACTTCTGTCCAGAGGAGGGTAAAGACTTGGGGGTGCTGGAGCCTGACATCCTCAGTGGAAGGGACTAGACAGCAGATCCATGTACACCCAGCAGGGCTGCACTGGTGTCCTACACACAGGGGCCGCAGTGCACAGAGCAGGGGGCACACACACTGCCCAGATTACTGATTCACATGCATATACACTATGAGCTGCACATTATCCATGCCTCCTGCAAGCTTCTGGTTTCCTTCCTGTAATGTTACGATTGCTTTGTGTCTTCTTCCTTGTAATATTCTCTTTGCTATGAGGCTTTGTGATCCTGAGACACTGGCCAGCCACCAAAGCCCCCTCCTATGTGTCTCAGGGCTTCCTCCACGATGCACAATATAATCCTAAAAAGATGTGTACAGACCAAACGCACAGAGGGGAGGCAGCTCCAACACTTCACCCGAGACTCCTCCTTTCTCTCTTTCTCTCTCTTTTTTCCTCCATTCCGATTTTACCCCCTCCCACTGTGTGTGACTAAGAGGAAGTTCCACCTCAAGCCTTGTATGCAGGAAGTGTATGGCTTCTAGTTGTAGAGCTGGCTGTAGCAATCACACAGCAGCCAATGTGCTGGGGCCTGTACACTAATAGTGTGTGTGCTCATTACAGCTAGACATACAGTCCACTGTATAATCACCACACAAGCAGTTATTGTAATATCTCACTGTGTGTATATCTATAGGGTCATCAACTCTTTTGTAATGTGTTAAAACTATCTATATCCCTATCTATATCCCTGTCTATCTTAATATTACTACAATTACTATAAATATATACAGGAATACCCAATGTATTTGCTATATATAGGTTCCAAGCAATAGGACTACCAGCACTAAATGGGGCAGTTTAACAAGAAGATAGGGATAAGGGAACTCATGAAAAAAAACACTATTTCAATTGAAATTTAAACTTTTTGGATTTTATATCAACTTTTAAAGAAACAGCAAACATAACACTAACACAAACTGAATATTAGCAGAAGTATAGGGGGGAGCAGTGTTATAGTGAATTAGAGTGTATAAAGGGGTCCAGCAGGCAAAAACAGCGTTATAGTGAGGCAGTGTCATAGAGAATCAAAGCGTTAAAAGGGGTCCGGCAGGCAAAAACAGCGTTATAGCGAGGCAGTGTTATAGAGAATCAAAGCGTTAAAAGGGGTCCGGCAGGCAAAAACAGCGTTATAGCGAGGCAATGATATAGAGAATCAGATCGTTAAAAAGGGGGCCAGCAGGCAAAAAAAGCGTTATAGCGAGGCAGTGATATAGAGAATCAGATCGTTAAAAAGGGGGCCAGTAGGCAAAAAAAGCGTTATAGTGAGGCAGTGATATAGAGAATCAGATCGTTAAAAAGGGGGCCAGTAGGCAAAAAAAGCGTTATAGCGAGGCGGTGATATAGAGAATCAAAGCGTTAAAAGGGGTCCGGCAGGCAAAAACAGCGTTATAGCGAGGCAATGATATAGAGAATCAGATCGTTAAAAAGGGGGCCAGCAGGCAAAAAAAGCGTTATAGCGAGGCAGTGATATAGAGAATCAGATCGTTAAAAAGGGGGCCAGTAGGCAAAAAAAGCGTTATAGTGAGGCAGTGATATAGAGAATCAGATCGTTAAAAGGGGTCCGGCAGGCAAAAAAAGCGTTATAGCGAGGCGGTGATATAGAGAATCAGATCGTTAAAAAGGGGGCCAGCAGGCAAAAAAAGCGTTATAGCGAGGCAGTGATATAGAGAATCAGAGCTTTAAAAGGGGGCCAGCAGGCAAAAAAAGCGTTATAGCGAGGCAGTGATATAGAGAATCAGAGCGTTAAAAAGGGTCCAGCAGGCAAAAAAAGCCTTATAGCGAGGCAGTGATATAGAGTATCAAAGGGTTAAAAGGGGGCCAGCAGGCAAAAAAAGCGTTATAGCGAGGCAGTGATATAGAGAATCAGAGCGTTAAAAGGGGGCCAGCAGGCAAAAAAAGCGTTATAGCGAGGCAGTGATATAGAGAATCAGATCGTTAAAAAATGGGCCAGCAGGCAAAAAAAGCGTTATAGCGAGGCAGTGATATAGAGAATCAGAGCATTAAAAGGGGGCCAGCAGGCAAAAAAAGCGTTATAGCGAGGCAGTGATATAGAGAATCAGAGCGTTAAAAGGGGATCCGGCAGGCAAAAAAAGCCTTATAGCGAGGCAGTGATATAGAGTATCAAAGGGTTAAAAGGGGGCCAGCAGGCAAAAACAGCGTTATAGTGAGGCAGTACTATAGAGAAGTAGAGCGTTAAAAAGGGTCCGGCAGGCAAACAGCGTTATAGTGAGGCAGTGATATAGAAAATCAGAGCGTTAAAAGGGGGCCAGCAGGCAAAAAAAGCATTATAGCGAGGCAGTGCTATAGAGAATCAAAGCGTTAAAAGGGGGCCAGCAGGCAAAAAAAGCGTTATAGGGAGGCAGTGATATAGAGAATCAGATCGTTAAAAAGGGGGCCAGCAGGCAAAAAAAGCGTTATAGTGAGGCAGTGATATAGAGAATCAGAGCGTTAAAAAGGGGCCAGCAGGCAAAAAAAGCGTTATAGCGAGGCAGTGATATAGAGAATCAGAGCATTAAAAGGGGGCCAGCAGGCAAAAAAAGCGTTATAGCGAGGCAGTGATATAGAGAATCAGAGCGTTAAAAGGGGATCCGGCAGGCAAAAAAAGCCTTATAGCGAGGCAGTGATATAGAGTATCAAAGGGTTAAAAGGGGGCCAGCAGGCAAAAACAGAGTTATAGCGAAGCAGTGACATAGAGAATCAAAGCGTTAAAAGGGGGCCAGCAGGCAAAAACAGCGTTATAGCGAGGCAGTGACATAGAGAATCAAAGCGTTAAAAGGGGGCCAGCAGGCAAAAACAGCGTTATAGCAAGGCAGTGCTATAAAGAATCAGAGCGTTAAAAGGGGGCCAGCAGGCAAAAAAAGCGTTATAGCGAGGCAGTGATATAGAGAATCAGAGCATTAAAAGGGGGCCAGCAGGCAAAAAAAGCGTTATAGCGAGGCAGTGATATAGAGAATCAGAGCGTTAAAAGGGGATCCGGCAGGCAAAAAAAGCCTTATAGCGAGGCAGTGATATAGAGTATCAAAGGGTTAAAAGGGGGCCAGCAGGCAAAAACAGCGTTATAGTGAGGCAGTACTATAGAGAAGTAGAGCGTTAAAAAGGGTCCGGCAGGCAAACAGCGTTATAGTGAGGCAGTGATATAGAAAATCAGAGCGTTAAAAGGGGGCCAGCAGGCAAAAAAAGCATTATAGCGAGGCAGTGCTATAGAGAATCAAAGCGTTAAAAGGGGGCCAGCAGGCAAAAACAGAGTTATAGCGAAGCAGTGACATAGAGAATCAAAGCGTTAAAAGGGGGCCAGCAGGCAAAAACAGCGTTATAGCGAGGCAGTGACATAGAGAATCAAAGCGTTAAAAGGGGGCCAGCAGGCAAAAACAGCGTTATAGTGAGGCAGTACTATAGAGAAGTAGAGCGTTAAAAAGGGTCCGGCAGGCAAACAGCGTTATAGGGAGGCATTGATATAGAAAATCAGAGCGTTAAAAGGGGGCCAGCAGGCAAAAAAAGCATTATAGCGAGGCAGTGCTATAGAGAATCAAAGCGTTAAAAGGGGGCCAGCAGGCAAAAAAAGCGTTATAGCGAGGCAGTGATATAGAGAATCAGATCGTTAAAAAGGGGGCCAGCAGGCAAAAAAAGCGTTATAGTGAGGCAGTGATATAGAGAATCAGAGCGTTAAAAAGGGGCCAGCAGGCAAAAAAAGCGTTATAGCGAGGCAGTGATATAGAGAATCAGAGCATTAAAAGGGGGCCAGCAGGCAAAAAATGCGTTATAGCGTGGCAGTGCTATAGAGAATCAGAGCGTTAAAAGGGGATCCGGCAGGCAAAAACAGCATTATAGGGAGGCAATGCTATAGAGAATCAGAGCGTTAAAAGGGGTCCGGCAGGCAAACACAGCGTTATAGCGAGGCAGTGCTATAGCGAATCAGCGAGTTAAAAGGGGTGCGGCAGGCAAAAAATACGTTATAGCGAAGCAGTGCTATAGAGAATCAGAGCAAAAAAAGGTGTCCGCAGGTAAAAACAGCATTATAGTGAGGCAATGCTATAGAGAATCAGAGCGTTAAAAGGGGTCCGGCCGGTAAAAACAGCGTTATAGTGGGGCAGTGCTATAGAGAATTAGAGCATTAAAAGGGGTCCGGCAGGTAAAAATAGCGTTATAGCAAGGCAGTGATATAGAGAATCAGAGAGTTAAAAGGGGTCCGGCAGGAAAAACAGCGTTATAGTGAGGCAGTGCTATAGAGAATCAGAGTGCTAAAAGGGGTCCGGCAGGAAAAACAGCGTTATAGTGAGGCATTGCTATAGAGAAACAGAGCATTAAAAGGGGTCCAGCGGGTAAAAACAACGTTATAGTGAGGCGGTTCTATAGAGAATCAGAGCATTAAAAGGGGTCCGGCAGGCAAAAACAGCGTTATAGTGAGGCAGTGCTATAGAGAATCAGAGCGTTAAAAGGGGTCCAGCCAACAAAAACAGCGTTCTAGTGAGGCGGTGCTATAGAGAATTAGAGCATTAAAAGGGGTCCGGCAGGTAAAAACAGAGTTATAGTGGGGCAGTGCTATAGAGAATTAGAGCATTAAAAGGGGTCCGGCAGGTAAAAATAGCGTTATAGCAAGGCAGTGATATAGAGAATCAGAGAGTTAAAAGGGGTCCGGCAGGAAAAACAGCGTTATAGTGAGGCAGTGCTATAGAGAATCAGAGTGCTAAAAGGGGTCCGGCAGGAAAAACAGCGTTATAGTGAGGCATTGCTATAGAGAAACAGAGCATTAAAAGGGGTCCAGCGGGTAAAAACAACGTTATAGTGAGGCGGTTCTATAGAGAATCAGAGCATTAAAAGGGGTCCGGCAGGCAAAAACAGCGTTATAGTGAGGCAGTGCTATAGAGAATCAGAGCGTTAAAAGGGGTCCAGCCAACAAAAACAGCGTTCTAGTGAGGCGGTGCTATAGAGAATTAGAGCATTAAAAGGGGTCCGGCAGGTAAAAATAGCGTTATAGCAAGGCAGTGCTATAGAGAATCAGAGCGCTAAAAGGGGTCCGGAAGGAAAAACAGCGTCATAGCGAGGCAGTGCTATAGAGAATCAGAGTGTTAAAAGGGGTCCGGAAGGAAAAACAGCGTCATAGCGAGGCAGTGCTATAGAGAATCAGAGTGCTAAAAGGGGTCCGGCAGGAAAAACAGCGTTATAGTGAGGCATTGCTATAGAGAATCAGAGCATTAAAAGGGGTCCAGCGGGTAAAAACAACGTTATAGTGAGGCGGTTCTATAGAGAATCAGAGCATTAAAAGGGGTCCTGCAGGTAAAAACAACGTTATAGTGAGGCAGTGCTATAGAGAATCAGAGCATTAAAAGGGGTCCACCGGCAAAAACAGTGTTATAGCAAGGCAGTGCTATAGAGAATCAGAGCGTTAAAAGGGGTCCAGCAGGTAAAAATAGCATTATAGCAAGGCAGTGATGTAGAGAATCAGAGTGCTAAAAGGGGTCCGGCAGGAAAAACAGCGTTATAGCGAGGCAGTGCTATAGAGAATCAGAGCGTTAAAAGGGGTCCAGCAGGCAAAAACAACATTATAGCGAGGCAGTGTTATAGAGAATCAGAGCGTTAAAAGGGGTCCAGCAGGTAAAAATAGCATTATAGCAAGGCAGTGATATAGAGAATCAGAGTGCTAAAAGGGGTCCGGAAGGAAAAACAGCGTTCTAGTGAGGCGGTGCTATAAAGAATCAGAGTGCTAAAAGGGGTTCGGCTGGCAAAAACAGTGTTATAGCGAGGCAACGCTATAGAGAATTAGAGTGTTAAAAGGGGTCCAGCAGGAAAAACAGCGTTATAGTGAGGCAGTGCTATAGAGAATCAGAGCATTAAAAGGGGTCCGGCAGGTAAAAAAAGCGTTATAGCGAGGCAGTGCTATAGAGAATCAGAGCGTTAAAAGGGGTCCAGCAGGAAAAACAGCGTTATAGTGAGGCAGTGCTATAGAGAATCAGAGCATTAAAAGGGGTCCAGCCGGCAAAAACAGCGTTATAGCGTGGCAGTGCTATAGAGAATCAGAGCGCTAAAAGGGGTCCGGCAGGCAAAAACAGCGTTATAGCGAGGCAGTGCTATAGAGAATCAGAGCGCTAAAAGGGGTCCAGCAAGAAAAACAGCGTTATAGTGAGGCAGTGCTATAGAGAAACAGAGCGTAATAAGGGGTCTGGCAGGCAAAAACAGCATCATAGTGAGGCAGTGCTATAGAGAATTAGAGCATTAAAAGGGGTCCGGCAAGCAAAAACAGCGTTATAGCGAGGTAGTCCGATAGAGAATCAGAGCGTTAAAAGGGGTCCAGCAGGTAAAAACAACGTTATAGCGAGGCAGTGATATAGAGAATCAGAGAGTTAAAAGGGGTCCGGCAGGAAAAACAGAGTTATAGCGGGGCAGTGCTATAGAGAATTAGAGCACTAAAAGAGGTCCGGCAGGCAAAAACAGTGTTATAGGGAGGCAGTGCTATAGAGATTCAGAGCGTTAAAAGAGGTCAGGCAGGTAAAAACAGCATTATAGAGAAGCAGTGCTATAGAGAATCAGAGCATTAAAATGGGTCTGGCAGGTAAAAACAGCATTATAGTGAGGCAGTACTATAGAGATTCAGAGCGTTTAAAGGGGTCCAGCAGGTAAAAACAACGTTATAGCGAGGCAGTGCTATAGAGATTTAGAGAGTTAAAAGGGGTCCGGCAGGCAAAAACAGTGTTATAGCGAGGCAGTGCTATAGAGATTCAGAGCGTTAAAAGGGGTCAGGCAGGTAAAAACAGCATTATAGCGAAGCAGTGCTATAGAGAATCAGAGCATTAAAATGGGTCTGGCAGGTAAAAACAGCATTATAGTGAGGCAGTACTATAGAGATTCAGAGCGTTTAAAAGGGGCTGGCAGTCAAAAACAGAGTTATAGCGAGGCAGTGCTATAGAGAATCAGAGCATAAAAAGGGGTCTGGCAGGCAAAAACAGCGTTATAGCGAAGCAGTGCTATAGAGAATCAGAGTGTTAAAAGGGGTCTGGCAGGCAAAAACAGCGTTATAGTGGGGAATTACATTCTTTCTTTCGTAGTGTTTTTTTTATGTGTGCTTAACTCCTATATATCTATATTATATATATATATATATATATATATATATATATATATATATATATATATTTATTTATTTATTTATTAATTTTGTAATTATTAATCTGTATATATATATATATATATATATATTTATATAGCTTAATAATGAGAATTGCAGTATAATTTGATACCTTTTGTATTGGACTAACGTGTTGTTTAGTTTGACGAGCTTTCAAGAGGTTCAACCTCTCTTTATCAAGTCTGAAGCAATACTAACATCTTCACAAGAAACAACAACATGAATTTATAAAAAAATAAAATAAAAAACTCAGCTGCATTTTCCAGCAAAACAACAGACAACAGCATCAAGAAGAGAAAATAAAAGACGCAAATTCAGGCCTGAATTCTGCTAGCAACAACACCACATCTAAAAACCTTCCAACTCAAAAAATATTTTTTCTGAAAAATACACAGAACACACAGGAATTATAAATCTCTCAGACCATAAATATAACAAGCAGAGACCTCTGTTCTCTCCAAAGGATTGTCTTTCTGTCCAGACATAAAACTAGTTAAAATACAACTCGACTCGGACAGGAATTCTTCAGAAGATTGAGACTGGCAGAATTTTTTCACAAGGGACATACCACAACATCATTAGGCTGTAACAAGAAAAAAAAAACATATTTCGACCCACCACCTGGTCGTAACACCAAACTGGACAGTTATATAGAAAGCTTTCACCTGAGAAATGCATCCATTATAACAACACAATATAAAAGAGACTTACACAATCTAACTCCATCAGAAAGAACTGCCATAAAGATTTTAAAAAAATAACCCCAACATCACCATCACACGGCAGACAAAGGAGGCGCAGTGGTTATCATGAATACTCAGGACTACATAAATGAAGCCAACAGACAACTGTCAGACAACACCTACTACAAGAAACTGAACCAGGACCCTACATAAACATATTCTATTCAATTTAAGAAACTCCTCAAAACATTCCCTAAAAATATACATCAAGAATTAGAACAACTCATTTCCATCAATTCTACAACTGTGACTTTTTACCTACTGCCAAAAATCCACAGACCAGGCAACCCAGGGACACCAATTGTTACAGGTATGGACACACTGACTGAACAGATATCTGGATTTGTTGAAAACATCCCTTAAAACATTAGTTAGTAACACCAGTAGCCATATACAAGACACCACTGACTTTCTCAACAAACTCAGATTAAAGACCTACCTGCTAACACACCACTTGTTACCATGGATGTAGAGTGTCTTTACAGCAACATATCACACAAAGATGGCACAGAGACATGTTTTAAGTTTCTTTCAATACACATGCAAAACAATAAATATGGCCCTGATATTATTCTTAAACTAATAGAATATATCCTTACCTACAACTATTTCACTTTTAACAAAGATACCTACCTACAGATGATGGGGACTGCCATGGGTACCAAAATGGTTGCACAATACGCAAATCAATTTATGGCCAATCTAGAAGAAACATTCTTATCTGTATCCATTTACAAACCATACCAATCCTACTATTGCATAGATAATCTGTTCATCATATGGACAGAAGGAGAAAGCAAACTCAGAGACTTTCATAATTCATTCAACACCTTCCATTCATCTATAAAACTTAAAATGGATTTCGCTACAGAACAGGTAAACTGTCTAGACACTACTATATCCATCACCAATGGCACTCTCAACTCATCTGTATATAGGAAACCCACAGACAGATGTAGTTACCTACACAGTTTCAGTTTTCATCCCTACCACACAAAACAGGCCATCAGCCATAGTCAAGCTATTAGACACCATTGGATTTGCTAAAACACTGGAGACCGTGATAAAAATTAAAAAATACTGTCTGAATCTTTCAAACAAAAGGGTTACAACCCTGTATAATTACCCAAAAAATAACCACTCCAATTAAAATACCCAGTGAACACCTATTAAAGTACAAAAAAAAAAAAACTATTTCAGATATACCTCTAGTGACCACATACCATCCAATTTTAGAGAAAATACCGAAATTAATCAAAGATTTACATCCATTACTAATTGAAGATACTGAATTGAAATATATAATATTTCCTATCCTTGCATTTAAACAACCACCAAACCTGAAACAAAAACTTGTGAGCAGAAAATTGGCAAATGAACAACTGAATATAAAAAATAAAACTAAACCTTAAACCTATAACATCAAAGGATCGTATTCATGTGCATCGTCCAATTTGGTTTATATAATACCACGTACTTTATGTGACACAGGCTGTTACATTGGAGAAACCAGCCAAAAAATGCACTTAAGGATGAATTTACACAGACATGCAATAAGAAAGCATAATGAAGACAGTTATTGTAGCCCAGTGGGACACCATTTTAGCCAGAATGATCACTCCATCCAAAACTTAAAAGTCAAAATACTCAGAGGAAAATTATAAAACATTGAAGAGGGAAAAGCATTTGAAATAAAGATGATCACATTCTTCAACACTAAACATACAGGACTTAATGTAGACTTGGGTTTTCTAACACATTATCATAATTTCATGTGAATTTTTCTTCTTATACTAAAACAGTCTGGCCCTCTTAGTGAGATGTTTGTCCAACAGGAAAGATATCACTGTGGACTACAGTGCTCCTTGTTTTCAAGTATATATTGATATATATGTGTATATAGTATATGTCTATATGTTTCCTTTACTATGTTGTGTTTATTCCCCCTATATGTAATTACCTGATGATGTCAGATGCTGTCTCCACTCTCTCTGCATCTGCTGTTTTTATTCGGACTGATGGTTCCATCTCATGTTAGTATTGCTTCAGACTTGATAAAGAGAGGTTGAACCTCTCGAAAGCTCATTAATATAAATAACACGTTTGTCCAATACAAAAGGTATCAAATTATACTGCAATACTCATTATTATTCTATATATATATATATATATATATATATATATATATATATATATATATATATATATATATATATATACTGGACATTTACAGCTATTTCACTCTTCAATTATATATATATATATATATATATATTTATAAATATATAGTCCTCCATTCTTTCGTAATGTGTAATGTATCTATCTATCTTTCTATCTTACTATCTACCTACATATATATATATTTTTAATATTACTATATATATATATATGTATATATATATATATATATATATATATATATATATACACTGTACAGTGATAAAAAGTCTACACACCCCTGTTATAATGTCAGGTTTCTGTGCTGTAAAATGAGACAAAGATAAATAATTTCAGAACTTTTTCCACCTTTAATATGACCTATAAACTGTACAACTCAATTGAAAAACAAACTGAAATCTTTTAGGTAGAGGGAAGAAAAAATATAAAAATAAAATAATAGGGTTGCATAAGTATGCACACCCTTAAACTAATACTTTGTTGAAGCACCTTTTGATTTTATTACAGCACTCAGTCTTTTTGGGTATGAGTCTTTCAGCATGGCGCATTTTGACTTGGCAAGATTTACCCACTCTTCTTTGCAAAAACACTCCAAATCTGTCAGATTACGAGGGCATCTCCTGTGCACAGCCCTCTTCAGATCACCCCACAGATTTTCAATCGGATTCAGGTCTGGGCTCTTGCTGGGCCATTCCAAAACTTTAATCTTCTTCGGGTGAAGCCATTCCTTTGTTGATTTGGATGTATGCTTTGGGTCGTTGTCATGCTGAAAGATGAAGTTCCTCTTCATGTTCAGCTTTCTAGCAGAAGCCTGAAGGTTTTGTGCCAATATTGACTGGTATTTGGAACTGTTCATAATTCCCTCTATCTTAACTAAGGCCCCAGTTCTAGCTGAAGAAAAACAGCCCCAAAACATGATGCTGCCACCACCATGCTTCACTGTGGGTATGGTGTTCTTTTGGTGATGTGCAGTGTTGTTTTTGCGCCAAACATATCTTTTGGAATTATGGCCAAAAAGTTCAACCTTGGTTTCATCAGACCATACAACCTTTTCCCACATGCTTTTGGGAGACTTCAGATGTGTTTTTGCAAAATGTAGCCTGGTTTGGATGTTTTTCTTCTAAGAAAAGGCTTTCGTCTTGCCACTCTATCTTCTCCCCTTGATGATGACTGTCTTCCCTGGGTTCCATTGTATATCTAATGCCTTGGAAATTCTTTTGTACCTTTCTCCTGACTGATACCTTTTAACAATGAGATCCCTCTGATGCTTTGGAAGCTCTCTTTGGACCATGGCTTTTGCTGTGGGATGCGACTAAGAAAATTTCAGGAAAGACCAACTAGAGCAGCTGAACTTTATTTGGGGTTAATCAGAGGCACTATAAATGATGGCAGGTGTATGCTGACTCCTATTTAATACTATTTGGAAAGTGATTGCTTAATTCTGAACACAGCTACATCCCCAGTTATAAGAGGGTGTGCAGGTTTATGCAACCACATTATTTTGCTGTTTTTTTTTCTTCCCTCCACCTAAAAGATTTCAGTTTGTTTTCAATTGAGTTGTACAGTTTATAGGTCAGATTAAAGGCGGAAAATGTTCTGAAATGATTTATCTTACTCTATATACAGTTGTGCTCAAAATTTTGCTTACCCTTGGCGAATTGATAATATATGTACCATTTTTAAAGAAAACATGAGTGAGCAGGCAAAACACATTTATTTTATTTCTTATGGGATTCATATTCAACTGTAGGTTATAACAGAATGGCACAATCATAAAACAAAACATGGCAACGAAGAAGAAAATGCAGTGACCCTGTTCAAAAGTTTGCATACCCTTAGTTCTTAATACTGTGTATTGTCCCCTTTAGCATCAATGACAGTGTGCAGTCTTTTGTAATAGTTGTCTATGAGACCCCTAATTCTTGCAAGTGGTATAGCTGCTCATTCGTCTTGGCAAAATACCTCCAGGTCATGCAAAGTGTTTGGTCGTCTTGCATGGACCGCACGTTTGAGATCTCCCCAGAGTGGCTTGATTATATTACGGTTGAGAGTGTGTGATGGGCACTCCACAACCTTCACCTTTTTCTGCTATAACCACTGGAGGGTCAACTTGGCCTTGTGCTTAGGGTCATTGTCATGCTGGAAAGCCCAAGAGTGTCCCATGCCAAGCCTTCGTGCAGAAGAATGCAAATTGTCTGCCAGTATTTTCTGATGCTTGCCATCAATTTTCACAAGATTCCCTGTGCCTTTAGAGCTTACCCCCCCCCCCCCTCTTCCCAGGAAGCCACCACCATGCTTCACAGTGGGGATGGTATTATTTTCACTATAGGCCTTGTTTTGTTTTTTGTTGTGTTTTTTATTATTTTTTTATTTACATAAAACTTACAAATACATACTGTATATACAATCATACAAAACATAAACATACATACTGATTTTCCCTCAATACATATTGATCTTTAAATCCACTGAATTCAGAATGAAGAAGAGAGCCATAAGTTAGTTAAGTGTTTCTATGTAGTCATCCCACATTTTCCAGGTGATAATAGTTTTCAGTTCTATATTCAGGTTCAATTCAATGAAATCTTTTTTAATAACTCTTTCTAGACACTATGAGCCTCATTCAATTGAGGCTTCAGGAGATCCGGGCTTCGGAAATGGAGCCCATAACTTATTTTGCTATTCAATTGGCGTCTTTTTGCGGGCACCGATCTGGTTACGGACTCCGGCCTCTGATTCCACCCCAAGTTAATGCCCTTCCAAGCCTTTGATCTTTTACGGCCAGAAGAGTTCCAATGCCTAAAATCGCAAATCGCTATTCAATTGCTCAATTCCCCCTCCTAACCACCCCGCCAAGGCCGCAAATGGCAAAAGTCACTCCACAAATTAGGGGTTCCAAGGAGGACACGCAAAGGGCTTAAAGACCAGTCCAGAGCACTTTAAATGCAAAAATAAAATCAATACTGTACTTTTATTAAAAGGGAAAGTGATGTTAGGTCTTAGAATTAATAGCACAACATTCTCAAGCTCGGAAATCGGCCTGAAAAAATACTTTATTTCATGTTTGATTTCTGTGTAATATCGACCCCGGCAATCAATGTGTTAATACATACAATGGAACTCGCATATAATAGAATATCATATTAACGGTTCTATCGATATTGCAATATTTCAGGACTGTGAGTCCGATCAGAACTCGTAATTGAAGCCCGTAGGACTTTTTAATCCAAACTCCATTTTTCATTGATGTAATGATGACGATCTCTATTTCCATTGGCTGTTTCTATCTTGGGAGTTACGGTCTTGGCTACTTGATCTGTTCAAGCTTGCAAATTCTACATACAATGGCATGGTTTCCGAATTTCGATATCGGCCCCTAACTTGCGGCCTTGCCGAATTAAATAGCACCATAACTCGAGCGCCCTGCAGGCCCGCAGACATACGGCCTACACTCCATAACTTGCGGCCTCCGAATTGAATGAGGCTCTATATCTTTTACTTCTCCCCACGTGGGACGATATTCTTTTTCCCAATTTAAAGAGAGCAGCTATTTCATGGTTGATAAGATGTGAACTAAGATGTATTTAACTTTACAACCCATATCTTCTGGAAACGTGGAACAACGCAAATTCAGGTGTATATAATCAATGTCACACTTTACAATCCTTTTCATATTATCTATACATGAAGACCAAAAACTATGCACAATTTCACATTTCCACCATATGTGTTCAAAAGAACCTGTTTCAGATTCACATCTACAGCAAAGATCTATATCGTTTTGGAGATTTGGCTTGGTACTAAGTGCCATCTTTGGATAACTTTAAAATATGTTTCTTTTAACTTAACATATTGGCGCTCACCTCAAAAGTTTTATACCATGAAGTATGGCTCCATTGCTTTCCCAACTCTTCCTCCCATTTACTAATTTTTATAGTTTTTTTTACTTCTTTCATATATCTTTTAGTTGTGTTATTGTGTTTTTCCTTCTTTCCTTTGTAATTTCTATTTCAAATTTTGTAATTGGTCTTATTGGTTGTTTATATAAAGCATTACATTCCAGCTATATTTCTCTTTGGAGACCATTTTCTCTCCTCAGTACTTCAAATGTTTTTATTTTCCCATTTGAGAACAAGTCTACTAACCTCTTAAGGTTTCATCTCTTCCAGTTAATTTTACTAAATTTAAAAGGTCCTTTATTTAGGGTTATTATAGGTGATAGCAGAGAGGGGAAGTTTACTAATCCCCATTTAATATTATACGTTTTAACCAGAAAATGTATGTAATAAGAATGTATAAGCCGAGTTTTTCAGCCCTTTTTTTAAGTCTAAAAAAGGCCCCCTCAGCTTATACTCGAGTCACCCTGTGTCTCTTTCCCCCCTGTTTCTCTCCACCCCCGTGTCTCTTCACCCGCTCTCCCTCCCCTGTGTCTCTTTCCCCCTTCTCCCTTGTGTCTCTTTCACTCCCCCTTCCTTATCATCCTTCTCATCCTCCCTCCTCAACCCCCCTCTTTATCCTCAACCCCCCTCCTCAACCCCCCTCCTCCTCAACCCCCTCCTCAACCTCACCCCCCCCTCCTTATCCTCCCTCCTCATCACTTTACCCCTCTCTAATTACCTCCCTCTCTCCCTTTCCCCTCACTTACCTACCATCAGCCGCTCCTCTGAGCATCTTTCGGCTGTGTCAGGACCCAGCATATGCTAATGACGTGACACCACATGCGTGTCACGTCATTAGCATTGACCTGGTCCCGACACAGCCGGAACACGCGCAGAGGAGCAACTGATGGAAGGTAAGTGAGGGGAAAGGGAGAGGGTGAGGTAATTAGAGAGGGGTAAAGTGATGAGGAGGGAGGATGAGGAGGGCGGTAAAGTGATGAGGAGGGAGGATAAGGAGGGGGGGTGAGGTTGAGGAGGGGGTTGAGGAGGAGGAAGGGGGTTTAGGAGGGGGGTTGAGGATAAGGAGGGGGGTTGAGGAGGGAGGATGAGGAGGGGGGTTGAGGTTGAGGAGGGGGGTTGAGGAGGGGGGTTGAGGGTGATGAGGGGGGTTCAGGAGGGGTGTTGAGGAGAGAGGTTGAGGAGGGAGGATGAGAAGGGGAGTTGAGGAGGGGGGTTGAGGAGAGAGGAGGAGGAGGGAGGATGAGGAGGGGGGTTGAGGATGAGAAGGGAGGATGAGGAGGGGGGTTGAGGAGGGAGGATGAACAGTACATTTCCCACCCTCGGCTTATACTTGAGTCACTAAGTTTTCCCAGTATTTTGTGGTAAAATAGGTTACCCCGGCTTATATTCGGGTCGGCTTATACTCGAGTATATACAGTAAGTATTTCAGAGATTTAAGTGGATTAGCAATGGTCACCACAGCATTGTCTGCAAACATGGTTACTTTATTAATCGTCTTTCACCGATGTGTTTGTTTGTATACAAGGCTTTCATTGCCTGCATGCCAAAATTCCCAAGTCCAAACTGACTCAACACTAGATTAATGAAATCCCAGTTTATCCTGTTAAATGCCATCCAGAGACAGGGTAAGCGTTGGGATTTTCTTATATTTAGCATGTGCTATTAAGTTCAGCAATATCTGTGCCTTTCATAGTTTTAATAAAATCTGTTTGGGCTGCATCAATTTAGTTCTAACTGCAGAGGATTCAGTCTTGCTGCCAGTACTTTTGTATAAACTTTTATATCTTTGTTGAGTACCGAAATAGGGCATGGTAGTTCTTATAATTTAATTCGACCTATTTTGGGGATCGTTATGATGGCAGATTCTAGCATTTCTAATGGTGCTTTGCCAGAACATTTTATTTCATTAAATGTATATTTGAAATGATTACTTAAAACAGAAGAGAACAATTTGTAGTATAGGTTTGGAAAACCATCCGGTCCTGGGGACTTATTGAGTTTATGTGTGATTAAGGCTTCTTCTATTTCTTTTGTTGTTATCACTCTCGCTAATATTTCACGCTGTTCTTCCTTAATTTTCGGGAGTTTTAATTTAGCCAAAAATTGTATAATTTGTAACTTAGTAAGTTTTATAACTGTTGAATTTTCTTCCAGATTATATAACCCTCGATAGAATTTAAAAAATATATCACCAATTTCTTTCAGCTTAACACATTCTCTCCCATCTTGATCTTTTAATTTAGTTGCACTTTTATAAACATTTATTTTCTTTATCTAATTAGCCAATAATTTCCCTACCTTATATCAGAGGTGGTTGTTTTTTTGCTAAGTAAGCCAAATTCTATTATCTATTTGTTTTTGTAAAGTTTTCTTAATTTTATTTTTAATTATATTTATTTCTGAACCACAATCTTTATCTGGGGCTTTCTTATTCATCCTTTCTAACTCATTTCATTTAATATATAGACTCCTTAATGGTGTTCCTCTCTTCTTCCTCTCATGTATTGCCCAAGAGGTAAGTAATCCTTGTATATATGCCTTATGGGAGTTCCAAATGATTGGTTTAGAATCAATAAACTTATCATTTATATAAAAAAACTCTACTATTTTATTTTTCAGAGTATCACTGTTTTGCATATTTTTCAGTAGGGTAATATCAATATTCCTTTTATAATTATAGTCTATTTGTTGAGTTTTGTTGATTTTAATCATGGCGTGATCTTACCAATTTATTGGTCCAATTGTTATTTCACTTAAGTTTGATACTGTGCATCGATCAACAAGACAGCAATCAATCCTTGTATATGTATTGTGTCTGTTTGAGAAAAAAGTAAAATCTCTTTCGTCAGGATGTAAAACTCACCAAGAGTCATATAGCTTATATTTCATCAGCGTGTTATTGACATATTTTTCGAAAATTCTCAACATTATAGCATCTGGAATTGAGTTTTTACTTGATTTTCTGTCCATATCATAGTTTGTGCATATATTTAAATCCCCACAAATTATTACATAGCCTGTTTTAATCTTCTGGATATTTTTTTATATTTTATTCCGAAAGTTGTTTTGTTTTGTGTTGGGGGCGTATAGGTTCAGAATTGTATAAGATTAATTATTAATCCTCCCCATCCAAATTATATATCTTCCGTCCAAGTCTAATTCCTTATAATCCTCTATTATGTTCATTTTTTTATTAAAGAGAATTGATAAACCTCTTGCTTTTTTTCTTGAAACTGGTATCTATTCTACTGACGTATATTCTGTCTGGTAGAAATGGTTCCCTACCTCTAATCCAGTGGGTTTCTTGCAGGCATATTATGTCTGCGTCTTCTTTCTGAAAACATTTCATGGCAGTATGGCTTTTAAAGTAAGTGTTTAAGCCCCTCACATTTTGTGATAAGATTTTTATACTCATCTACACTGAGAAAAAGATTTGTTATAGCATGACAGATCATTACCCCCTCTGTCCTCTACTTCACCATGTATGTCATACTCATAGAATTTGATGGTAGTAAGTATACACAATACCACCAATAACAAAATACAATTGAACACTTCCACATTTATACTAATAGAGATTTTCAATCTCAAATTTTCTCTTAGGACAGACTTAAGATGATAAAAGCTGTCTAGGTAAATTTCTGTCTAGCCCAAAAAAAAAGAGAAAATAGTTGACCAGACTTTTCCTGACCGATGAAGTGATCCTATAGCGTGTATATCCACTATTCTCGCACTTTTACTCCTGGTTTTCTACTTTTACCCTTCTTTACACTTGTATATCTAGGAAGTATTAGAAGCTTAACACTTTGTTGATCTCCTATAAGAAGGCCCTAGTGAAGACTGCCCACATATCCTCTCACTTCCCCTGCCCCCTTGCACCCCAGAAAATTCTGATAATCTTCAATTTACCATTCTTTTTTAACAGATATTTTAAAAGCACTTCAATTCTGTTGTCTTTTATAGAAGTATAGTATCATTCAGACCAGTAAAAGTACCCTTGTAAAAGGAGATGGGGAAAGTGAGGAAAGGACCAGAGGAAGAGGTGAAAGCAGGAGAAAAAAAAAGGGAGGTGGGCAATATTTCCCCCCTTCTATCCCCTCTTCCACTTAAATGAAACTATTTACTTATATTTAGGACTGTGTAACTAAATTAAGGTGAGCGTATCTGCTACTCCTCTTGTGAGTAAATTTGTGTAATGTCTTTGGAGCCATTAATAACTACTTAAAAAATCCTCTTCCAAACCAAGGAGGCATCAAATGCTGTGTTCAGGTCTTTCCTAGCAGTAAAGGGGCATGGGATATTGCATGTTTCTAAAAGTTTTTCTCCTTCAGTAACTTAATAGCATATCTTAGATTCTCTTTCATAAGTACAAATTTTGGCGGAAATCCCCAATTATATTTGATATTTTTATTTCTTAAAACTTTGGTAATTTCATAAAATTCTCTCCATTTCAATAAAGTTTTGCTTGAGAGATCTGCAAAAACCTGTATCTTTTCATATGGTTGAGTAAATTCCCTTGATTCTTTGATTGCCTTCATTAAGGCCTCATTATAACTAGGGTAATGTATTTTTACAAACAAGTCTCTATATGGGTCCTTTGGGGCATTTTTGGGTGCAGGGATCCTATATATACCATCTATTTTGTCTTCTCCTTGAGAGCTTAAGCTCATTAACGAGTTAAAGAAGGTAATAATATACTTAGGGAGTTCTGTTGTAATAAATTCAGGTATTCCTCTCAGTCTAAGCTTATTTCTTCTGAGAGAGTCCCTATTTTGACATTGTTTCAATCTTAAATCCCTGACTTCACATAATTTGATCGTTTTTAATTAAAGTTTCTTGCTTATTTTCTACTTCTTGTAGATGTGATGTCAAGTCATTAACAGCCTGAGTGTTTTTAACAATTTCCAAAATCTGTAGTAATTGTCTCCTTACGCTAGTTGTAAGAACTTCTTGTTATGGAGTGCTTAGAGTATTGACAAGTCCAAATTTTCATTTTCATTATCTGTAAGATTTGGTTTGGGTAGAAATTTTGACAGTCAAATCGGTCATTTGTGTACTATCAAGTGATTTTTCCATATTATTTTCTTTGGGTGAGAGGAAACTGGAGGTTTTTTTTCACACCTATTTTTTTTATCCTTGTTTTTCTATTGAGTAGATTTTTATTTTTATTTTCTTCATTCTTAATACTCTCACTATTCCCTCTTTCTTCTCTTCCTTTTCCTTTCTTTTCTCCCCTCTTTTCTCCTCCCTCCCTTTCTCACCCTTTCCTTCATCCCTTTTTACTATTCTTACAGTATGAATTAAGTGCACATTTGGTATACCTCTACTTATAATTCAGACAGATGTATACTCCTTAACTCTATTCTGGTTGCTCTTGTTATGTTAGTATAAGTTATGTTAACCATAAATAAGCAGCTCTTTAAACCTTATATAACCTGTATATTCTTAGCACTACTAAGCTTGTGTTTCATTCTCCAATTATCATGCACTCATATATTCCTTGAGAATTTCACTAAATATATATACAACCAAGATTTCTTTGTACATCTGAGATTTTCCCCCATAACATATAAAACAATCTAATTTATTATTTCCACACCTTGCTTTGTCCTGTGAGGCTTCCCCAAAATACTTGGCAGTAATATTTAATAAAATGTCCCAGTCTCTTACAGTTCAGATAGCCTTAACGAGAATGTTAGGGCGTCACCCTTATATAGCAGTGGTGCCAGACTCACCACCACCTCATGCAGGAAGATTCTCACCTTTAGATGTTCAGTGAACACTATTAAACAGCTTCCACCTCCACAGCATAGATTATTGTGTACTTCAAAAAATGCAGCAACTATCTTTAAGTCTGACTTTAGACACGTTAGACACTATCCTTGGTTCCTTATAGGACCTTCCATTCATGGAAATCCAGACTGGACTTTTTCTTTTCTGTCTTTTTGTATTTCTTTGTACAGGTTCCTTTAAATAGGCATTGCTCTCTTACTAGTAATTTTCTTCAGGGGCTAATTTTCAGATTGCACTTTATATATCTTATTATAGATATTCTATTACCCTTAGCAAATAAAGCCTCTTTTATTCCAATTTATGTATTGCTTTTTTTTTTGTGTTAATTATTGCTTAGTCCCAAATATAGGAAGCACCAACTTTCTTTAAACACAACAACTTGGGTATTTCATACATGAGACGTAACAGCCCAATACTTCATTTGTAGAGGCCCCATTCTCCTCCCTTACCATGAGGTTGTGATACAGTGGATCTAAAAAGTCTACACACCCTTGTTAAAATGTCAGGTTTCTGTGCTGTAAAAAAATGAGACAAAGATAAATCATTTCAGGACTTTTTCCACCTTTAATGTGACCTATAAACTGTACAACTCAATTGAAAAACAAACTGAATGCCATGTTTTGTTTTATGATTGTGCCATTCTGTTATAACCTACAGTTGAATATGAATCCCATAAGAAATAAAATAAATGTGTTTTGCCTGCTCACTCATGTTTTCTTTAAAAATGGTACATATATTATCAATTCGCCAAGGGTAAGCAAACTTTTGAGCACAACTGTATATAGAGTAAGATAAATCATTTCAGAACTTTTTCCACCTTTAATGTGACCTATAAACTGTACAACTCAATTGAAAACAAACTGAAATCTTTTAGGTGGAGGGAAGAAAAAAAAAGAAAAATAATGTGGTTGCATAAGTCTGCACACCCTCTTATAACTGGGGATGTAGCTGTGTTCAGAATTAAGCAATCACATTCCAAATCGTGTTAAATAGCATACACCTGCCATCATTTAAAGTGCATCTGATTAACCCCAAATAAAGTTCAGCTGCTCTAGTTGGTCTTTCCTGAAATTTTCTTAGTTGCATCCCACAGCAAAAGCTATGGTCCACAGAGAGCTTCCAAAGCATCCGAGGGATCTCATTGTTAAAAGGTATCAGTCAGGAGAAGGGTACAAAAGACTTTTCAAGGCATTAGAAATACCATGGAACGGGGGGCGGAGCTAGCGTCTGGTGCAGGAAGACGCAGGGAGAGAGAGCTCCTGCTTAAGAACTCCCAAAAGAGGCCAAAAAGGGCCAAAAGTCCGGCCAAAGCAGGCCACATCTCCCCACAAGACCGGGGGGAAGCATAGGGGACACCCCCGAACCCCCCGAGGCGCATTTGGAAAGCCCGCCGGCATAGTTAGCGCGGCCGCGCTCCTGTAGGGCACAGCAGTGCTGCAGCCCAACCAGTGTTCCTTTACAGGAGGCCCCCAAGACCCGTGGATCGGGGGTACAGTCCGGGTCACGCTGGATCCAACACCAGGAGTGGTGCAGTCGTGCCAGGAGGGATCCCAGAGCTGGGAGGCGGCCATCTTGCCTGTGCACGAGGCGCCAACGCTGCAGGAGGCCCAGACAGGGTGAGTGCCCCAAGAGAGGGTCAGGGGCTCCCCGGGGGGCGATCCCAGATGACTGGCCAGGGCAGAGAGGCCTGAGAGGGCTGAGGAGGCAACAGGAGAGAGGGCGAAAAAGCCCGCGAAATGGGAGGCTGCCATTTTGTAAGCTGGGCCTGGTGGAAGGGCCCTGGTCAGCCCTATATTCCCCTACAGCATCCCACACTGCTTAGGAGTGCAACACTAAGAGACACTGAGGCTGCTGAACTGGGGTCTGGCTGCTCAGGATAGGATCTGCCCTACAAGCCTGGCACAGCGTAGTCCTCTCCCTGATCCAGCTCATGTAAGTGACTCTGCATTTCTCTATTAAACACATCACGGGTGCACGGCCATCTTTCTTGCTCCTTCACATACAGACTGCCTCTGGTAGCATATATCTGACCAGAATAACAGTGAGAAGGCTCCTACGCTAATTTTTCTTGCAGTGGCACAGACCACTATTTGCTCCACGTACATACACCTAGAAAGACACAGCATCAGGAGTGAAAGTAGCCTGGGAGCGCAGACCCCCACCCAATGTGTGCGGCATCAGTTACCCAGTATATATTGGCCATTGGCGCGAGGTTGCCACAGTGATTTAGGGCAATTCTGAAGTGACAGTGACACCTAGTAGTTGAACAATTCAAGACGCCAGGCAGGGGAGGCCTGAAGAACATGGGCACGCACGCTCCATATAGAAGGTATGTGCGGAAGGGATCCTGGAGCTAGAGGCAATGGGGAGGCGACAAGCAGAGTAAGCTGAAATAATGAGATCCTATTCATGAGCGACAAGGAATACCCCAGCACCCTAGCCGGAACAGCCGCAGCGCACATACTCGTCACAAACCCCATGCCAGGGGCGATATCCTAGCAGCCCACACAAGCTAAAATAGTTAACACCAGGGAGACCCTCTATAACCAAGACAAACCCACGGTGACCGGCGGGCCTGGAGCAGAAGCAGGACCAATGATGAAGAAAGGGAAGAAAAGCATAACCTCCAGGGGCATTTCCGATCATTTCACAGTGGCAACTACACCGAAAAGCAAAGCAGGGGAGAGCTCCCCAGATCGGTCGGAGATGTCAGAAGCTGAGGGAGACGGGCCCAATACAATCACAGATGTGGACTTCTCGGTGTCGGCAATGGCCAAATTCGAAATGTTGCTGAAAACCCAGCTGGCGTTGGCCCTAAAGGAAGTGAGAGAAGAGATTTGTGCGGTGGGACAGAGAACCCATGAGCTGGAACGAACAACTGATCAAATCATATCCGCTCAGGAGGAAGATAAGCAGGAGATAAGTGCTAATACTTCTCGCATTGAGGCTCTGGAAAGCAAGATAGAGGATCTAGAGAATAGATCCCGTAGACACAACGTCCGTCTGAGAGGCGTCCCGACGAAAGTGGGTGACATCATGGCGTACCTTGAAGCAGTATTCTTTACCATCATTCCCGGCCATCAAAAGGAGGAACTGCTGATAGAAAGGGCCCATAGGGCACTGGGTGGCCCTAGCAACCCAGAAAAACCAAAAGACATTGTTGTGCGCTTTGTGAGACAAAGTTCCAGAGACTTGCTAATGGCTAAGGCAAGAAGGTTGCCCAAGATAGTGGGACCGGACGGTTCTTCTTTACAACTGTTTGCAGATCTTGCCCCAGCAACCTTAGCAAAAAGGAGAGAGATGAAACCAGCTCTGGAAATCTTAACTGCGAACAAAATCCAGTATAGATGGGGATTTCCATTTAGCATCCAATTTGAATGGAGGGAGCAATTACATAGAGCTTTTTCCCTGGCATGCCTTCAAAAAAAGCTGGTGCATTTGCAGCTGGTACCAGAAGGTACTAACCTGTTGGGTCAGCTACCCAGACCCAGAGAGAGGCCTTCCAGAGAATGGTCCGAAGTCTCCGTCAGGAAGAAACAAAGACACGACAACAGACTGGAGCAACAACATCAGGGTGGTGGCACCAAGGAAGGGGAGCCACCATGTAATGATATAATGGACTGATAAGCTATTTCATAGTAGCAGGGACTAAAGGCAGTACTTATGGTTAATAATGTAGAGTCTTATTTTACTGTTTGGGACGAGTCAGAGTAATGGTCAGGGGGAAGCTGGGGTTTTGCTTAGCAACAAAGCGTATTAAGAACAAGGATCGCAGCTAGGATAATTAAAGCGGAAGCTTGTAATGCTTGTTTGCCGCCCATAGTTTATTGGGGGAAGGTTTTTTTCTTTTTTTTGTTCTTCTCTTAGTAGAGAAAACTGAGTAGTATAGTTGTCTACTATCAGGAAGTTCCTCACACTAGGGATCTTTAGTGGGTTCAGGGATCTCCACTTCCTAGGCACGAAGGTGCAAGATGGTTAGTTATGTGAGGAGGAGGGGGGAGGGTGGGGGGAACAGGGCCCAAAAGGGTTTAGTTATTCAAGTTTTGTTGTTAATGTGTTTTTACTGTATTTCTCTTGCTCAGGCTGGTAAAGAAACGGATGCACTGGCAACTCGCCGGCTCTCACGGACCTCTCCCGCGGAATCCAAATCCTCTGTCTCCACAAATGGTGAGTCACCATTGACAATAGTAACACATGACTATAATACCTATGGCTGAGACAGAATACGTCTGCATCACACATAACGTTAGAGGCTTTAACACCCCCTCCAAAAGAAGCAAAGCGTTCCAATCATACAAAGCCCATAACCCGGCGGTTATATTTATCCAAGAAACACACTTTAAACGCTGCCAGGTCCCGTCCTTTATGGACAAAAACTTCCCCATATTTCACACTACATGTAGTAACTCTAAGAAGGAAGGGACAGCGATTCTGTTACACAAAAATTTTCCGTTCATACTAGACAAAAAAATAGTAGATAAGCAGGGATATTACCTGTTTCTGACAGGGACCGTCCTAGATCTTCCGGTTACCTTAGCCACCATGTATGCCCCTACTAACTCTTCACACAATCATTTAATCAGAGCGTTGAGACACCTAGCGAAAGTGAGGGAGGGTAAGATCATCATGGGGGGAGACTTCAATCTGACGTTGGACGTGAAAAATGATAGAACGGGGAAAAACTTAGGAGGCAAATTCTCAAAAAAATTTAAAATAATTCAACTACTGCTAGGGGAACTAGGAATAGTGGATCTATGGAGGGAATGTCACCTAGGGGCTAGAGAGTTCCCCTTCTACTCATACCCCCACAAAGTATACTCCAGAATAGATTACATACTAACAGACTCAATACTGTTGAAGGAGGCTAGGGGGGTGGAAATAGTACCCTGTGCTTGGTCAGACCACAGCCTGGTTAAGGCGACCATAAATCTAGGCCCCACAACTAAACCTCCATACAAGTGGAGACTAAACGAAAGAGTATTGACGATTCCGTCAGTTAAAGACAGAATAACCCAAGAATTAGAATTTTTCTTTGAGTCTAATGAGACACCGGAGATGGGGATTGGCTGGGTCTGGGTGGCGCATAAGGCCTACATCAGGGGCATGTGTATAAAGGAAGCGGCCAAGTTTAGGAAGGAACAGAAAGCTCGAGAACGGAAACTTACGGAAGAGCTAGGCGTCCTAGAAAAGGGTAACCAACAAAAACCTAACAAGCAGACTAGGCGGGAAATTGAAAGAGTGATAGTAGAATTGGATAAGATTTACTCAGAAAGTGCAGAAAAATTGCTTAGGAGAACTCATCATAAATTCTTCCTCCAAGCAAATAAACCTGATAGGATGCTGGCGAGAAAGTTAAGATCAAAACATATGCAATCAAGAATTCATTATTTAAAAGTAGGGGGCAGTGTGAGAACGGCTAATCCCACTAGGATACAGGAAATGTTTTTCCACTTTTATCAGAACCTCTACTCGGCGGCCGGTAAGGAAACGGAAGGTAGCATAAGAATATGGCTAGACAGGTACGATTTACCAAGATTGGAGGAAACTGAGGTAGAAGCGCTAAACGCTAAAATTTCACTCGAAGAAGTTAGGAAAGGAATACAAGCTTTGAAGAATGGTAAAGCCCCGGGTCCAGATGGGTTCTCCAACATGTATTATAAAACCTTCAAGGATCAGCTGGCACCCAGATTAGCCAAATTGTATAACCATATCTTAGAGGGACAGTCAATTCCCCCTGAAATGAATCGGGCCGAAATAACTCTTTTTCCTAAGGAAGGGAAGGACAACACAGAGGTTAAGAACTACAGGCCCATCTCTTTGCTGAACGGGGATATTAAACTCTTGGCTAAGATTATGGCGGACAGGGTCTCAAAATTTCTTCCACGTATTATCCACAAAGACCAGGTAGGGTTTGTCCCCCATAGACAGGCTCGAGATAACATTAGAAAAGTAATCAATTTAATCCACCATGCCAATAATAACAAAATCCCGGCATGCCTTTTGGCGTTAGACATTGAAAAGGCCTTTGATTCTTTGGAGTGGTCATACCTTGGGGAGGTCTTAAAGAAATTTGGTTTTACAGGAGGATTCCTAAACTTAATTAATACATATTATAGAAACCCAGAAGCGCATCTGAAGCTCCCGGGCACACTGAATCAGGCCATCAAAATTGGAAGGGGTACGAGACAGGGGTGTCCCCTGTCCCCCTTACTCTTTGCTATCGCAATTGAACCATTAGCACAGGCAATTAGGATGAACTCAGGGATCAAGGGTCTGGTAATAGGGCAACAACACCATAAACTTAACCTGTTTGCAGACGATATGTTGTGCACAAAAACAGAACCGGAACAGTCCATCACTACCTTGATGGACACCCTCTCAGAGTTTGGTCGCAAATCAGGGCTCCTCATTAACGTTGGGAAAACAGAAGCATTGGCTATAAATCTAGATTCTCACACTAAAGAATTAATATCAGACAAGTTCAAATTCCAATGGGCCAAGGACTACATTCAGTATCTAGGGATAAAAATCACGCCGCATACAAATTCCTTATATAGGTCTAACTATCCCCCGCTTTATAAAAGACTTAGTGAAGATATGCATAAATGGTCTAGCTATCCTATTTCATGGCTGGGAAGGATTAACTCTTTTAAGATGACAATTCTACCGAAGCTGTTGTATCTGTTTAGGACCCTGCCAATCCCCGTCAATCAGGTAGACTTGAAAGGGTTTCAAAGGAATGTATCCCAATTTACATGGAAGGGCAAACCCCCCAGAATTAAAAAGGAGATAATGTATAAGCACAAAGATAGGGGTGGACTATCATTCCCAGACCTGAAGAAATACTATAGAGCGGCGCAACTATCGTTTATTCCCCTAATTCATTCAGGGGTTCACCAACCGCTATGGAAAACACTAGAAGACCAGTGGCTAAACCCATACTCCTGGGACACCCTGGTCTGGTTGGATGGGGTGCCGGAGGGTGTGGGAAAGATTAAGCACCCGGTTATTGCCAATACGTTACAAGGATGGAAATGGGCCCTGAAACACACAAACCTTTTTAGACACCCATCCCCGATGCTCTCGGTATTTGGGCATCCACAGTCTCCAACAGGGATCAGCTCAGAGGCAAAATGATGGTGGAAATCTAGGGGGCTGGATAGGCTAGGAGCTTGGCTAGGAACGGACATTCCAATAACATATGAATATTTGAGAGATCATCATGATATCCCTATTGATCAACATTTTAATTTCTGCAAAATCAGACATTTGGTCAATACTATAGGTAGAATGCAAGGCTCCCCCAAAAAAACATAGCTTTCGGGAATATGTCAAAAAGTTCCCCTGACTAAAGGAATCATAGGGGGTATATACGAAATTTATAATACACCTCCAGAACGGGTAAGGGATAAATACATAGAGGAATGGGAGAGGGACAAAGGAGAACACTGGGAAACAGAGAAATGGGAGAAAGTTTGGAAAAATATTTATAAAGGTTCACTAAACCACACACTTCTAGAAACCGCCATTAAGGTCCTCCACAGAACTTACCTAACCCCTGTAAGAATGGCGAAGTGGAACAAATCAGGGGGGATATATTGTACAAGGGGCTGTCAGACCCCTGGCTCATTCATACACATGTGGTGGGAATGCCCTAAAGTTGCTCAGGTATGGACAGCTGTGACAGTTCTTGCAGTTGACATTCTCAAAACCCCAGGAGGGGGCTCATTAGATTCCTGTTTATTGGGAATCCCAGACCCACGGCTATCCCCAACACAAAATAGGCTACTATAGTTTATGTACATGGCTACCAAGTCACATATCGCTAAACATTGGAAAACAGATACACTTGAGCTTCAGGCTATAAAAAACAAAATAAATTATCTAGCAGTAAACGAGCACATGACACATATTTTGGCAGATTCGGTCCAGAAATACAGAGACATATGGGACCCATGGTTAGCATATGCGGGCTAGCAAGGTGGGAACACAGGTGGGTAAGGCGACAGAGAGAAGGTAAACAAAAGGGAAAAAAAAGAAGGGGAAAAACTAGGAGGAGGAGGAAACGTGAGAGGCGCTGGAGAGTCCGGCGAGGAGCTATGAAGTCCAACAAGGTAAAACGAATAGAAATTATAATTCTTGTTTTCTTTTATATTATATGTGAAAATACAGATGACACTACAGTTTTGAATTTTGTTCAAGTTTAGGTGTGTAAGAATGAATAAAGGATATGGGGGATTGATATGTTGAATTAGGTTTCTGGGATCAAGAATAGATACCTTGTACATAGGAAGGTCATTTTTCAAGGGTAGTAAGAAGGGTAGGGCTATAGGCTTAGATGACCAGGCTTAAGCCCGAGTATGAGTATAAATAAAGACAAAAAAAAAAAACCCTATTAGAGATTGTTTTTCTGTTTTTTGTTTTATTTTTGAGTTTCACATTTGGTTAGTTTAGTTGGCGTGGGTAAGATTTATTTAAGTTAAATGCTATATGGAATGTCGCAGGTAGGGCAAATACAGAGAACACTAGAAGGGGCATTTGGGGATTAAGGTTAATATTGCTAATTGTAGTAGGCCCCATTAAGCCTAGCCTGCGAGCTATGGATTACTGAGTCGATAAATGAAAAGTTACAGAGGAAAAAAAATAAAAATAAGTTATACCCATTTATGGTTAGTGTTGTACTACTAGAAAACGGAAAAGGAAGGGGGGGAGGTCACGTTGATTGCAGAGTCAGGCTACATATGTTTATAAAAATGGTTGTAGTAGGTTAATTCCTGACCTGTGAGTCATGGCTTACTGATATATTGTTTAATGTTGGAAGTGACCAATAAAAACTATTGATGAAAAAAAGAAATACCATGGAACACAGTGAAGACAGTCATCATCAAGTGGAGAAAATATGGCACAACAGTGACATTACCAAGAACTGGAGCTCCCTCCAAAATTGATGAAAAGACGAGAAGAAAACTGGTCTGGGGGCTACCAAGAGGCCTACAGCAACAAAGAAAAACATCCAAGCCAGGCTACATTTTGCAAAAACACATCTGAAGTCTCCCAAAAGCATGTGGGAAAAGGTGTTATGGTCTGATGAAACCAAGGTTGAACTTTTTAGCCATAATTCCAAAAGATATGTTTGGTGCAAAAACAACACTGCACATCACCAAAAGAACACCATACCCACAGTGAACCATGGTGGTGGCAGCATCATGCTTTGGGGCTGTTTTTCTTCAGCTGGAACTGGGGCCTTAGTTAAGATAGAGGGAATTATGAGCAGTTCCAAATACCAGTCAACATTGGCACAAAACCTTCAGGCTTCTGCTAGAAAGCTGAACATGAAGAGGAACTTCATCTTTCAGCATGACAACGACCCAACATCCAAATCAACAAAGGAATGGCTTCACCAGAAGAAGATTAAAGTTTTGGAATGGCCCAGCCAGAGCCCAGACCTGAATCCGATTGAAAATCTGTGGGGTGATCTGAAGAGGGCTGTGCACAGGAGATGCCCTCGCAATCTGACAGATTTGGAGTGTTTTTGCAAAGAAGAGTGGGTAAATCTTGCCAAGTCAAAATGTGCCATGCGGATAGACTCATACCCAAAAAGACTGAGTGCTGTAATAAAATCAAAAGGTGTTTCAACAAAGTATTAGTTTAAGGGTGTGCATACTTATGCAACCCTATTATTTTATTTTTATATTTTTTCTTCCCTCTGCCTAAAAGATTTCAGTTTGTTTTTCAATTGAGTTGTACAGTTTATAGGTCACATTAAAGGTGGAAAAAGTTCTGAAATGATTTATCTTTGTCTAATTTTTTTACAGCACAGAACCCTGACATTTCAACAGGGTTGTGTAGACTTTTTATATCCACTGTATATGCAGCCCCCTCACTTTCTCCTCCAGACTCAGCCACTGCTGCTAAGGCTCTTCCTGGAAGCTGGAAGCAATCCCCAAGCAGCTCTTAGGGGATAAAGCAGGTTGTCCAGCAGCTCTCCAACCACAGCAGTGACAGCCAGCTCTCAGTCTGTACCACACAGCACCAGCCGCATCTCACAGGGAGCTTCCACCAGGGAGATCAAGCTACTGCCTTCCTTTCCTTCCTGCTCAGTACTGTCAGGTGGGGGGCTAAGCCTGTAGGAGAGCACTCTCTGACGGCCTCTTTATCTCACACTGACTCCATCGGTCAGAACGCTCACGCTAGCACACCTTGCTAGCTACTTCCTGGGCGGGGCATCACCTCACTCAGGCAAAAAAAAAAATACTATAGGCCTTGTTGACCCCTCTCCAAACATGGCACCATAAAGCAATAATTTGGTCTTGTCACTCCAAATTACAGTGTGCCAGAAGCTGTGAGGCGTGTCAAGGTGTTGTCGGGCATATTGTAACTGAGCTTTTTTGTGGCATTGGTAAAGGCTTCTTTCTGGCAACTCGACCATGCAGCTCAATCTTGTTCAAGTATCGTCGTTTTGTGCTCCTTGAAACAACCACACCATCTTTTTCCAGAGCAGCCTGTATTTCTCCTGAGGTTACCTGCGGGTTTTTCTTTGTATTCTGGACAATTCTTCTGCCAGTTGCGGCTATAATCGTTCTTGGTCTACCAGACCTTGGCTTGGTATCAAGAGATCCCTGAATTTTCCACTTCTTAATAACTGATGGAAGAGTAATGACTGGCATTTTTAAGGCTTTGGATATATTTTTATATCCTTTTCCATCTTTATGAAGTTCCATTACCTTGTTATGCAGGTCTTTTGACAGTTCTTTTCTGCTCCCCACGGCTCAGTATGTAGCCTGCTCAGTGCATCCACGTGAGAGCTTTTAAATGCATTCACTATTTATACACAGACACTAATTACAATTTAAAAAGCCACAGTTGTGGGAAATTAACCTTTAATTGCCATTTTAACCTGTGTGTGTCACTTGTGTGTCTAACAACATTTGGGTGCTTTTTGTTATCATTATGATTTAAAAAAGAGCCAAACAACAATGTGACAATAAATGGCTTCATATGATCACTATCCTTCAATAAATACATTTTTTTGCATGATCAGTCATATTTTCAAAATAAATGGCAAAATTTCACAATTTCTGCCAGGGTATGCAAATTTGTGAGCACAATTGTATATATATTGTCTAGCTTTGCTTTATTCCTACATAATTATATATATACAGTTCTTTAACCCCCTAAAAGAAGAATTTAAAACAGAATTTAAAATTCTAGGATAGTCTTCAGTACTGCTTGCATTGTAATTATTCTGATGTGCACAATGGAGTTGTGTGACCTGTTATTGCTTTACTTTCAGGACCATGTGTCTTACATAGCAAAAATGGGAATATTACTGTAGGAAAGGCTGAGGAGCATTAAATGACCACTGTAATGCATTAACCCTCAAATCAGTATTAGAATTTATATTCAATGGTTTTAAAAATAGCAATATTCAACATTTAGCTTGCTTTCAAACATCAGAATCAGATGCTGCTGGTCTTCACTTACTACCAGTGACGTAGCTAGAGTAAACGTCACCCGGGGCGGTCCTTTCAAATGTCACCCCAGTGACCTGAGACTAGCGGCACTTAGACTGCAATGTGCGCCGCAGGCGCTCATTGCAAGGCTTATGGGGGAGGCTTCAATGCCTCCCATGTCTGTCCCCTTCCTCCTCCTTTCAGAGGCCCAGACTGCTCCCCCTGCCCCACTGATGCTCCCCCTGCCCCACGGATGCTCCCCCTGCCCCACTACCTGGATCCAATCCTGCCAGCAGCGCCGCACTCACCGTCTTCTCCTCTGCGCCGACCGTCCTCCAGCCAGAACTACTTTCTGGATCAAGCCGTGAATCGCGCAGGCGGGATGCGCATGCGCAATGCAAGGCTTGATCCAGAAAGTAGTTCCGGCCGGAGGATGGGAGCCACAGAGAGGGTGAGTGCGGCACTGCTGGCAGGGTTGCATCCAAGTACAAGACACAGGGGAGGGAGAGGAGGGGGGAAAGGAGACAAGGGAGGCAGAGGAAGGGGAATTTTCAGACTATTTTCGCACCTTAGCCTGGCTGAAAATTTTTGTTGGAGGTGACATAGTGTCACCCTCCATATGCTGTCACCCAGGGCGGTCCGCCCCCCACTGCTTACTACATATTATATGGAAAAATTGTATCATCGCAATGCTCTCCATTAGCTGGAGATCAGGTTAACTGCTTCAGTGACTTCATCTATCCATCTCCACCTCTGTCGTCCCCTTTTTATTGTGCCTTCAATCTTTCCCAGCACCAGAGTCTTTTCTAGGGAATCCTGCCATCTTATGATATGGCCAAAATATTCGAGCTTCAGCCTCCTGATAATACCTTCTAGCAAACAGTTTGTCTTGATTTTCTGAAGTATTTATTTACTGGATTGTCTTGCAGTCCAAGGGAGTCTTCTCCAACACCACAATTTAAAGGCGTCAATTCTACAGCGCTCAGACTTCTTTATGGTCCAGCTGTCACATCCAATCAAACTATAGATGGATCAAACTATACGGACCTTTGTTGGCAGTTTAATATCTTTACTTTTTACTAGCTTTCCAAGCTTGCCATAGCTTTCCTCCCCAGAAGCAAACATCTTTTAATTTCATGACTACAGTCACCATCTGCAGAGATCTTGGATCCAAGGAAAATAAAACCTGTCACTGGCTTTACTTCTTCCCCGTTTATTTGCCAAGAAGCGAGATTTCCGTTTGCCATGATCTTTGTCTTTTTAACGTTGAGTAGCAGGCCAACTTTTGCACTCTCTTCTTTTACCCTCATAAATAGGTCCTTTAGTACCTCCTCACTTTGAGTCAACACAATATCTGAGGTTGTTGATATTCCTTTCAGCAATATTGATTCTGGCTTTGGATTCGTCCAGTCCAGCCTTACGCGATGTATTCTGCATATAAGTTGAATAAATAACGTGACAATATACAACCTTGTCGCACTCCTTTTCCGATCTTGAACCATTCTGTTGTCCCATGTTCGCTTCTGACCGTGGCTTCTTGGTCGACATACTGATTCTTTTGGAGGACAGTGAGATGATCTGGTACTCCCATCTCTTTAAGGACATGCCACATTTTGTTATGATCCACACAGTGAAAGGCTTTAGAATAGTCTATGAAAAAAAAGTATATTTTTTTTGGAACTCTCTTGCTTTCTCTATTATCCAGCGGACATTGACAATTTGATCTCTTGTGCTTCTTCCTCTGCGGAACCCGGCTTGCATATCTGGTAGTTCCTGGTCCATATATTGTTAAAGTCAAGCTTGTAGAATCTTAAGCATTACCTTGCTCGCATGTGAAATTAGTGTAATTGTTCGATAATTAGAGCACTCTTTGGCACTGCCTTTTTTGGATTAGGATGTAGACTGACCTTTTCCAGTCTATTGGTCATTGCTGAGTTTTCCAAATGTATTGTTATTAGGCAAGCAACACTTTCACAGCATCATCCTGTAGAATTTTGAATAGTTCAATTGTGATTCCATCACCTCCTGCAGCCTTATTATCAGCAAGACATCCTAGGGCCAATCTCACTTTGCTCTCCAAGATGTCTGGCTCCAGCTCATGGGACAAACTATTGAGATCATCACTAATGTTAAGATCCTTCCTGTATAGATCTTCAGTGTATTCCTGCCACCTCTTCTTTATCTGATCTTCTTCTGTTAAGTCCCTACCATTTTTGTCTTTTATTACACCCACTTTGGCATGAAAGGTGCCTTTTAGGTTCCAAATTTTCTTGAAGAGATCTCTTGATTTACCCATTCAGTTATCTTCTTCAATATCTTGAATGTCTCCTTGTCTCTTCTTGCTATTCTCTGGAATTCTGCATTCAGTTGGACAAATATTTTCCTATCTCCACTACCTTTCCCTTGTCTTCTTTCCTGGGCTACTTTTAAAACCAGATCAGATAGCCAGTTTGACTTCTTACTTTTCTTTCTTTTAAGGAAATTATTTGTTGCTGTTTCCTGGATAATGTTGCAAACTGTCCAACGTTCTTCATGCATTCTATCTTCCATGGCTAGTCCCTTAAATCAATTATTTACTTCCACTGATATTCACAAGGGATATTATGTATTTCATATATACTTGGTCTTATGGTTTTCCCTCTTTTCTTCAGTTTAATTTTCAACTTTGCAATAAGAAGCTTTTGGTCTGAGCAGCAGTCACCTCCAGGTCTTGTTTTTGCTGACTGTATAGAGCTCCTCCATCTTTGGCTGCAAAGCATATAGTCAATCTGATTTCTATGATGTCTATCTGGTGATGCCCATATATGAGTCGTCTCGGAGGCTGTTGGAAGAGGGTGTTTGCAACGAGAGAATTATCTTGACAAACATTCTACTAATCTCTGACCTGCTTCATTTTGTACTCCAAGGTTAAATTTGCCATTTATTCCAGGTGTCTTTTGGTTCTCTACTTCCAATCTCCTATGATGATAGTAACATCTTTTCTTGGTGTTATATCTATGACGTGTTGAATGTCTTCATAGAACTGGACAACTTTAGCCTCTTCAACATCCATGGTTGGAGCATAGAATTGGATCACTGTCATATTAAATGGCTTGCCTTGAATTCAAATTGAAATTATTCTATAATTTATTGGGTTGTAACCGAGCATTGCTTTGACCACTCTTTGATTGACAAGGATAGATATTTTATGTATATATAGACATATATATAGACAAATAATATAATATAGACATTTTCATAATGAAGCCTATGGGCCCTATTAAATTCTCCGATTTGTAGTTCCCGAAACCTGTAAAGGAGCCCACAAATGTTACGGCTATTAAATTGGCCTCTTTTAGCTACTCGCAAACAATCTGCGGGTTACAGACAGAAGATCCCAACGGGCTGTCAAAATCGTAACTCCAACCCGGCTAAGCCTTTGATCTTTGAAGCATGCAAATGTTACGATCGCAAATCTCTTTTAAATTACTACAAGTCCTCAAGCCCATAATTGTTTTCACACCCATAAATGGCAAATGTAGCCAAAAATCCTACGGGTCCTGTCCGTAGCACTGTAAAAGCAAATATAAACACACAACTGTATTTTAAACTACAGGGAAAGCGATGAAAGTTATTAAAATTAATAGCACAACAATTTCAAGCTTGCAAATCTGCAATAAAAAATACATTTTTGTTATGGTTAATTTGTTATATCGATCCCAGCAATCAATGTATTTATGCATATTTACATGGACTAGAATATTATATTTATTGATTTTTTTCATATTGCATTATTTCTGGAATGTGGGCCCGATCGCAACTCATACTTCAAAACCGTAAGTGATTGAAATGTAAACTCCATGTTTTAGTGAGGTATTAATGACGGCATCTTTTACTATTGGCTCCGTCTAAACCCATAACTATAGGTTTGAAAAATGTATCATGTTTATGCCTTGAAATGCTAAGTGCCGCAGCATGGTTTACGGATTTGGATTCCGGCCATGTCGTTGCATCCTTTTCTAATTTAATTGCTCTGTAACTCCTTTCAAGCCTGCAAACTTACGGGCTGTATGACGGCCTCTGCGGGCTTGCAATTTAATAGGGGCCTATTTCCAGTATAAGTATCCCTGAGATCTCTCAGGCATTGGCAATGAAATTAAAGCTGTCAACTGAAATCTCACAGTATGTGCACTCTGAAGTTAATCAGAATATACACATAATCCTTCTCTATTAAAGAGACATGGAACATTTCTTGTATTTTACTAGGTATTTATATACAGTATCGCACACAAGTGAGTGCATCCCTCACATTTTTGTAAATATTTTATTATATCTTTTCATGTGACAGCACTGAAGAAATGACACTCTGCTACGATATAATGTAGTAAGTGTAACAGTGTATATTTGCTGTCCCCTCAAAATAACTCAACACACAGCCATCAATGGCTAAACCGTTGGCAACAAAAGTGAGTACACCCCTAAGTGGAAATGTCCAAATTGGACCCAAAGTGTCAATATTTTGTGTGGCCACCATTATTTTCACGCACTGCCTTACCCCTCATGGGCATGGAGTTCACCAGAGCTTCACAGGTTGCCACTGGAGTCCTCTTCCACTCCTCCATAATGACATCACAGAGCTGGTGGATGTTAGAGACCTTGCACTCCCCAACCTTCTGTTTGAGGATGCCCCACAGATTCAATAGGGTTTAGGTCAGGTGACATGCTTGGCCAGTCCATCACCTTTACCTTCAACTTCTTTAGCAAGGCAGTGGTCGTCTTGGAGGTGTGTTTGGGGGTGTTATGGTTTGGAGTACTGCCATGTGGCCCAGTCTCCGAAGGGAGGGGATAATGCTCTGCTTCAGTATGTCACAGTACATGTTGGCATTCATGGTTGCCTCAATGAAGTTTGGCTCCCCAGTGCTGGCAGCACTCATGCAGATATAATATTTTAGATATAAAATATTTTAGATAGAAAAAACACCTTCAGTGATTTACTGAAAACAAGTCAGATGTATCTGGTTAATTAGCAGTTTGCAAAATTACTTAAAGAATAAAATTGTCACCAGACGTCTTAGTGCCAATTTGACCCTGCAATAAATTTAGGTAATGAACCCTTTGTGACAAAATGGAAAGAGATCTTGCTTAAATGTTCCTTTGAATTAATATCACTCATTATTGAAACAGAACAACAGAATCTTGAAATTATTAAACCTACGATTGATTTATGTCAGATGGAATTTGGCAAATTTAGTGAGACAGCAGAGTATAACACTTTGTGTACTAGACTCAAAGACAATATTGAAAAATTCAAATAAGACATCAAAGATCACAAACAGAAAAAGTTTTGGAGAGACCAAACTGACTTTAAGACAGGTAGAACGTTTAGGAAATGTCCTATAGTGACACCTCAACAGACTAATTCTGACACCAGCTCTTCAGAATATGAAATCTCTTACTTAGAAGAATTGCCAGTATCTGAACCAAGGAATTGAACACCCAATGCAGCTTTTAAAAGGGGATGTATATTAAGGGAGAGCCTATTCACATACTAGAATGGCTACTAGACTACAAAATGGGATTTTTTTAGAGAGAGGTCGCTTCTCAAAGCGGGGATCTAAAAGACATTTCAAAGCCAGAAAAAGCAGAGACTTCACCTAGAAAGCTCTGAGACCCCCACAAATCAAAGTTTACAAATAGTCAACTTATACCAGTTCCAATTGAATAATTAGCATCTTTCAGTACTTCAAAAGAGCTAATGTTTGTCCCAACATCCAGATCTGACACGTTTACACATATAAAAGATTTGAATTTGTTCGCCCGCCAATTGGCCGTACATAAATTCTACAAAAATAAACAAGAAAGAGAATGTATGAATCTGGGTGTGGGAAGGGAAGACATAGAGACATTTCAACTGTTAATGTCACTTCTGGGTGAAAATAACCCTGAACAACAAAATGACAAAGTCAAACCGAAAACCTGGAAGAATAAAAGTTCTTTCACACCAGTACTGAAGAATTATGCTAATATCTGGGACTTCTTGCAACAAGCAACAATGGAACATTTAAAATATTGACTATAGTAAACTTAAGAAAGAATTGAATCTAACAAGAAACGAATGAACAGCACTGAATGAACTTAAAAAGTGCAAGGACATACAAATAAAACCTGCGGATAAAGGTGGGAATATTGTGGTCATGGGTAATGATGAGTATAAAGCTATGTGTGATAACATCTTCGGTGTTATCACAACTTATGAGATTATCCCTAAAATTCATACTAATGAATATAGGATAATATTAAAATCTATTTTAGATAATGCTAGAACTGAAAGGATCATAGATGATCAAACAAATGCTTTTTTGTATCCAAAATATCCAACCATATCAACCTTGTATGCCCTTCCCAATTTAACATTTTGCGCCTCTCAAGAGATGTATTCCCAAAGGACAATATCTTCGAATTAGAAGAAACTGTAGCACTGATGATGATTTCAAAGTAGAAGCGGATAAGTTGAAAAAGAGATTTCGTGAGAGAGGTTATCCCAATAAGTTTATTAAAACTGCTTTTAAATATGCACTAAGCTGCAACAGGACTGAATTGTTGAATGGACAGTCTAAGAAAAATGCAGAACAAGAGGATAAACCTCAACCCCGTTGTATTATGACTTATGGATATGACTCTAATACAGTTCGAAATATCCTTTACAGACATTGCCACCTGTTAAAAAGTGATGAAGGTTTACAAGAAATCAGATGCATCTGTCACCTACCGTAGGGGAAAGAATCTAAAACATATGTTGGTCCATAGTTCATTCATAGAGCAAAAACCTAAAACATGGTTACAACCACCACTAGGCTGTTTTAAATGTGGAAAATGCAAGTTTTGTAAGTACATCAAACCCACAAAAACATACCGACATCCTGAAAGTGGTCAAGAATTTAAGTTAAAAGGATTCTTTAACTGCTGCTCAACCAATGTAATATATGTAGCCACATATATATGTAACAAGATTTACATTGGCAAAACGAGGCGCCAACTACGTAGGAGAGTGGGCAAGCATATTTACAGTATCAGAAATACATTGGATACACCAGTTGTACGCCATGTAAAGTGTTATCACCATAACAAAAGTGAAGTGATTTCCTTTTGTGCCATAGATAGCATCCAAGTTGGATTTAGACAAGGCGATATTGATAAGAAACTTTTACAACTTGAAGCACGTTGGATTTATAGGCTTAAAGCATTAGCTCCCACTGGACTAAATGAGGGTTTCACCTTTACATATTTCATTTAGATCCACTGGAATATCACCTAGCCTCATACATAGATAATCTTTGATTTTCCAACTTATTGAGGGCTTTATTTTTCGTATCTGTCATTTAGATCTATTTGAAGATCACTCAGTCCTTTTTATGGTTAAATCCTGTTGTCCTTCAATCCTGTTGTCCTTTAACTTATCGTTATGGCTTGATTCCACTTCCAGATATAGGATAGGATAAAAAGATCAACATACAGGATAAAAAGATTTGTCTTCTATAGGATATTTGTACTTGATACTCAATATAATATTAACTAGCGACTTGCCCGTCAAAAAATGACGGCAATGTGATGTATATGTTTGTCAAGTTGTTTAGTTATTAACATATATTTTTGACACTTGTAAGTATTTTAATATGAACGTGTATTTTTGTAAAATGTTGATGTAATGGTTTTTTTAAATGTAATTAGTATCTGAAGAATTGTTAACTTTAATATACATTGAATGAATAGGAAAGCAAAAAGTAATTTTAACATGAAGTTTAAAATATATGTAAGCAATAACCTTCAAAGTACATATTTTTAAACTTGAACTTTATTTTTTATGTAAGTTTAGAAGTTGACAAAACATTGGTATAATTTTGAACATTATAAACAGGAACATAGTGAATACATTTTGTAACCTAATTTTTTATTAAAAGTATTAACATTTGAATGTAAAAACAATTGACCTTTAAATTAATCAGTATTAAAATTCAATTTCTATCACAATAATTGTTAACTTGAATATACATTGAATGTAGAGGAAGGCATACAGTAAAACTCTTCTTAAAACGTACATAATTAAAGTAATTCATTACTGAGCACATAAACTGGCGATAAACATTAATGTAGGTAGTAATCTTAAGATAACAGACAATATTTACATTGTGACTTAAAAGGTGCTTGACCTCTTAACATCCACTTTGTAATCTGTTGAATGAAATAACTTGAAAATATATTTTTTAAACTTGTAACATTAGAAACATTAACATAGTGACTTAACATTTTAACATAATTTTTACTAACAATGCAAGGCAAGTATTTTGTGAGGCGAATCATTCATAAACAGTACTTCCATTAATTATGACTGAATTAAACAACCAATTGTTATGTATTTTGGAATGCTTTTAAATTTTTTTGGCATCTTTAATTTGTACCCTTCAAAGTTATAGTACTTCATAGTAGACAATGTTTTTAGTAAAAATACGTCCATCTTCTAATAAATCACCTTGACTTTCATTGTTTTCAATGTAAACTTTAATAGCCTGTGGATTTTTGCACCGTGACAACGCAACGTACAATTGACCATGTGCAAAAACTGGTTCTTCCAAGAAAATACCCACAGATTTGAAAGTTTGACCTTGTAATTTATTAATGGTCATGGCAAATGCCATAATAATGGGAAATTGTCTTCTTTGAAGTATAAAAGGGAGACTACTTTCACTTGGTGCTAAATCTATTCTTGGTATGAAAACTCTCTCTCCTTTATGGGTCCCAGTTAAAATTTCAGCATCTATAAAATGGTCCTTTAATTGTTGAACAATTAATCTTGTGCCATTGCATAGGCCTTTTTTGGGGTTCATATTTCGCAGTAACATGATAATTGCACCTTTCTTTAGCTGCAAAATATGTGGTGGCATTCCAGAAGGAGTTAAAGAGTTTATGAATTCAGTTGAAAAGTTTGCCTGACTTTCATTGTCATCAGCAAGTACAGAATCAGCACTGTGATAATTTCTTTGTGGTGCATTAATTTTTTTTAAGATTTCATTATTGAGTATTAATGCATCTTTATTTTTACACGTCAGTATAACTTGGTTGGCAAGCTCGGAATATTCTTCGTTATTTATGCTCCCTTCAAATATAGTTGATATAATATCTTGTTGACAAATGATATGAGGTGGGATCTCTACAGTGTCGTCAGGTAAATGTAGTATTTTTTCTGTTCTGCCTTCTCCAATTTTAATAAGCCAATCATTGAAATCAGTTTGGCCTTCTGATCTCATATTTTGTTGCAGTTGAAGATGGGTAAAATGTTTCCATACTGTACTTGACTTTATACATGTTTCGATAATGTCAGTTCGATTTCCATGTACAACGACAGGTAATGTTTGTCTAAAATCGCCACCCAACAACATTACCTTTCCACCAAATGGAAAAATATTATCCATGACTTCACGAAGCAAACGGTCAATACATTGGAGGGCATAGCATGACATCATTGTGGCCTCATCTATTATAATTAATTTACATTTCTTCAATTTCTTTGCTTGTAAGGATGTCATGCGAATATCTGACACAGAATTTTCTAAAATAGGCACTGGCAGTTTAAATCCACTATGAACAGTTCTTCCACCTTCTAATAAAAGTGCAGCAATTCCAGTAGTGGCAAACGCCATTGCTATTTTTCCTTGTGCTCGTACTGAACTCATTAATAAATTGTACAAATATGTTTTTCCTGCTCCGCCAGGTCCATCAAGATAGAAATAACGCTCTGTCACCATGTCATCATCTATAGCATTTTTAATGGCATGAAATGCTTGCAATTGTAGTGTATTTAAAGTTGCAAGTCTTTCTTCTGTTCTTTCTGCTTGTAGTTGAATGTCATAGTCTTCAAATTTAATGTCATCTATAAGACCTGAATCAGGCAAATTAAAACTTGCACAACTTAATCCATGAGTTAAAAAGACTTCTTGGATTTCCATTAACGCTTTTAAGTGTGCAATGGGTTAATTGTATCGTCGCATAAAGTCTTCAGCCATATTACTTTTAAAAGTCTCCCACAAAGCTAATGCATTTGGAGCATTTGAGAAGATACAAATAAAAGCAAATTGTTCTCTCATCTGTCGTGGCATTTGACATTGTGCTGCTTCTTCTAAACATCTTTCCCACTCTGTATCATCAGCGAGTAAGTTTCTATGTCTTGCAGCTAAATGGAAGGATTCATATACAATGTCATTAACAGTTCTTAAGTGTTCAAAACTTTGTGCTCCAGGAACATTTAAAAGTAATATCCGTAAGCAAAAACGTTCAACATCTCTTGGACTGACTGTGTAAATTCTTGGAATAATTTTATTGCCTCTGGTTTTTCTTGGTCTCCATAATCCATTCACAAAAACATAGTGATATGGAATTTCAATATATAAGTATTGTGTTGCTTCAGCATCAGTGGAATTTAATGCAAACCATGCAGTTAGTGTAGTGTGACGATCTTCACTTTGGGCCAATGCATTCATTTCATTTCCAGCATGGAAATAGACTAAACGTCGTTGTGGCAAATGTACTGCTAACCTATATACTGCATGTGATCTATCATGCATTTCAAATTTTAAAAGCCGCCACATAGCTTCTGGTGCACTGACATAGCAAGCATCTACATGAGATGCAAATTCATCATGTACTAACTCACTACTTTCAGGGTTGTCTGCACTTTTGACGACAACAGTAGCTGCATCGTAACCTTTGTAAATATATTTGTTGACATATTTAATGGATTTGATGGAAGTGCAGGCTTCTACGTTGATGTGGGCGTTGTACTTCATGAGTAAATGTGGATTGTAGGGTACTACATATCTATTGTCCACTTTTTTTCCACGAATAATGGCACTATCTCCTTCTCTTCTTTTATAAAGTGGATATCCATCACAATTGGCATAGGTTTTGTCTCTATAATCTTTTGGAAATTCTTTGGAACATTTATTATTTTCCATACATGGTAATTGTGGATTAAGGTCACCACAGGGTCCATGAATCATGCGATGAGTAACAATCTCATATAGTCTACCATATAGTTCTGGATCTGGTAGTTCAGCAACAATGACTGCATCCACTTTGTCCGAAGTATCTAATTTATCTTTTCTTGAAGTATTATTAGAAGATGTGCATGTGGAAGGCCTATTTTTTGAAATTCAATGGTATATACATAAGCAAGACATTTGCCAAATAACTGATTTATAGTGAAGTCACGTATTAATTCATTTAATTTAATCTTAAAAACTCTGGCTACTAAATCTGGTCGATCTGAAGCAGTTTGTCCAAGAAGTAGATTTAGTGTAATTTCTGGCCATTGTGGATTACATGTAAATGTCACAAATAAATCGGGTTTGCCAAATTTAGTGACAATAGCCATAGCATCATTGTATCTTTCTCTCATATTCCGAGGAGATCCTTGAAAGGAAGATGGTAAAATGATGGCTTTGCCAGCTGTCATGTCTCTGCTTGTAGCCACGTCAGCAACATAGTCCATTAATCCAGAATATTGTTCTACACGGAGTTTATCTTGTTGATATTTGATAAAGTTTAAATTCTTTGCCTCAACTTGCAAATATGAATCAATAATCCATTGTTGTGTTAGTTTTCCACCACATAAAATTGGATTAAATACATTGCGAATGGCAATTTGAGCTACTTTAAATTCAAGCATAGAAACATTATTTCGGATTCTGTCTTTAGCATTTGGGTAACTGGGAAGAGTTAATTTTGGTTGCCAACCTGCTTCTCCGTGTGGGAAAAAGATGGGATATGTCATTGGATCTAAATTTGGACTTAGGATACTCATATTAATAAACGGTTGCTCCTCATTTCTAGGATATATTCGAATGTCTCTTTGAAATGGTGGTTCTCCTTCATCATTCTGAAACACCATTGCAACCTCATTTGATGTTGGCAAGTTATAACGACGTTTATCAGTATGTCTGTCTCTTTTAAGCACCATATTAACCTTTGGCATGGGTAATTGATGTGTTTGTGCATGAAGTAGTTGTTCATTTTCTACTTCTGCCAATTTTTTATAAGCTTTACTGTAGGGATTGTTGTCCATAATGTTATTTAGCTCTATGAAAACACTGGGTAAGCATTTTTTATTTTCTTCCAACTGCATACGTTGGTCAACAGCTTCCATTGTATCTAGGACATATAGTTGAGCGAATTTTCTTTGATTTCCTTCCTCTGGATGTAAATGGGAAGTGCGATGATAAATTTGTCCTTGGACTTTAAAACAGTAAGGACCATGTCCTGGTACATTAGCAGCTAATGTTGCCCCCATGGATGCAAAGGATATGGCACTATTGTAAGATCTTATGTTTGTTTTAAAGTTTTTGTAGTTTGGAAAAGTAGGTTCAGTCATAATGTTTTGTAAATAGAGAGGAAATTGTTTCCTTTTTGAGATGTTAAGTTGTTTTTCATGACAAATAGTTATCAAAATAAGGCCATCAGATAATTATTTAAAGAAGTTTTTATTTATTAAACATGTATCCAAAAGCAAGTGTTTCAGTAACTAAAAAGGTATTTTCAAAAAGATGTTATGTCCTTATTTACAGCACTATTCAATTTGTCAAATGGCAATTAAAAAAATTGGCATAGTCCAAAAAAGTCTATTCAATTTTTTGGACTATGCCAATTTTTTTTTAAAGTTTACATTGAAGTTTGTATTTACTGTTAAAGATTATTGGCCCTAAAAGACAAATAAGAGATAGATGAAAAATGTGTTAGTTATATTTTCTCAACAGTTATAGTTACTGGTGGTTTATTTTAAATTTTATTTTCTGTTGACATCGATGCAAAGCTAAGATCTTTATTTTTTTTTTCTCTTTTTTTACTTTTTATACTGTACCTTGGTTGAAGTTTGATTTCAAGCAAAATTCTTTGTTGGTCCTGTGTTGAAAGCCTTCGTCCGATGGTCTGGTCCTGTGTTGAAAGTCCTCGTCCGATGGTCTGGTCCTGTGTTGAAAGTCCTCGTCCGATGGTGTAGTCCTCTGTTGAAAGTCCTCGTCCGCTGGTCTGGTCCTCAGTTCCAACTCCTGTTCCGATGTTCTTGACGCAGTATCTGTTATAAAATAAAAATGAAAATGTTATGTTATTTGAATGTCTTTGTATTAATGAAAAAAATCCATTATTTCTGTGTTTTTCTACAATCCTTTTTGGTGCGCAGCAATTTTGGTATGCTTCTGTAGGCTTTTTTCTAAGGCTTATAGGTGGTTAAACATTAAAGAAGAATATTAATTAATTATTCTCTTTTTTTACTTGTTATACTGTACCTTGGTTGAAGTTTGATTTGAAGCAGAATCTTTGTTGGTCCTGTGTTGAAAGCCTTCGTCTGATGGTCTGGTCCTGTGTTGAAAGTCCTCGTCCAATCGTCTGGTCCTCTGTTGAAAGTCGTCGTCCGATGGTGTAGTCCTCTGTTGAAAGTCCTCGTCCAATGGTCTGGTCCTCTGTTGAAAGTCCTCGTCCACTGGTCTGGTCCTCAGTTGAAACTCCTGGTCCGATGTTCTTGACGCAGTATCTGTTATAAAATAAAAATGAAAATGTTATTTTATTTGAATGTATTTGTATTAACTAAAAAATGACATTATTTCTGTGGTTTTCTACGATCCTGTTTGGTGCCCACCACTTTTGGTATGCTTATTTAGGCTTTTTTTTCTAAGGCTTATAGATTGTTAAACATTAAATAAGAATATAAATGTAGTTTGGTATGTGTTTGTGTGAGTTTTCGTACAATCCTGTTTGGTGCGCACCACTGTTGGTATGCTTATTTAGGCTTCTTTCTAAGGCTTATAGGTTGTTAAACATAAAATAAGAATATAAATGTAGTTTGCTATGTGTTTGTGTGAGTTTTCGTACAATCCTGTTTGGTGCGCACCACTGTTGGTATGCTTATTTAGGCTTCTTTCTAAGGCTTATAGGTTGATGCTTATTAATGTTGTTTTGTAATGCTAATAGGTTGTTAAACATTAAATAAGAATCTAAATGTAGTTTGCTATGTGTTTGTGTGAGTTTTCATACAATCCTGTTTGGTGCGCACCACTGTTGGTATGCTTATTTAGGCTTCTTTCTAAGGCTTATAGGTTGTTAAACATTAAATAAGAATCTAAATGTAGTTTGCTATGTGTTTGTGTGAGTTTTCATACAATCCTATTTGGTGCCCACCACTGTGGTATGCTTATTAATGTTGTTTTGTAATGCTAATAGGTTGTTAAACATAAAATAAGAATCTAAATGTAGTTTGCTATGTGTTTGTGTCAGTTTTCATACAATCCTGTTTGGTGCGCACCAATGTTGGTATGCTTATTTAGGCTTCTTTCTAAGGTTTGTAGGTTGTTAAACATTAAATAAGAATTTAAATGTAGTTTGCTATGTGTTTGTGTGAGTTTTCGTACAATCCTGTTTGATGGGCACCACTTTTGTTATACTTATGTAGTGTTTTTTCTAATGGTTATAGGTTGTTAAACAAAAAGAATATGAATTTAGTTTGCTATGTGTTTGTTACAATCCTGTTTTGTGTGTACCAGTTTGTGTGTACCATATGTTGTATACTTTGGCCCTCATTCAATTGCAGTTTGGCCAATTCAATAGGGTTCTAAATGTGCTTATTTCGAGCCCTATTGAATTGTCCAAAATATCAATTGAATGAGGGCCTTTGGTTGCTGGATTTGTTATATTGTGAGGGCCTCATTGAATTTGGTTTTTCACAATGGAATTGGGCTCAATATGAGCACAGAGCATCTTTTTTTACAGAAGTTTTTAGTTAGTGAACTTGTATCCAAAAGCAAGGTCTTCACTATCTAAAAACTTCTGTAAAAAAATATGCTCTGTGCTTATATAGAGCCCTATTGAAATGGGCAAATCACATTTGAATGAGGCCCTCGGCCATTAAACATATTTAGGTCCTGAATCAATTGCGTTTTGACCAATTGAATAGGGCTCTATATAAGCACATAAAATATTTTTTGACAGAAGTTTTGAGTTAGTGAAGACCTTGATTTAGTATCGAAGTTCAGTAACTAAAAATGTCTGTCTAAAAAATCTGTTTTGTGCTTATATAGAGCCCTATTCAATTGGCTAACTCGCAATTGAATGAGGCTCATGTTTCGGTTCTTTTTTATACTTAATACTTTACCTTGATTGAAGTGTGGAATGACAGAGGGTCCCCTCCTGCCAATCTTAATCCGCCGGTCTTCTTGTAGTGTCTGTTTGAAAAATAAAGTGAAATAGTGAATTATAGAATTTTTTATTTGTATTTAGCAAAGCATGGCCTTTTCAGCATTTAAAGTATTTTTGTATCTTACCTCTTCTTCTTTGTTGGTGTTCTTTAAAAGGGATTGTGCTTCACAATGCACGGTGCAAATTGTTGAGAGACGCTGTTGATGCAGAGTCTGTTTGAATATTAAAAAAAGTAGAAAGATTGAGCTTTAGGTGATCTATTGAATTGCAGTAAATTAATTTCATTTAAATATACTTCTGTAATTATTTTCAATTAACATTATTTTTTGGTGGGGGCTACACACATATGTCACATACATGAAGCACATTTCCATGGTTGAAAGTAATTTTTTTGTGTGCGTGTGACATATCACTATACATGAATCATATTTTAATTGTTAAATTAACCTTATTTTTATTTTTGGCCAACATACATAAATGTGTGTGTGACATGTGACTATAGATGATACACATATATGTGCGTGTCACATATCAGTATACATGACTCATATTTTAATAGTCCCAACTTATTTTTTTCTAATGTAATTTAAATGTAGTTGTTTAATTAGTTTGTTTTAAGATAATTTTGTTGCAGGGGCAATACACATATATGTGCGTGTCACATGTCAGTATACATTATACGCATAAATGTGTGTGTCACTTGTCAGTATACATTATACACATATATGTGAGTGTCACATGTCAGTATACATTATACACATATATGTGCGTGTCACATGTCAGTATACATTATACACATAAATGTGCGTGTCACATGTCAGTATACATAAACCTCTTTTTCTTATTTAATTATTTTTTTTGATGTCCTGTCTTGATAATAAAATGTAATATATTATAGCTTACCTCTCAGTTGTAATTTGCACAATGTAAAGTAGTAAATTAGGAAACAATTGTCTTCTCAAGTTTTAGCAGCAGTTATGTCTGAAGTCACTCTGTTCATCACCTGAGGAGAAATGTATTTTTCTCTGTCAAATAGGCAGTATTTATAAACTTGTAGAACATTCTGGAAAGTTAGACCGTTAGAACGCAATACGCATGCGCTATTTGCGTTCCAGCTTACAATTTGCGTTCTATCCGCCATTTTGTGCGTAGTAGTGGTTAAAATGGTGTTTAATATGAGTGTGATCCGTTCCGCATAGTATGTGTTTGATTATTGCGAGTAAGTGTAGTGTAGTTACGTCTGGAGCCTCGTTTTCGTTTTGTTCGGCGGCCATTTTTTCTCTCTCTTAGCCGATTTTCGGCCGTTTAAACTCTTTGTTTTGGACTTAAATGGACGTGTAAATGAACTTTTGGAGGTGCCGGATGCCCCCCCGTGCTGTAAGTAAGCTTTTTATGTGTTTGTTGTGTTTATTTCTTGTGTTTGTGATGTTTTGATGCGCGGCGGTTGGAATGGGTCTTTCGCGGCCGTATTTTTTTCCGATGCGGCCGTATTTTGTTGCGATGTTGCTGTATTTTTGTGCGATATACGCAGTTAGCTTTTACGTGTACGACGCAGTGTATTTGTTTCTAAGTCGTGCGTATGTGTGTTAAGAGCGTGTGAAGGGCCTTTTTTACTGTTTTTTTGTTAAGTCTTGCGTCTGTGTGTCTGGGTGTAAGCGGGTGTGAGGCGACTTTGAGTTTTTTTTTGTTATGACGTTGTGTGTGTGTGTATGTGTGTGTTAACACAGCCGATGTTGGGATGCTCCCACCACCGCAAATGCGGACCCTCGCTTCGCAAGGATCCGCATTTACGGGGATGTTGTTGGGTTTTTGTTGGCTGGGCGGTTGGGTTTATTCTGTTAAAAAGTTGTGTGTGTGTATGTGTGTGTTAACACAGCCGACGTTGAGCCTCCGCAAATGCGGACCCTCGCTTCGCCAGGATCCGGATTTGCGGGGACGTTGGGATGCTCCATCACCGCAAATGCGGGCCCTCGCTTCGCGAGGACCCGCATTTGCGGGGAACTGCGTCCCTCGCTACGCGAGCCCGCAAGCGTGAGCAACGACCCGTACGCTCACAACTATATATGTGATTATAATATGGTGGAGTACCATATACAGTGAAGCATTATATATCCATGATGAGTTTTCATCAAATCAACCATCATTTAAAGTAACTCACTGACAGATGAGTCCCCATTGAATTAACTACCATTCATAGTAACCATTATTATCATATCTTGATGTAATATTGCTACAATTAGTATTAACTTTTTATAAAAAAATTCTTAATTTTAAAGATTATATTGGAAATAGAATCATCAATATCTGTCAATTTTTACATCCTATTTTATAGGTCTATATTGATGCAGGGCTTAAATGCCATATTTATTATTCACCTCACCTTTATAATATGTATTCACTTTATGGATCATTTTGATTCATTTTTATATGTTTATAATTTTGGATGGCCTGTAGCCATCCATACTACTCACCTTCCATTTTCAAGCAAATTACACCTACACCCCAAGTTTTTTTTCACTTTTTCATTGATCATTACCTTGAATATGCTTCAGTTAATTTACGCTTACTCATTTTATTCTATTTCACTCCTGTGACCACTGTGGAGTTAACACTACATTCATCACTGTATATTGATGATCACTAAATTTAGCTTATAATAATTCCAAGTCACTTCTTTATGATCATGTTTGTCACATTCATTATTAAATGATTCACATACATGGATATCTATCCACGTCTTTCTCCTTAACTTACCATGTGTATTGTTAATATCCAGGTTTTGATTATCTGGACAATCTCACTCACCTTGTCCACTATCATTTTTAGGCTTTAGAAACTCAAATAAATGTATTGTTCTGGATAATTTCACTGTATTCATTATCACTTACCTCTTGTATTTATTTGAATCAACGTTTATTGATCTTTATTTATTTATGTATGGTCACTCACAATATTGGTGTATTCTTGTGCTACGTTGCTATATTGGGATGTTTGACATACATACATAGATATATACAATATTATCTGCTATAGACTGTTCTGTGCAATGTGTCATCATCTCCAATATACCTTTTTGGGAGAGCATTATGCTTATACCACCAATTACCATTCCACTATTTTTGCTCCATTATCAAATATGAATATTTCAAATTGTATTATTTTTCCCATTAAACTCATTATGGGGATCACTCCGCTGCTACTGAGAGTATGCATTATTATTTAACTTACCATCTCACTAATAACATATCTCTGTAATGCATAAGTCATCACTGCTAAGTTTCCTTGGTTACGGAAACACTATAAATAGATCAGCTCCAATGGCAAACTCCTATTTGCCCTTTTGAGAAACCTCCCGTGATGTTAAAACGCATCAAGGCATAGGTGGCGCTATGTAGTGTACTCACGTGAGGAGCACGTAAGCGTCGCATCACCCTGTAGTTCTGCGTTTGTGTGCCCCTGAAATCTTGAAAACCTTGGTGACGCTAAAATACCACTGGACATCACAATTTATAAGTACTTACGGTAAGCATTTGTGCCCCAAAGGAGAACATAGGGGTAGCTGTACCCTCATAGTCCATTTAGGTTCCCGTTGCTCAATTTGTAAAATAATTTAATCTGCAAGAGGACACTATATCACATATTATAATTGTCCAACTATGATTCGTCGTCACGCTGTTTGCGTAGTACGTACAACTTAGCGATGAGCGCCGCAGCGAGGCGAGCGGTTAATCCGTAGCACTTAGCAAACGAGCGCCAAATGCGCTCATTGCCGGCGAGCCTCACGTAGCGTGGTGACCCATTAAATCATAGCACTTAGGCAATGAGAGGCAATGAGCGCCAAAGGCGCTCATTGCTGGCGAGCCTCGCATAGCGAGGCGAGCCGTTAAACACGTCACACGCACGACTTAGAAAAAAAAAACACCTCAGAACCAACCTTAACGTAACAAACACACGCACTAAAAATACGACCAAAACTGCCGACCCACGCGCAACTGAAAACAGTGAAAACACACCAAATACTCACAAAAAATACATAAAAAGCTTACCCATAGCAAGTGGGGGGCACCCAGGACCTCTGAAAGTGAAGTTACACCTCCATTTAAGTACAAAATCCTGAGTTCAGACACAGAAAAATCCCCTAAGCGAGAGAAAAAATGGCCACCGAAAAAAACGAAAACGAGGCTCACAGCCCAGCCACGTACAACTTACTCAAGAAGGGATCCGAGATAATCTCGGAAACCCGCATTAACCCCAGGGGATCCGAGATAAGCTTGGAGACCTGCATTAACCCCACATTAACCCTCACAGTGGGGGTCCCGATTGCACGCGATTGGGGACCCCCGCTGCAATGAAAATTCAAAATTCCCACATTACAGGTCCCTAAAGGACCGTATAGGTCCTTACAGGACCCATTATAAAAGAAAACAAATATACACTATCACCCTGTCAATCATGGGGGTCAATACAGACCCCCATAAACCCCTAATTAACCCTGTCACTCATGGGGGTCAATACAGACCCCCATAAGCCCTTCATTAACCCTGTCACTCATGGGGGTCAATATAGACCCCCATAAGCCTTTCATTAACCCTGTCACTCATGGGGGTCAATACAGACCCCCATAAGCCCTTCATTAATCTCCTCACTCATGGGGGTCCATACAGACCCTCATAAGCCTCTATTTAACCCCATCAGTCCCATAAGGGTATATTAAGACCATTATGGGCCTGTTACAACACTACATTAACCACATAAGTGCCATGATGGTCCTCAAGGGCCATCATGACACTAAGTATAAACACTACACTGCACTATATCCCCCCAATAAAACATTAAATATCAACTAATCACCCTCTACACTAACCTTTTAACACCTACACTACCTACCTACCCCCTAAAAACCCCCACCTAAAAAAGCCAAATCTACATTACATAAAATAAAAAACCTAACTCACAAAAAATCTACATTACAGAAAATAAAAAACCTAAGTTACAAAAAATAAAAAAGGAACATTACAGAAAATAAAAAACATTACAACCCCCCCCCCCCACTACAGAAAAAAAAATTACACACCTGAAAAGGAAATACATACAATACATACAATATAATACAATACAATATAATACAAATACAATACAATACAAATACAATACAAATACAATACAATTACATACAATTAAATACAATACAATACACCCCTATCTAATATACATCACACAATCTATCTAAATAAATACCATAATCTAATATACATCCTTTCTATATAATATACATCCCCTAATCCATCTAAATAAATACCACAATTTAATATACAATACATTCTATGCTATCTATATAAAACACATACCCCTAGCTAACATACAGTAAATGCTATCTATATATAAAATAATCTAATTCTAAGCTAAAATAAAATAATTAAGACCACTTACCTTTGCAGATGTCCATTCAGATCAGCCACCTACGGAAAAAAAAAAAAAAAATTAGTGCAACACGTTTACAGTACATAAATAATCATTCTATACATTCTAAATATTCTACTCACCTTTCCGGCATGTGCCGTCCTTATTCTTTTAACCTTCTTCAGAGCGGCACCTGTTAAAAAAAACATAACATTAATACACATACATAAAAACAAAATAAACATAATCTACATTGTACTTACCTCCCCGCGATGTCTCCGGCCTCCTCCGGATTCTATTCTGCATCCGCACTCACGGACATCCCCGACGCTAATGAGGCTCCCGGAGTCTTTTCTGGAAGAAAATAGGCAATGGCGCCTTCTGATTGGTTGAAAACGCTGTCTATCAAATTCACCCAATCAGGATGCACCAATGTGTGAGCCAATTTTTTGTGACTTAGGTTTTTTTTTGTTCTGTAATGTACATTTTTTATTTTTGGTGATTTTTATTTTTTTTATTTTATGTAATGTAGATTTCTGCTTTTTGATGAATTTAGTTTTTTTGATTTCTGTAATTAGAGCGGTGGGGGTTATTAGGAGGTAGGTAGTGTAGGTGTTAATAGGTTAGTGTACAGGGTGTTTAGTTGATATTTAATGTTTTATCGGGGGGGTATAGTGCAGTGTAGTGTTTATACTTAGTATCATGATGCTCCTTGAGGACCGTCATGGCACTTATGTGGTTAATGTTGCGATGTAACAGGCTTATAATGGTCATAATATACCCTTATGGGACTGATGGAGTTAAATAGAGGCTTATGAGGGTCTGGATAGACCGCCATAAGTGACCAGGTTAAAATGGTGTAGTGCTTACACTTTGGGTCATGAGGGTCCTGGATGACCCTCATGGCACTTATAGTGTTATTACATGCGTTCATTAGTGTGTTAGAGGGGTCTATATAGTTGAGCCGCACAGTACACTCACAATGTGTGACAAACAGCATTTCAACACTTTCTTTTATTGACCGGTTTTTTTTGACGGGCAAGTTGCTAGTACAATTATAGTATCCATAAGAGTTTCCCATATACCAACTTATAATATCGTCTCACTTACAATAGGATGCTTTATACAACTAATTTAGGAATCATAAGGGATTCCTATATATAGGAGACCCTCTTATAGTAAGTCCAATTCACTTAGGACTACCATCTTATCACCGTTTAAGAAATTATCAGTATCAAATAGTATTCAGGGCTAAATTAGATAGTTCTATTAGTAAATACCCAAGAACATAGGTAAGGATTTGTAGTATCCCTCCATGATGGAGTTTATGGTATTGATACCTCACAATTAATAGGACAACTACGCTCCTAACAACTGGCCTTTTTTAACAAAAGTCCCCTTAATGTGCCAGATTTCTATTTGTTTTTATTCGCCGTTGTGATCTGAAGAATTAATAATAAAAATGTATATTTCTTGTTATTTGAAACCAATTTGTTCCATTATATTCTTGGTATAGGACCAAAATGTGAATTTTGACATGTTTATATTCTCAAATGTTTCCCCACAAAAAACATTTCCACCGGGTCACCCAAGCTCAGAGTGCTCTGGGTCTACTTTACTATTTTGGACAGTTGCACTATGTGTACCATGTGTTACAGGGTGTATACAATGCATAGGGACAATAAAAATATTTTTGGGGTAGTATCACTTTTAGGGCAACCAATAGCCACTTCCAGTAGCCAACCTCTATATCCAGTTCGCTCCCAGTCGCAGGGCTGGCCTAGGATCCTGCATGGATCTAAACATGCGGTGACGGTAAAAGGAGCTTCTATGGGGAGATCCACGAATCTGATTAAGCCATCAAGTATAGTTAAAAAGGGTTATTCGACAACAATTGAACACTTTGTTTCAATAGACAAGGGTCAAGTGGTCTCAAGTGCTTTGCAAGTGATATTCCTTTGATCCATTGCCTTGCAGTCATCCACTAACTGGTATATAATTGACCTTATTATTTGACCATTATTCCTGATCCCTCATACAATGTAATAAAGAACCCGGAATGCTAGAAACATTAGTGAATACATCACGGAGCCCCTTCAGCTCTCTTAGACGACTCCTCTTACTCAATAAAGATATCTCTGCCTGAGAGGAGGTCTGCTAGGAAACGGGTGCAAACAATCTCCATTCTCCCTATAAACACATGGCCCTACGAATAACCCCTCCCCGTGTACGGGCAATCTGGTCCCGCTAACCAGCACTCTACCCTCTGTTAGGTTCCCTATTAGAGAGAGACAATCTCCACAGGCCATAAGCTTGTCTAGCCGGAAACCAAGGTTCCCCACTCAGATTAGACCCTGACCCATTGATCAGACACTATGTCTTCTGTGTTCACAATATCCTGGATAACCTCTGCTGTACCCAGACAATGGCCAATGTCATCTGACAGTTGGAGCCATAAACTCATCGGCACCTAGATGGGGAGATGCCCCTGGTGGAAGTTCCTAGCCCACGTGGGGCAATTAAAAGTACCAAAAGGTGTTAAGCTGTGTTTTTTATGGAAAATAACCCATTGATATCTTGGGTGAAAACTTTATAAAAATGTGAACTGAAAAAATAAGATTATGCTCTGTTTGGGACACATATACATGGTATGTTTCATTTAGAGGAAAGGCTTTTTGGTTTAAGAACTGGCAACTTGTCCCTGAATCTGGACAATCTGTGCTATGTGTGAGGATACCAAATTGAGGCGACCTGCAGGTAGGTCTAGAAACCTTTTCAAACCCAGCAAGGAGCAGGTTGTGACATAATCCAAGTTGGCTCTAATGCTTCCAGCCATTAGTAGAGGAATCTTCCAGCTTCTTGACTGCCCAGACCATGTTTTCCAGCGCAAGTTATAAGTTAGTGTTTCAGTCATTTTGATTACCTGTGCTCACACATGGATATCCTGGATTAATTCTCAAGGACTGGAGTATTTTTCATGTATTAAATGGATTTATTTGCACAGATTTAAAAACAATTTTGATATAATAAAGTGTTATTTATTATTTTATGTTTGTAGTTTCTATGTTTTTTCCTGCTATTTCTGTTAAAAGGAAAGCACCACATTTTCACTGAACTAAGAAAATTAGGTCCCTCATAACTGAGGGAGATTTTTTTCTTTAAGTTACGGAGGTATTGTTTTCCAACCTTCCTCAAACCTCCCCATAAGTTAGGTAACACACATCAAGCCGTTTCCTTCGCCCTTACATGAGTACGCAGCCTTAATGAAAGTGACTCTGAGCCTGCAGCTCAGCAGTCTGCTTAGCAGTGCTGCACTAGCACTACACATCTCTATATGCATCCCCTACCTTCTGTCTATCTATATAAACTACTTACCATGGCAGAGAAGGAGTTAAAAATTATAAATACATAGGCAGCGGTGTTATGACCCCACTGCTGATCACCCTCTATCCCCTATGAGCCCATGGATCCCTGCGATTCCCCCATTGAAATGATTCTCAATGGGGCATCCATGGGGATTGCCTTCTCCCATGTGCTTAAGGGAACCCCGGGGATTTCCTCCTCCCACACGTATTAGGGAACTATATAGACCCCCATGGCATCTATAAGTTAACCATGTGCCAAGGAGGTCCTGCAAGAACTTCCATTACACCTAACATTAACCCCTCTGCCACAGAGGTCCTGTAAATTAGCCCTACATCCTAATGTGACCAATATGCCACGGAGATCCTTAAAAGTCCTCTGTGGCTCCTCTAATTAACTCTTGCCACAAAGATTCTTAAAGGGCCTCTGTGATATTTTAAAATTAACCCCATGCTATGGGGTTCTCAAAGGACCTCCATGATAAGCGGCTGCTCTGGTATTGGGTGCACATTGCAGACGAGCTGACTTCAGAGCTTTTTCTATTTGTTCCAGGGCTTTTAAAGCAGCCAAACAGGGAGAGGCTGGTCAGCTCAGGTAATTTAACCAATCCTTGCAAGCTTTGCTGAAGACTTCATTACTCTTCCAGCCCTCTCTCTGATATTGGAACCAAACACTCCTTCTTCTTTTCTTGGTTGCTGTGCAGATCTTACTTTCTGGAATCTTCACCACTTTCTGGAATGTGCACCATGTGTACTCCTCCCATTATTAGCTACAGAGCTCACCCAATCAGTGAGATGCAGGGCCTTTATAGTCCACCTGTATATATAGTATAGTCCATTGCACATGGCCTGCTGTTGGAGTACTACCTTAAACTGCTTCCACATCTTTGCAGCTGCTGTGGGCCAAGCTTCTCTAAGGAGCACAGAAAGTGTCTGTCTGTTAACAAGCCTTGCCAAAGATACAGAAATGCCATTGCCATGTTCGGTGCTATTACCAAGTGAAGTTCCTACAGTCAATCACCTCTGAACATCCACTGGGTGACCTCAGTGACACATGTATGGGATTTTGTTGTCTATATTCAGTTTCACTGACTCACTTGTATGTGTATTTCTCTCTGTCATTAAAAAGATTTCTAAAAAAATAGTAACATGTATTTGTTTTATCATTATACCACAAGTCTACAACTAACTAATATTTTGATTCAAGTTAAAATCGTGTTGAAGAGCATGCATTTCTCAGTGGTACATATTGCTTAATCAGCCCAATAATAATCATTTAGTTCTTATAAAGTAAAACTTGAAAAAACAATCTCTCTCTCTCTCTCTCTCTCTCTCTTTATATATATATATATATATATATATATATATATATATATATATATATATAAAATAACAGAGAAGTTGTAATGTTTATTTAAACAAAATAAAAAATACAAATGGAAAACATGGAAAAATTAAGAAACAGGATTTGAACTCAGGAACTACAGTTCTAAATAGCAAATGTGTTTGTCACTGCACCCCATCTCTGCATAAGTACAGAACCAATAAAGCTAAAATAGAAGCAGCGTGACAGTTAATACCTGAACCATATTATCTATGCAGATTCTTGTGGTAGGGCTTCAGGTGCTAAACAAGCAACAGCTAAAAAAATAAACAATTTTCCCACATGATTTCCTACCCAATATCTCATGGTGCCAAGGGCATATGTTGACTTCAGAGTCACTTTGATAATCACTCCGACCCATTTACTGTATAGGACATTTAAAACAGTTTTAACTAAGGTTTTCCTTAAATGTTGTGTGTTTACTCAACTTGGAGTGTTTTTATAACAACATAGCTTTTTATTATTTTGTTTTTCTTCTCTCTTCCTTTGCTATCAATTTTCCTTGGATTACTGGTGGGTCAGTGCACTCAAAGGTCCTTTTTCTTGCCCTACTGTACAACTTTTTGATAGATTGGTACTCAATTAAGATGTTCTTTTGTTTTTTTACTAGCGTTTGCTTCATAGACTTCATAGAAGTTTTTATGTTTTACTATCTATCTATCTATCTATCCATCCATTAATCTATCAATCTATCCATCTCTTCATTACAAAAAAAGTATACTTCTACATACAGCATATACACAGTGTTGTAGCAGATATAAACATATCAGCAAGAAAGAATGTTATATTCTTAAAAGCTGTGAATAGTTGCCCCAGAACAAGGAAGGAAGAGGGATGGCGAGATTCTCTGGCTGGACATTCATGTTCCAACAGATGATATTCAAGAGCATATCTTTGCTACATGAAGCACATCATCTCACAATGCACAAGGGTCGTTTACTTCTTATAAGCGCTTGGATGACTCAGGTAATATACTTGGCTTTACACTGATATTTAGACACAGATGATGTTATGTGCATTGCATCATACTCTCATTTAGTTTTGAACTGATTTCAGTAAAATACATAATAAGAGCAGGTTAATTTTTTAATAATCTAATACATGCATCATCATTTATTTTTCTTAACTCAATCCTAATTAATATGTGATATCAGTTCGAAGACTGGCCATTGAGTCAGCATATATACACTTTTATTGAAATGGTTTATATTCAACAATAAACATACAACACATAAATACAATATCCACGCTGAGCGTTTGAGTAAGTCACTTTAGTTGATGAAACCGGTCAGGCAAGAGGGGTTTTGTTTAGCAAATAGACACTGCTGGATGCTCCTATCAAAAGCATGGTATTGTACATTGCTGTTACATATGATGCTGGCTGCAAGGACCCCATGCAGGGCAACCCATATGTTGATTCCAGCTTGACACTCACACTATAGGGTCTGTTACAGCCTCTGGTTTTTGCATTTGGGTATTATTGACTAGACATTTATACAACAGGGTTTTTCAAAGGAGTATATATTTGTATAGTCCAGACATGTATGTCCCTATTCCTTGTTTTTAACCCTTTGTGTTTTTATAGTGTGCACCTCTCTAACAGGTAAATCCGTGATTTGCCGATTTATATGAGGATTGCCTTTATAGTAATTTATACATATTCAATACTCACATAACCATTGCTATCTTTAATTTACATTTTAGTATGCACTTTGTCTATACACTTGTATTCACTATACTGCTTATAAATATATGGTCTCCTCATTATAATAGTAGGAGTCTTGGAGTCTAACTTACATTGTATTTGTTGTTGTAAATAAACAACTTATGATTCAGTATTACCATATGCTTTGTATCTGACATTGCTAAGTAACCTTTTTTGGTCTGCTACAAGGAGGCAGTTTGAATCAAAATATATTTTCTGTGTTGATTGCAATTTAGATATTTAGTCTTCCAATCACATTAGTGTTTAGTCTATTTTCTTATATTTCTGATACTGTGTACTCACTAGTCACTTGCACAACATTTGTATTGATGTATTTGTTATAATACCACTATAGTTGATTGACCCATCATTTAAAGTAAGTTCCCTATTATCCACCTCGGGAATAACTCAACATAAGAAACCCTTTGAGGTGCCTTTTAATATATGCAGCGTTCTCAAACTCATCTTTTATCCAATTAATATTCCCTGATTACGAATAAAGTTTCCCCCATCCTTTCTTGTATAACAGTAAAACCATTCAATTATTTACAGTTAATGCCACAGTTATAACAATTATTTTCTATTTTCTAAATTATTCTATTAAATCGTATTTAATTTGTTTATATAGATATCCACTGCACTTTTCAAAATTAGCCTTTGATTATTTAGGCAGGTGCCAAAATATTAACTGTTTTATTTGAGTATTATTATATTGTTTGGTTCTTTCCCTGTACAATAAAGTAGATGTCTTTTATATTCAACTGGGACCTGGTGCTTGTAGAATTACCTTCATCCTGAATAAATATGAAGTGCAAGAGAGTATCTTGGATAATACATTTTAAGCCAGAGGGTATGGCTATAGAACACTGTTACACAGAAAATGAATGAGAGCAAATGTCTTGGGACATAATATTAGAACCAAGTATGTTGAATAATTGAATTTCCAAGCATATTCAATTTCCCCTTCTGGGTCGCTACCTTGTCGTCGGGAAGTGGCTTATGTAAATCAATGAAGCTGTGAGCTATACCATGTAGGGCCACCCACGATTGACAGGTCACTGCAGAGAGGTCAGACCAATCGTGGTCCACTGCAGACGTAACACACTCCAGTATCCTTGCTAAGGAAAGCATATGGATAAGCACAATCAGAAATACAGACAAATGTGCTTGGGGTGCTACATCCATATGGTCACCGAGAGTCGAACACGACTAACTACCTTGTCTTGGTACACAACAGTAGTTCAAGCAAAAATCCATTTAATTAAAAAGACAAAACATCTTCCAGTCACACCTGTGGTAGAACCTTAAATAGGAACAACTATTTCTACTGACGAGTAATCATACACATTAAAGAAACCAACTAATCATAGTGAAAAGTTCCTAATGATTTAACTACTGAAAACAAATATTAAAATACCAATTCTATAGCGACTTTTTAGAGAAGTAAAATGATGACACCAAAGTACCAAATTACTTTTCAATAAGCTCAGAGAACCAATCCCCATTCTTAAGTGTATTTGTAATTCTTCTCTTGGTGGATAATACATATGTTAGAAGCATTGCAAATGAAAAGACCAGGAAAGAGCATTTAGCATTTAACAGTGATTTATAGAGGAATTTGCACATATACACACAAGGACACAATATGTCAATGCACTTTTATTTCAGCCTTAAACACGCCACTTCCCTGTATGATTGCCAGTTTCTGTCCAGTCTTGTTTCCCTCAAGCTTGTTGCCAATGGTTACAGTCATGAAGAAGGAAGAATACTTTCTTATGGTCTCTAATTCAAGTATTTGCAGAAATGAATTCCTGTTTCATAGTATGACTAAGATAAGAAAAAACATAAAGCCATCCTTATTGAAGACAAACTTTTTAGGTAGTTAGAATGGACAGACTTGATGGGCCATTTGGTTTATACATATACTAGCGACATGCCCGTCAAAAAATGATGGCAATAAAATTTGAAGCTATGGTAATGCTGTTTGCCACCGAATGTGAAGTTATGGCCCCTCTGAGCAGCTTTGGCGCTCATCGTGAGGCCTGCGCTGAGCGCCCTTGGCGCACATCTCGTGATTCACAATGAGAGCCTTCGCCGCTCATTGCGAGCTACACCTTGCTAACCTTTGGCGCTCATTGCAAGCCTCTCCCCCTGTGTACGTTATAGGCCTGGCACTTGAGCACCCTCTGCGCTCATTGCGAGCCTCTACCTGTGTTACTACCTTGCGTTAAGTGTCACTGGCTTTGATGAAGTGTTACTGCCTTTGATTAAGTGTTACTGGCTTGGTTTAAATGTTCCTACCTTGTAATAAGTGTTACTGTTTTGCGTTAAGTCTTAGTGCTTATGGCTGCATTTTACGTCCTTCGGGCTCGTTTTTGGTTTGTTTATGTGCTTTCTGCCGCCACATTTTCTCTCACCTCTGTGATTTTCGATTGTTAAAAAAGCCCAAATATGGCTCAAATTAACTTGCAACCTCACTCACAGGCTCCCTGGCACTCCGCCTGAGCTGTGTGTGAGTGTGCAAGTCAATTTGAGGCATATTTGTGTGTTTTTGCAGTTTGGCAATTGGGCCGTTAAATTCGTATTTTTGCGGGCCGTAATTTCTCTGCCGTTGCTTGGTCCTAAGTCGTACGGGCAGTAATTTCGCGGGCATCGATAAGTTGAGGTGAGCGCCTTCTGCGCTCTTTTTTTCTAAGTCCTGCGTGTCTCGGGATAAGCGCCTGCGGCGATCATCTCCACCAGCGCAATGAATGCCTTCGGCACTCATTTCCTAAGTCCCGCTGGTCGCAATGAATGCCTGAGGCGCTCATTGCCTGGCCGCAACCGCCGCCTGTTTCTCTGCGCATTCTCATTCCATTCTCTTCATATATGAGAATTTTTGTGAACAGTAGTTACTACTCTTTTTCTATACACTTTAACATATGGTGTAATACTGAAACAATTAGCTTATTTGTATGGGGTAAAAAAAAAATATTGATTTATCTGTTATCCAGTGTTTAATTAAGTTTTTTTCATACAGAAAAGGGTTGAATTTTATAACTGTGTGCAACAACTTTATACTGTAAAACATAATAACATTCTACTGTGAAACACAATTGTTGTTGTTGTTGTGTCCTTCAGTTGTGTCTAACTCTCGGTGACCATTCAGACACAGCACGCCAGGCACATCTGTCTGGTTGTGCTCCTCCATATGGTTTTCTTGCCAAAAATACTGGAGTAGGTTGCCTGTTCCTTCTCTACTGGACCGTGAGTTGCCTGACCTCTCCGCTATGACCTGCCCATATTGGGTGACCCTACATGGTATAGCTCACAGCTTCATTGAGGTACACAAGCCCCTTCACCACAACAAGGTAGCGATCCAGAAGGGGGAAACACAATTACATTCTACCAAATACTTCTCCATATGGAGTATTTGCCACTTCTTGTCTGTGCAGCCATGATTTCCCTTCAGTTACTAAAATGGCTGCATCTAGATAGAAATTAGTACATGTGGAAATGGAGTTCCCCCAAAAATATGTTTTCCAATGCAATAGTAAGAACAAATTTATTGTATGTCATATGTATCTCACCATTTAATTTATTTCTCCTTCTGGATTGCTACCTTGTTGTGAGAGAGGTCAGACAAATTGCGTCCACTGGAGAAGGAACTGGCAACCCACTCCAGTATCTTTGCCATAAAAATCTTATGGATTAGCACAAACAGAAACAAGATGTGCCTGGAGTGCAGAAAGTTCATAGGATCACAGGGAGTCGAACACAACTGGACGACCTAACACTAATAATTTAACTTATAGGTTGTTGTTTATTTATACACATATCCATACAAAAATGTAATGGTGTAGATGAAGATATATTTTTCTTAAAATTGAAAACATATTTTTTACTTTATTGTGTATTTTGTTTTATGTATACTTGTATGATTATGGCTAAAGGATTCCATCCACACAAATTCATGTCCGAGTTTGATTTATATGTATCAAGCACTTGTTTTGGTTGGTTGGAATGGCTCTTCCACTATCTAACGCTATAGCACCAGGTTCTCACATAGGGCCTCATTCTATTAGCGGCTGTAAATCGGCCGTAAGGCTGCGATTCCTTGCGGGGGTTCTGTTAACTCGCGATTCTATTATACAGCCCCGCAAGGATCTCCCCTTACGGCCGGCCGCATATCTTGGAACCGGCCGTAAGCTCTGAAATATAAAAACGCAAAAATAAATTCAAGCCTGCACTGTACAGCTCTGTAAATGCTAGGGATCATATTGGGGGACATGAGGATTAAAAGGAACCCACTCTCAAGCTTGCACATCTGCCCAAACCCGAGTTCAAATTAACTCTTTATTTTCCGGCTGCGGCGTGGGTGTGTCTGAGGTGCTCCAAGCACTCTGGACTTTTTACATGGATATTTTACGGATATTAAAAATAAAATATTTTACGGATTTGAGTACAGGATAATTATGTGCTATTTTTTCTAACACCTAAAATTTGAGCTATTTTATGTGCTTAATTGGTGCTAGCGGGACCTCTTTTCTGCAAGTAAGCTGCGGCTCGCTTTTAGCCTTGCAGAGAGGGTTCCCGGAGCAATTGAATTGCAAAACTCTTGCGGCCGTTTTAGATCAAAGGCTTTCCTCCGGCGCAAGCGGCCGCAAGAGATAGCAAGGCACCGGCCGCAAGCCTGCCGGAGCCTCCGGCCGTAAGGGAATAGAATAGCCGAATAGCTTGCGGCCGGTCCTTGCGGCCCCGCAACGGCTGCGGCCGCTAATAGAATGAGGCCCATAGTCATTAGTCATAACCTTATCGTTGAGTAGAACTTTTCAGATGAACATGCCAACTAAACTCATAACTAAAGGATGCAACATACTCATAGAATTGCATTAAAGTTACAAATTGAAGTGTTGATACATATTTGAAAAATATACATTGATCCAGTTTGCTCTTTTTCTTTCCTCTTAAAATAGGGGGATACAATGAGAGGATGAGTTATATACAATATTTTTCAAAATTGAATGTGGATTTGTAATACTGTGTACATGTTTTTAAAGTACTATATGAAAAAATATGAAAACATATCTGTTTGAAAGCTCATAATTAGGAGTGGAAATAGTTATAAAGCTAGTTTGTAATTTGGGTGAAAAAATTGATGTTTCTACTGGACCCTGGAGGTATCTACGATACTTTAGTGGAAGTTGTGTGTGAAACAGAGGGGCATTTACATTTCTGCAAGAGCAGTGTTGTATATATTGATGCAAGCAATCTGCAACAGGGCCTGTGAGGAGGAAAAGGGTGGTGTCAATTTCATTCAGATCCAATTATCTAACAAATGGTCCAGAACTCTGCTCCTACATCCTTTACTCTACTGAGGGACAAAAAAACACCCCACTCCTGATCTAGTTCACAGGAAGCCACAAAGACAAGATGGAATCCTTTGTACATAAACAGGGTTTCTTGGATATTTTTTTTCTAAATGTGTTTTTGATGTTTGTTGTATATGCCAGTACTAATGTTTTTAATTTGTTACATACTTTAAAAACAAGTGACATTTTTATTGATCTACAGCGCTCCTTTATGTGAATGAATGCATACATGTTTCTGTCATGAAGACTATTGTAATACAAGAGCTAGAGTATATTATACCTTACACTGAGGAGTCCATTATCTTTATATTATATGGTCACTCATGATCAGTGCTTACATGCATACATGGTGGCTGGCACAAACTGCTTATTCTGAGCTGGACAACCGCCCAAGGGTTAGGGAGATAATGGAAGAGCTTAAATAATGCAACAATATACAATGCAGCTTTCATGAAATCGCTGATGCACAAAGGTCTTTATTCAATTAAGCTTCTTATTTCTCTAAAGTTTCATTCAGTAAAAATGTATCTTTGTCTAGGGTTACACAACTACCAAAATGCAAGATGCCTAAAGGAACAGAACCTTGATCATGCCATATCATGCTATATATTTTATTTTATTTTTTTTTATTTTTTTTTATGGGGACTGCCTTGGAGATCCAGAACATATTTAACAGATGATACAATGTGTGCTACAACATTTTCATCTAATTTTGCACATATTTGAGCAGAGTATATTTCTGCTGCAAATACATTAGTTAATAATCTGTCTATAACTATAACTGATGTAACTGATGAATTTGAATTTTTGAAGAGTCTATTTATGAGTACGGGAATCCATTTTGTGTTTGTAACATTACTTTCTCAGAGCTGAATTATGAAGGTGTGTGCTTTGGCTTTCAAAGTGGAGAGGGGTGGGGAAGGAGGGAAGAGAGAGCTTGTGTTATGATAATTAAATAACATTGAAATTGACAACACACGCCTTCCCCCTCAATAACCCAGAGGTAGACTCATTGATTCAGTAAATGCAACCATAGTTCTCCAGAAATTAAAACACACCTCTCACCCACACACACAACTTCCACCAATGTATTATGGATTCATCAGGGCTAGGCAAAAGGAAACAGATTTTTATAATTAAAAACTAGCTGTATGACTTTTTTCCCCATTGTGCAGTGGTTCTTTAACTTCTGGTGTCATTGTGTCTAAGGAAAGTTAATAATACAAAAAAATTCATCTCCCCCTCTTAAAATTTAAACTAGGAATTAACTTCTGCAATAAAATATTAAGCATATTAAGGGCTAAAATGGTATCAACTTAAAAGGGCATCAAAAGCATTTTTCTTTGTTTCATCTGAAAGAGAGTGTTTTATAATGTGCCACAGGGTGTTTTCTTTTTTCAGATGAGGTTCTCAAAGCAGAAAAAAATGATGTTTAGCAGATCTGAGGGCTTGCCTGTGTCCGCCAACTAGCAGTAACATAGATGTATATGACTCATACTTGTCTGCCTAAGAAATCTACAGAAGTGTATATGTTCTGTGCATTTCCTTTTAGTTTCAATGACGTTTAAGCAGGTTTTACATTTTTTTCATGCAAGACACAACTTTGGTAATGTTCAAAGCATGATCTTTTAAATGCATGAAAAAAAGAAAAAAAATGTGTAGTGTGTCCATTTAAAATGTATTTTAAGTTCTCAACATATGGAATATCTGAACCTCATCCAGACTTCTTCCAAGTACATGGGCCACCTCAGTAGCCTTATAGTATTTTCTATAGTGGATATTGCTATTGCTGCTTTACTGCTCCATTATGTTCAGTTTTATTTTGGCTGTTTTAACTTTCCAAATATTCCTAAAATTGAAAGGGAAGGTTCTGGGTTTCACTAGATATATAATAAACCTGCGTATTTATTTTGCTCTGTTTTCACTGCCTGTTACCACTGACTGATAGGACATTAGACTGCAGTTCCAGCCCTAGAGGGACAATTTTCTTATTTTAGGTAGTAAAAACAGAGGTGTAAGCACTTCTTAATAAAATAAAGCCAATATAAGCCAATAGATTCCCAGGTATATTACATAACTAGTAAAATCCAGGAACCTTATATGCCCCTTTAAGGTAACACAGCAAAAGTTCCAGTTATTAAAAATAAATAAAGGTAGACATATAAATAAATACAATTACAATTGGTGAGTGGAAATGTTTAGCAACTCTAAAAACATATTATTCTTTTTTATGCCAACTGGGCAACCCTTTGTCGTTTATCACCCCCCATTGTAAGAAATGAATCATGTGAGATTAAAGCATTAGGAGAGTGAGAGGACGCTTTCATGTACTTTACCCCTAAAATACTGAATATTCAAGCTCAATTAGCTCAAGTATCTGTCTACTCAAAATGTTTAATAGCAACCAATTGTATTTATATTTATTTATATATTTGTTAATATGTGTATTTTTAATTTCTGCAATAAAGGAGACTTTTGCTGTGTCAATGTAATAATTTTCAATGGAAGGAACTTATGTATTAAAGTGATGTTTCTGAACAAGTATAAACTAAGGGATCAGATTTATCATAAGGCAGAGTAGGCAGCTGTCTAGTGATGCAAACCTCTGTAGAGAGCGCACTGAAAAATGTGTTAAAATGTTCCTATAGGCTTTTGTTGCTTATACTGAGCTCCATATAAAAAGTGCTTTGTGGACTGAAACAGTGAAATGTCTCTCTGATTGGCTTAATTGTGCTACCAATCAATGCAGTGTTCATTTAATATCAGTGATATTAACTATTATAGTAGATTAGCAAATTACATACAGTATATGTGTCCATATAACATGTTTCCATTGCACTCAGGGAATTATAAAATATAAATGGGTACTATACAAATTCACTATATATATATATATATATATATATATATATATATATATATTCTTTTTTTTATTTTTTTTAACTTATTTTAGACTTTCAAATGTGATCACAAATCTGATATATATATATGTATGTATATATATATATATATATATATATATATATATATATATATATATATATATATATATATATATAAAACAGGGTTGAGGGAGCAGAGGGGAGCATGAATAATCTTTACCAGGGGGCACCTCTAATGTTAATCCTGCCCTGTCGGTAATCTGTTTCTCAGTGGCTAAATACGAACATCAGCTGAACTAACAATCGTGCAGTGTGCAGGATGTGGACAGGGTCATAAAATAAGCAAACATAGCAAAGTATTTCCATTCCATGTGACACACAAACTGATAGGAACATGTCTGTATAGCTGACAATATCCTAAAAACTGACTGTACACTTTCACGTGAAGCTATTAAATCAGATCCTAGGTTCACTAAGCTTCACATGTGTAGCATTACTGAATACAGCAAAGTTTTCTCTGTAGAAAATTGCTCCTCAGTAAAGATTTGTATACATTTCAGGACTGGGAATGGATTATACCAGTTTTAGCTAATTCCTATGGAAAAAAAATCTCCAAAACACTATGGGCCTCATTCAAATGTGATTTGTTAGTTAGTGAACTTCTATCCAAAAGCAAGGTATTCACTAACTGAAAAACTTCTGTAAATCTGCTCTGTTCTTATATAGAGCCCTATTCAATGGGCCAAATCGCATTTGAATGAGGCTCAATGTAGCCACTGCAATCTTAGTGAATATGGGGGCCTGTTTCTAGAAATTTGAAACATGATTAATTAGCACTAGGATCTTATCCTATTTATTTCAGGTAAGAAACAGAATCTCTCATTAAAGGAGGAAATATGTCAAAGGATTTAATAAAGTTCAAGAGGGGGTGTCTTTGAGAAAAAAAGAGGAATGCAAGAGCAAGAGGTCATGATTTAAAGCTGGAAGGGGGAATATTTAGGGTTGGGGTAATGTGAGAAAGTACTACTTTACAGAAAGGGAAGTAGATACGTGAAACAGCATTCCAGTGGAGTCAAAAACAGTTTAGAAATGTTAACTTTCATTAAGTTTTATTTTGCTTTATTTTACAATAAAATGAAAAAAAGGAAAAACAATAATGATTAAAAAATAGGCAAATTTTTTTTCCTATATTCATCCAAAAATTCTATATTAGTCACAAAATGTAAAAACACAGACAGATACAGACAACATTGGACAAGTTATTTGCTAGTGAATCATCAGGAAAGGGACAAAGAAGATATTGATCACTAGAAATGGAGTTACCTGTTGTTGTAATGGAAGGTGGCTCCCCTTCTACACAATAATTCATTTGCTCCTCTCCATCTTCTGCCATCATCGCTCCTCAGTAAAGATTTGTATCAGATTCAGGGCTGGGAATGGATTATTCCAATTTTACTTCATTCCTATGGGAAAAAAATGATTCTATATTCATACGATTCAGTATCCATATGTCCCTCAGGAACAGATTAATGATGAATATAGAGGTTCCACTGTATATATAAACACACACATATATATATATATATATATATATATATATATATATATTATGACAAACTCTAGTATACACAACTCTAATAGACACACTAGTTGTGCCTTTTTGGTACTTCTCTGTGCTTTTGTCTATTAGAGAACTCCATTTTATTTTAGAGGGCAAACTCATCCAAAAACATACATTTATATTTTTGGATGTGTTAAACTAATTAAATTAGTTCCGTTATAAGATCCCCATTTATTGTGCCCATAATAAAGAGAGTTTAAGTTATCTCTGAAACTCATTTCCTACTCTGTGTGTTCATACAAGAAGACCTTGTAAAGGTGTTTTGCATGTAAACTACATTTGTTTGTTTTTTACCCATTCACTTTTCTCTTTGCATCTTTTTTTGCTTTGCATGCTTATTTTTAGAGCCGAGCAGCCCATGTTATTAAGAATAAATAATAATTATTATATAATAAAAAATACTGGCATAACAATGTGTATCTAATATCTCAAAATAATTATTGAAACCTTATGATGATAAGTTAATAATGATGAAATTATAGCAAATGAATATTTACTAAATAAAAGATAATGTCTAAATAGCACTCACGGTTACCAATGGATGAGTATACATTTTATACAGATAAAAAGGCAAAAATAAAAACAGTAGAATTACCTCAATAACATATCAGGATATGTGTTTGCTTTCTTAGTGCCTTGGATGGTTAACCATAGGTTAAGTACCATCTTTTTGTCCCCAGATCTGACCTTTTATGCAGGACAGGTAGGCACAAATGCTTTTAAGTAAGGCCTTAAACATGTATTGAGTATTGAGGTTTTATGTTGCCCTAGGCCATTCAGATGTGTGCGCCCCCCATGCCCCACTTGTAGATCCTACATTCCCCTTTCTATAACTCAAATCATAAGTTTATGTGTGCTTATGTATATATGGTATATCAAGTCAAGTACACTCACAGAAAGAAATATCACTGCATATAGACATTTCTCTGCATATACAAACATATGTCAATGTATTACACTGGCATCTTCAGGAAGCCTGAAAATGTGCTGTCCTAGGCCTAGGCCTCCACATCCCTGGCATTAGTGTATGTGAAAGATTTAATTGCAAGCTCAAACCTTCACTGGCTTTTTCTCATCCTTCCCTTTTTCCCTCCCTAAGAGAAAAAACATTGAATTTAACCAGAATTCCCGGAATAAACACACATCAAGCAGAAGGTAATTAATTTGATACTTTTTCTTATCACAACTCCAAATGCAATTTAACTCAATTACATTTTATTTAGTAAGGATAAACTAGAAAAAAATGAAAAAAGTGCAATAAAAAGAACACACATCTGAAAGAACAGATTGCATGTTTATGCAAAGCACTAATGTTTAATTTAAAAAAAATACCAAGACAAATATTTCTGCCAAGCAATTAATACAGTGAAAACGAAAATAAAACTTTTTAAAGTGACATTGCTGGACACAACTGCAGAAAAAAGATTGGGTATAGTCAGACTGAGGGAGCATCCAAGTTTTTTATTTGGAAGCTGACCTGCGTCTGGTGATTATCATTAAATATTGGTAATGATCTTTAATTCAACGTCTATTGGAATATGTGTCGATGAGTTGATCTGAAAGGAGAAATATTGCAGATGTCAATATTAGTTTACTGTAGGAAAATTCTATTTTTAGTAGCATTCAAATGATAAACTGCTTGTTATTATACAATCTTTTAGGAAAGATACAGACACTTCCAACTGGTATTCCTTGCACAGGTATACATTTTTTGTAAATATATTATTATATCTTTTCATGTGACAACACTGAAGAAATGACACTCTGCTACAATGTAAAGTAGTAAGTGTACAGCCTGTATAACAGTGTAAATTTGCTGTCCCCTCAACACACAACCATTAATGTCTAACAGCCTTATTAAATTGCGATTCGACAATTGAAAAGGGCTCTAAATAAGCACAGAGTATATTTGTTTCAAGAAGTTTTTAGTTAGTGAAGACCTTGCTTTTGGATAGAAGTTCACTAATTTAAAAAAAATGGTAATAAAATATGCTGTGTGCTTATATATAGCCCTTTTCAATTGGCCAAATCGCAATTTAATAAGGCTGTAAACCGTTGGATACAAAAGTGAGTACACCCCTAAGTGGAAATGTCCAAATTGGGCCCAAAGTGTCAATATTTTGTGTGGCCACCATTATTTTCCAGCACTGCCTTAACCCTCATGGGCATGGAGTTCACCAGAGCTTCACAGGTTGCCACTGGAGTCCTCTTCCACTTCTCCAGAATGACATCACAGAGCTGGTGGATGTTAGAGACCTTGCACTCCCCCACCTTCCAATTTGAGGATGCCCTACAGATGCTCAATATGGTTTAGGTCTGGAGACATGCTTGGCCAGACCATCACCTTTACTTTCAGCTTCTTTAGCAAGGCAGTGGTCGTCTTGGAGGAGTGTTTGGGGTCGTTATCATGTTAAAAAATACTGCCCTGCAGCCCAGTCTCCAAAGGGAGGGGATCATACTCTGCTTCAATATGTCACAGTGCATGTTGGCATTCATGGATCCCTCAGTAAACTGTAGCTCCCCAGTGCCGGCAGCACTCATGCAGGCCCAGACCATGACATGCCCACCACCAAAAGTATACATCTACACTGAGGAAAGGTAGTTGAAATAATCCCTAAATGACCGATAAGGCACAAAGACAAAAACACTGATATGAGATGAAACCCTCAGTAAACAGTGATGCAGAAGGAGAGGAGGCAGCATTTGACATCCTCAGATAAATGCATATAGGAGGAATCAACGGCACAACAACAAACCTGCCAAGAGACGGCCGCCCACCAAAACTCATGGACCAGGCAAGGAGGGTATTAATCAGAGAGGCTGCACAGAAACCTAAGGTAACACTGGAAGAGCTGCAGAGTTCCAAAGCAGAGACTGGAGTATCTGTACATAGGACGACAATAAGCCGTACGCTCCATAGAGTTGGGCTTTATGGCAAAATGTATGGAGGAAGATGCTCTGGTCTGATAAGATTAAAATTTAACTTTTCGTCCATCAAAGAAAACACTTTGTCTGGCGTAAACCCAACACATCACATCAACCAAAGAACACCGCATTCAGCAGCCGGGACTGGGAAACTGGTCAAAGTTGAGGAAAGATGGATGGTGCTAAATACAGGGATATTCTTGGACAAAACCTGTACCAATCTATGCGTGATTTGAGGCTAGGACGGAGGTTTACCTTCCAGCAGGACAATGACCCCCAAACACACTGCTAAAGCAGCACTTGAGTGGTTTAAGGGAAAACATGTAAATGTGTTGGAATGGCCTAGTCAAAGCCCAGACCTCAATCCAATAGAAAATCTGTGGTCAGACTTAAAGATTGCTGTTCACAAGCACAAACCATCAACTTGAAGGAGCTGGAGCAGTTTTGCAAGGAGGAATGGGCAAAAATCCCAGTGGTAAATGTGGCAAGCTCATAGAGACTTATCCAAAGCAACTTGGAGCTGAGATTGCTGCAAAAGGTGGCTCTACAAAGTATTGACTTTAGTGGGGTGAACAGTTATGCACATTGACTTTTTCTGTTACTTTGTCCTATTTGTTGTTTGCTTCACAACAATAATAAAAAAAAAAAACATCTTCAAAGTTGTGGGCATGTTCTGTAAATTAAAGGATGCAAATCCTCAAACAATCCATGTTAATTCCAGGTTTTGAGTCAACAAAATACGAAAAATGCCAAAGGGAGGGGTGAATACTTTTGCAAGGCAATGTATACACCTATAGACATATGTGTATATATATTTCGTCTGGGCCTGCATGAGTGCTGCCGGCACTGGGAATCTACAGTTCAGTGAGGAAACCATGAATGCCAGCATGTACTGTGACATACTGAAGCAGACCATGATCCCCTCCCTTCGGAGACTGGGCTGCAGGGCAGTATTCCAACATGATAACGACCCCAAACACACCTCCAAGATGACCACTGCCTTGCTAAATAAGCTGAAGGTAAAGGCGATGGACTGGCCAAGCATGTCTCCAGGCTTAAACCCTATTGAGTACCTGTGGGGCATCCTCAAACGGAAGGTGGGGGACTCCAGTCGCAACCTGTGACGCTCTGGTGAACTCCATGCCCATGAGGGTTAAGGCAGTACTGGAAAATAATGGTGGCCACACAAAATATTGACACTTTGGGCCCAATTTGGACATTTCCACTTAGGGGTGTAGTCACTTTTGTTGCCAATGGTTTAGAGCCCTTTCAATTGTCGAATCGCAATTTAATAAGGCTGTTAGACATTAATGGTTGTGTGTTGAGTTATTTTGAGGGGACAGCAAATTTACACTGTTATACAGGCTGTACACTTACTACTTTACATTGTAGCAGAGTGTCATTTGAAAAGATATAATAAAATATATATAAAAATGTGAGGGTTGTACTCACTTTGGTGAGATACTGTATATGTACAAAATAGAAAGAGAAGTACGAAAAAAAATCTATATATGGTCTAATGCGTGGACTGTAGATTGAATATATACAGTATATTAATAAAAGGGAGAGAGATAATTAAAGAGAGAGTGTTTGTCCATTACTAGATAGATATACAGACAGACAGATAGATAGATAGATAGATAGATAGATAGATAGATAGATAGATAGATATAAAGATAAATATATAGATAGACAGATAGAACAATAGATAAAAAGATAGATAGATAGATAGATATAAAGATAAATAGATAGATAGATAGATAGATAGATAGATAGATAGATAGATAGATAGATAGATCTAAACATAGAGAAAGTACCCATGTTAACATATTGCCATAAATACATAGATGTCTTACTTTTACGCCCACCACTCTCCTATAAATACATAACATTATAAATATGTAAAAAACAACCTGTCTCTGCAAACTGCTCTTGCTCTAAGCATATTCCAACTAACAAAGAACAAGAAGTCAGTAAATGTTTAGCTTATTTTAAATATGGACTCACGTGACAGAGGTAGAGATTATAGACTGGCATTTAAACCGGTGTCCAGGTAGGAAGAGTTGTCAGTATGCAATCTGGGGTCATGGTTGACGGTATACTCAGAGGGTAGGGGTTACAATCTGAGGTCAAAACCCAAATAATAAGAAAGACAAGTATCAAAGAATTATCATACCCATAGACCAGGCCCTTGCTTGGTCAATGCGCAGCTGGGTTGACTCCAAAGTTGTTTCCATCAAGACTGACACCGCCTGTGTTCCCTCTTTTCCAAAAACCATGGAATGACATGTCCAACACCAGCAACGTAGTGTGCCATTCTGAAGTGATGCACTATTCGTCCTATTAGTCCATATAATGTCTATATAAAGTGATAATTCTGTCTGTAACTGTCCCTTAAGCAGTTTGATATATTATATAAATAGGGAAACATATATACACTTACATGTATATATATATACTAGCGTATTGCCCGTCAAAAAATGACGGCAATGAGATGTGTATGTTTGGAAAGTTGTATAGTTATTAATATACATATGGAGCACTTTGCTCCATAAAAAAAGGGGTCCGTATTAACGGCTCGCCTCGCTAAGCGAGGCTCGCCTGCAATGAGCGCCTGCGGCGCTCATTGCCAAAGTGCTCCGTATTAACGGGGCAAAAAATGTTTGGAAAGTTGTATAGTTATTAATATACATATGGAATTGTAAGGTAGCTAATGGTGTTTTGTGTGTACTACTGAAATATATAAGTTAAAATAATAAATAATTAATGAATGACTATACTTTACCAATTTGTATGCATTGTGTTTAAGAGCTGGCAATCTGTAGTGATGTTGCAGCAGCATTGGTGGTGTGGAGGTGCTGTGTAAGCGTTTAGAACGTGTGCAGTGTAATAGTGTGCGTGCGCGAGCTGAAACCGTTAGCGTAGTACTTTAGTTCCGCATTATCGTAAAATGGCGGGTAATGTGTGTTATGCGTCTTAGCGGATAATCCGTACGTGATTTAATGGGCGCTAATGTGTAGTATGCGTCTTATCGGATTATCCGTACGTGTTTTCCGTGGTTATAGTGCTGTAGCCTCGTTTTCGTTTTTTTCGGCCGCCATTTTTTCTCTCGCTTCGAGACTTTTTTAGTGTCTAAACTGTTTTATTTTTAATAAAATGAAGGTGTAACTTGTTTTTTTGAGGTCGTGGATGCTCCCTCTTGCTGTCGGTAAGCTTTTTATGTATGTGCTGTGTGTATTTATTGTGATTGTATTTTTTTTTCCTGTTCGCGAGTTGCGGCCGTATTTTTGTTCTGCGTATTAACGCTGATTGGCAAAGTGCTCCGTATTAACGGCTCGCCTCGCTACGCTCATTGCCAAAGTGCTCCATATTAACGGCTCGCCTCGCTACGCGAGGCTCGCCTGCAATGAGCGCCTGTGGCGCTCATTGCCAAAGTGCTATGGTTTAGCAGTGTAACGGCTCGCCTCGCTGCGCGAGGCTCGCCCGGCGATGAGCGCCTGCGGCGCTCATCGCTAAGCCCGCTACTGTACTACGGTTTAACGGCTCGCCTCGCTTCGCGAGGCTCGCCGGGCGATGAGCGCCTGCGGCGCTCATCGCTAAGCCCGCAAAGTCGTACGGACCACGCAAACAGCGTGACGACGACTCGTAGCAGGACAATTATAATATGTGATATATATATATATATATATATATATACATACTGTATATATATTTCAAGAGGAAAGAAGGACTAGTAACTGAGGCAAAGGTGCACAAATCTGAATGTGCCTAGAGCAGTGTAAAATCTAAATATGCCTAGCATGTAACATATCCATGGCACACACAGACCTAATTTTACAGAAATTCTTGGTATAAACTGCAAGAATTACATATGTTGATAGGACAAATTACCGGTATTAAAAAAATTTGGATTTTTTTTTATCTTGCAATGATTTGAAGACACTGCCAGAAACAACACCCATATGCAGATTCCTATCAGCACAGAACAACCTAGAAGGAATTGTCTATGCTCTTAAAAAATATAACAATCCAGCAAACAGAACAAGCAGTGACTATATAAGCAAAGTGTGAATTTACAAACTTACACACTGACCTAGAGAAACTAAAATAAAAATAAGATCCATTCAACCAAGGAATAAGGCTAAAGTACTGGTTGTATTACAGAAGCCTTTGTGGTCACATCTAGGAGTCTCCCCAAAAAGCTTTAGAAGGACAAGCCAGTGCTCCCAAAATACTACAATATATAGTATTTTAGGAATTCACTTCTTAAAGGGACAAAGCAAGTTATTCATATGTGGTTTAATTTAAACGTATTGGCCCGAACTAGTACTTGTACATGTTTGTCTGTTAATGAAGCTTTCTGATTTTCACACCCCGGGAAACAGGTATGGGAGGAAAATACCAAAGAGGAATGAGTGTCGCTGCAGTCAGGTGATCTGAGAAGTGGGAGATTCAAAAGGATGAGCTGGGGGAAGACAGCAGATAGCTGGAGAGGGAGCAACAGAGGCCTGCACAGGGGCTTCCTCAAAGTGTCATTATGACCCCAAGACTCCTGGGCAAAGGATCCCCTTTGAGCAACTTACCAATGCTGAAGAGTATGATCGATACCGCTTGACATATGCCTATGAGGTGTTAACAGAGGACCCGGAGCCCAAAGCATATAGTGATATACAGGGATGGCTAAGATGTTGCAATACATGTCTTGACCTCTGTAAGCTTTTAGTCAACTGAATGTATTGCTGCTGAGATTGTGACTCTGTCACAGTGTTGTTGAAAAGTGCCCCACTTCTAACTATGCCCCATGTGTAATGGCTGTGTATCATCTGTATATCATCAATGATGCCTATCATATCACCTCTTCGTGGCATCTTTCCAATCCTGTTAGCACTCCATTCCTGTGCATGTCTTCTACTGCTGACCTGTGAACTCTCCCTTTTATATCTGCCCTTGTTACCTGTTGCTGACATTGACATTTTAAATATTTCAAGTATATATCCATACTTCAATACTTCATGCCATCAATCAAAACAATGTTACCATATATTTTATATTCATGTTCATTAACTGAAGTGGACTGCTCTAATCTGCAGATGTGATAAAGATCCTCATTCTTCATCATGGTACTTATCTAACCAACTGATAATCATCTTTATTTCCAATTTAAGTCAGTATAGATGCTAATCAGTTTTGAATACCACTCTAGTTAATAGATGATGAATGAGCTTTATCATACCTGTTCCTACATGAATTTCAGTCCCTACCTTCCTGTGCTGTGTAAATAAAAAAAAAATCATTTTTTTTTTCTTGAGTGTAGGGGCCCCCTGGGGCCTTCCATCCCGACTCAACCCCCCAAGGCCACACTGGGATCCTCTTAGACCCCCCCCCCTGGTGACTCCTTGACCGCACACACACCCAGCCTGAAATATGTGTGTGCCTGTTTAAAAAAGAGCATTTTTACTGAAGCTCCAACAGGTGGCAGTGTGAGGCAGTTCAGCATGCTGGGGATGTGTATCAGGGAAGAAAGTAATAGAGCAAGAGCTGAAAAGTGGCAGCTAAGAACAGGGGGGTTGGTTCTGTGAGAGAGGAACAAAGGAGACAGGAATGGGTGCTATGTGAGGTGGCTGCTAACAAGGACTGGGTGCTATGTAGGGATGGATGCTAAGAGGGGTGACTGCTGTGTGGGGGTGATGTTTATATAAGTGTATATTGTGATGGAGAGCCACCAGGGGTCGGAAGAGAGCTCGTAAAGACTTCTCTCCTGGGAAGTGAAAGAGTTAAGCCTCCTACAATAGATTAATTAAGCCCATCTTCATTCTGTCTTAAAAGGACTACTGAGCACTCAGCAGGGGGTGGCAGATTAGGCTCTGGTCTAAGTGCTGTGAGCAGAGTATGGATCTGCTGCTGCTGGATCCTGAGTACTGGGATAAGCTGTGAAGTGAGGCAGTAAGGAAGACTGTGTGAAAGGGTACTGTTTTACCTGCAGACCGAGAAGTGGGCTCAGGGCTAGTCATTGTGTTCCTGAAAATTAGCAAGCCCGTTTCTGCAGATGTTTATTTTATGCTGAAGTTAAGCTATTGTTTCTTTTTGAATGCCTTGATTAAAGCAAAGACAAAAGTATATCAGACTCAGTGGTTAATGGGAAAATCACAGTAGCAACCAGTAGCCAAAGACCAGCCCTGTCACAATATATATGTATATATGTGTAATAACTGTATTTTTCGGAATTCTGAGCTGGAAAATGTTTTTGTAACTTGCCTTAGACATTCAAATGGGAACACAGATGTACTATTTATTTACTGTACAATGGAGGGCTTCTATCGCTCTTTTACCCACCATATATTAAATGATTGTTGTGGTAAACTACCTACTCATAAGGTCCACAACACAAGCTGGATCTCACCCCACGCTGATGATAGGCAGAAACCTTGAAATAACTGTACGTGGGTAGGATCCCAACTTGTATATAATCCAACCTTGGCTTTGCATAAAAGCTGTGTAATGCTGCAGGCATAAGCTTAAAGGAAGCCATGTTTAAAATGGTTTATGGATTAAAGAGTGAGGCATTTGTGGGCACATTTGCATGTCCCTGCTCAGCTCAATAGAATGCAGTATAATAACTTTCTTGGAATTCTCAGCAGGAAACAGTTTTTTTTACTTGTTTTAGACATTCAAATGTGAACACAAATGTAATATTTATTTACTATATGTATGGATGTATGTGTGTGTGTGTACATATATATCCATAGAGGATGTCTCAGGAAAGTGAAGTGTGAGCGTCCTGGAGCTATGCTGCAGGCAGAGGAGCTTCGGACAGGCAGGAGCACTGAGTGATTTGGTCCTGGCGGAACCCAGCGAAAACATTTTTACATCTCCCCGAGGGTGCCAAAAAAAAAGGCCCTCCATTTTCTAGCTTTGCCACTGGTTGTAAAGATATGAATTTTACTAAAATATGACAATCCAAGTTTTAATCTAACGCTGCATGAAATGCTGTTGATCTCCAATAGCACATATTGTAACCCCACGGTGAATGTTTGTTATTCTGATATGTGATCTCACATAAGAGTTAAAATAAATCATGATAAATGTTTGGTTAACAGTGTTCTGACCAAGACATGTTCACATCTATTAACACTACATCAAACTTATCAGTAGTCCATATATGGTATTATTTATGGCTCAACAGATATATTGTGTCATGTTAGTATAACAATTTCTATATGGCTACACTTTCATAATGAGTGTGACATTACACTACAATTTAACAACTAAAATATGATATTTTCCAATGTTGGTTATATCTTCTTGCACAAAAATAGACAAATGCCATACTTCCTAATATTCATTGTTATGTTATTTGGCAGGAAAAATATGTGCAACTGACATGTCACGTTTTTGTCTATATTATATTAATATAGATGTTTTTTAAAGTAACATGTATATTTTACTTTTAGAAAACACATAAACCATCTGTCATATGTCTTAAGATATTTGTTATGGGATAAATACCTATTCATTTTTCACTTGCAAGTGGACAATAATGAAAGGTTATTATGAATTTAACATCATGTATTCGGTTCTCTACACCTAAACATGTGTTATAGAAGCTGTCAGTAAACAGTTTTATATTAATGATGTACATTTAACCATACTTTATAAACTCTTTATGTTTTTTATACATATTTCTATGTAATGTAATTGGACAATTTTAGTATAATATTTATCAGTTCAATATATAGGTTCTACAGTGCCTTGCAAAAGTATTCACTCCCCTTGGCATTTTTTTGCGTTTTGTTGCCTCACAACCTGGAATTAGCATGGATTGTTTGATGATTTGCATTATTTAATTTACAGAACATGCCCACAACTTTGAAGATGATTTTTATTTTAATATTATGAAGCAAACAACAAATAGGACAAAATAACAGAAAAAGTAAATGTGCATAACTATTCACGCCCCTAAAGTCAATACTTTGTAGAGCCACTTTTTGTGTCACTCCAAGTCGCTTTGGATAAGTCTCTATGAGCTTGCCACATCTTACCAATGGGATTTTTGCCCATTCCTCCTTGCAAAACTGCTCCAGCTCCTTCAAGTTCTATGGTTTGTGCTTGTGAACAGCAATCTTTAAGTCTGACCACAGATTTTCTATTGAGGTCTGGGGGTTGACCAGGCCATTCCAACACATTTTCATGTTTCCCCTTAAACCACCCAAGTGTTGCTTTAGCAGTGTGTTTGGGTTCATTGTCCTGCTGGAAGGTGAACCTCCGTCCTAGTCTCAAATGATGCACACAGAGTGGTACAGGTTTTGCTCAAGAATATCCTTGTATTTAGCAGCATCCATCTTTGCCTCAACTCTGACCAGTTTCCCAGTCCCGGCTGCTGAAAAACTGATGGTGTTCTTTAGGTGATGTGATATGTTGGGTTTGCGCAGATATAGCATTTTCTTTGATGGACAAAAATTCAATTTTAGTCTCATCAGACCAGAGCACCATCCTCCATACATTTTGGGAGTCTCCCAGATGCCTTTTCGCAAACTCAAAACGTGACACTTTGGATTATTGTCATCCTAAGTACAGATACTCCAGTCTCTGCTGTTGAACTCTGCAGCTCCTCCAGGGTTACCTTAGGTCTCTGTGCTGCCTCTCTGATTAATGCCCTCCTTGCCCGGTCCGTGAGTTTTGGTGGGCGGCAGTCTCTTGGCAGGTTTGCTGTTGTTGGTGCTCCTGGGGATCATCAAAGATTTGGGTATATTTTTATAACCTAACCCTGACTTGTACTTCTCAACAACATTGTCCCTTACTTGTTTGGAGAGTTCCTTGGTCTTCATGGCAGTGTTTGGTTAGTGGTGCCTCTCGCTTAGGTGTTGCAGCGTCTGGGACCTTTCAAAAAAGGTGTGTATATGTTATGACAGATCATGTGACACTTAGATTGTAAACAGGTGGACACCATTTCACTAATTATGTGACTTCTGAAGGTAATTGTTTGCACCAGAGCATTTTATAACTTCATAACAAAGGGGGTGAATACATACACACATGGCAATTTTCTGTTTTATATTTCTACAAAATAGTTTTATGTATATAACTTAGACTATTGTGTTCTGATCCATCACATAAAATTCAGATTAACAAAACATTGAACTTAAGGCTGTAATATAACAAAATAGATAAAAAGTCAAAGGGGGTGAATACTTTTGCAAGGCACTGTATGTTTTACATGCTAACTAGAATACCTAAACAAAAATATCTCCAAAAGTAACTACCTTACACAAGACACAACTAAAATTCTAATCCACTCTCTCATCATATTTGCCTTAACTAATGCAACTCTCTGCTTGCTGGCATCCCCATCACCCGTCTGTCCCCACTCCAATCCATATTGAACTCATCCACTAGACTCATCTACCAAAGCCAATGCTCACTGTCTGCAGCACCTCTCTGTCAGTCACTCCACTGTCTTCTTATAGCCTCCAGAATAAAATTCAAAATCATGACCCTAACATATGAAGCCCTCAACAATAATGCACTCTCCTATATCTCTGCTCTTGTCTCAAAATACTCTCCCACCCATCCTGTTCACTCTGCTAATGGCCTTCTGCTCTCCTCCTTTCTTATCACCTTCTCTCATTCCCATCTTCAAGACTTTTCTTGAGCTGCCCCTATTCTTTGGAACTTCTTGCCTCACTCGTCTAGACTATATTCCTGCCTCAAATCCTTCAAAACCTAATTAAAAATGTATATGCTTAAAGAAGCCTATCATCTTTAGCCTCAATATGCACAACGCATTTATCACTCTCCTGTACCTCACCCATACCCTTTAGAATGCAAGTTTGCGAATTTTCAATCGTGTAAGGTGCTTTAGGGAAAGCACTGTGTATGTTTGATTGGAAGCTCAATAACATGACCCTCTATTCTTCTGCATTGTGTTCAAATTGTTTTTGACTTGTACTTAACCCTTGTATTTTTGGGAGTTATAAAAGGACAAATAACGGATAATAATAATAATAATAATAATAATAATAATAATAAGAAGAAGAAGAAGAAGAAGAGAATAGAAAATAAGTATCAGCCTGTTAATAGCAAGTAAGGATGAAAAAAAAACAATTTCTGCAGAATCAAAAAAGGAAGCAATTTACTGTCTATTAGTATGGTATTTATTACATACTATCTTAGTATGGATTAAATAGAATCTTAGTGGTCTCCGCCAATGAAGAATATGGGCACGTCATTGCCTCTTCCCTGATTCCTGTTGGTTGTGGCTGATGGACTGTTGGTAGTTGTGGTGACTGCATCGTTGTTGTTTATGGTGGCTGGACTGTTGGTGGTTGGGGTGGCTGGGATGCTAGTGCTGCAGCAGTAAGATCTCCTTTGATAGAAAGATTTGTTATGCCAATGCCACATAACAACAAAATTAGAGGTGAATAATCAATCAATCTTGCAGTGTTTGGTTAGGGGTGCATCTTGCTTAGGTGTTGCAGCCTCTGGGGCCTTTCAAAAAAGGTGTGTATATGTAATGACAGATCATGTGACACTTAGATTGTACACTGGTGGACATCATTTCACTAATTATGTGACTTCTGAAGGTAATTGGTTGCACCAGACCTTTTTATGGGCTTCATAACAAAGGGGGTGAATACATACGCACAAGCCAATTTTCTGTATTCTATTTCGAAAAAAATATTTTATGTATCTATCTTTCTCATTTCACTTCACCAACTTAGACTATTGTGTTCTGATCCATCACATAAAATTCAGATTAACAAAACATTGAACCTAAGGCTGAAATGTAACAAGATAGGTAAAAAGTCATGGGGGTGAATACTTTTGCAAGGCACTGTATGTTTTACATGCTAATTAGAATAACTAAACAAAAAGAGTGGAGGTGCTCCTCTGAGAACGAACAATACTTGAAGTAGATTTGTCCTATAGGTCTGGTTACCTACTCAGAGAGCAACCTCTTTTAGCTCACTTGTGCCCTTCACAGGGAGAAATATCCTAAAGTATATCAGTCTGGTCTTGTTTAAAAGACTGACCCAGCCCCAAAATACCAGGCTATTCAACCCTGAACAGGCGAATGTCACATAACCTAATAGGGTCCCTGTGAGATGGGCCAGGAACAGCATTGAACAATACATCTTTCTCCTTTGTGTTCTTCTGTAGGGAGAAAACATTGATATTTTGAATAGACTTCATATAGTCACGTATCATACTTTAATTGCTGAGTGCATTGTCTGTGATAAACCGTTATCGGATGTGAATCCATTTGCATTCACAGTTCAGTGAATAGTGATCTAGACATTTGAAACTGTATGGCAGAAATGTTCTACTATTGAACTATTTGTTGTATGAATTGTTTAGCCTTCTCTAGCTTTACCAATTGCAATGGATACAAAAACACCAGAAACTGACGAGGGTGATTTACCCATGTAATTTACAATTACTTCCATTTGATGCCTCTGAGTTTGTAAGTTTTCAATCTTGTGAGGTGCTTTGGGGAAAGCACTGTGTATGTTTGATTTTAAGCTCAAAGCTCAAAGAGTTCTTTTGCAATATGTAAAAGTTGTGTTTGCCTTGTATTTAACTCCTTTATATAGCAACAGAATATATTGGACTGTTGCAAATGAAGGATAATAATATAGGCTTTGATTGGGGCAGATAAGGATTATAAATGCATATAGCCATCATCTCCTTGACCTTGACCAGATCTTGATATGAATTCCAGGTATTGGTCCCTCTTAAATCTGCCTTTAGCATTTATGTTTTTTGCCATCTCTCTTTAAATCTTCTCCCTCTGGCCACTACCAGCCTCACTACCTCCATATTTAATATATGTTATACCTCTTATGGATGGCATTGATAAGGACTTCATTTTCATACATGCTATTTTTAGGTTCCCTTTGCTGCTTGGATTTAGGTATTGCAGAGTCAGTATCTTTCTCCTCCAACTTTTGTCTGGATATCATCTGTCCCTTCTCGCTTGGTCGCTGGGGACTGTGCTCTCTCTCTCTAGCCCACTGAGAACAGAGGTCTCCTCCCCTTACCATGATATAGGTGTGCCTACCATGGGGACGCCACTCCATTATTCACTCTCCAGACTGAGCTGGTTTCCTACCCACTCCTCCTCCTCTAGTCACAACTCCTGGCCTTTTTCTCCACCACTCTTTGACATTTCCTCCACACTCCTCCTTCTCTCCTCTCAACTCGCAAAGACACTCAGACACACACCCTTTAACTGCCCACTCCTGTGAACAAAACAAATATAACCAGTATAAATATAATTTCTTGTAAGTAAAAAATTAATGTGCTATATGTATTTCTATGTGATATGTGAAGTGTATATAGTGCAACGTAAATGGGGTAAGGGATAATTAGAGGAGGTGTGTATGGGAGAAAAGTTATGGCCAGTATATTTGTGTGAATATGTGAATATATAAAAGTTTGGGCACCTGCGTGTTAGCTAGGGGAAGCCCAACACAGTCAATGTTTGAGCGAGAAACTTTCATTAATAGAAAAGCAGTGGCCATATTTGATGATGATGAGTGGTGTTGCCATAGTGGTCTGCAGCATATGGCATTCTGTCCGAGGTGTTAGAGACATTAGCAAGCAGTGTTATCAACTAGTGAAGTCTAGCCCTGATTATGTGAAAATTATATAACAAAGGAACATTAACGTGATGTTAAATTACTTGTTTTAATGCTTGCTAAGCAAATCTTGCTTAGTGAACATTTTAGTGAGTGCTATGTGAGCTAGGCTGTCGGATATTGTTCTCAGCCTCCAGCTGCAATCAGTGTGCAAACCCCATGGAGTAATTAGCAAAAATAAAACATAACAATAAAACGGATAAGCAGTAGAGCTTTGCAGGATGATTAGACAACATTAATTGTCAGACAAACATAATAAATAAGCTAATAAGCACAAAAAAAAGCATTTTAAATAACACTCAATTAATACAATACTTGTTTTTGCCTATAGTTACAAACCATACCATATTTGGAACAATTAAATATCATAGCTGTGTACCATTAAAACTATCACTGTTTTAAATACATATGAAACTGGGAGAATGTTCAAATAAGCAGAGACAAAAACTTGCAAATACCAGGGAGGGAGCAGTTGTCTCCATTCTGTTGCTTAGAGCTGTCATACAAATATACTAGTCTGAAAGCAGAGCCGGTGTCACAAGAAATCCTCAGACTTCCAGACCGACTGGACAGTGACTACTAAATTGGGATTTTAATTTACAAATAATTAAACAGAGCATTATCGGAGTACTGAAAACCAAGTGGAATATGTTTGATTATTTTTTAAATAGCTACATTTTATGGTTTTGTAAGAGATTTTATACAGCCAAGTTATTACAATTGCTTCAACCAGGAGCTTAGGAACTGGGGGGGATTATTCCCCCCCCCCCCCCCCCCCCCCCCAGAATATATGAATAGGAGACACACAAAATTGAAAAATTAAACTTAATTATGCATTACTGGAATGTGCCACTTGAGGGAGAAGTATGTCTCACCCAGGAAAGCTTTGACCGAGAAAAGCCTTTGACTCCCACCGCTTTTCAACTACAACGCTTGAAAATGCAATGGACAGCCAAGAAGCAGCAGAAACAGTATTTACACAAAGGGATACACAACATTGTAATTAAAAATGGCTAGTATACTTTTTCTGCCATGTATTTATGCCTCACGACACCAGACTTTTGTATGTATTTTTTTAATCTTGCAATAGAAACAGTTGGTTCATACTTTTGAATCAACTCCCTTCTACTCTTTGTTCTTTATGCAGATTTTCTTCCATTCTTGAGTTTTTCCCATCTCACTTTTATACTCCCTTCTCAGTCTTCTGCTTCTTGGTTTTCCCTTCCCCTTCCTTTCTCTCATCGCCCATATCTCATCTACCCTCACACTCTTTTGCCCTGGTATAGTATCATGTAGCAATTAAACTTTGAGGGAAGTGAGGTGGGAGGAAGCTTGTGTTATGCAGTGACATGATAGTGAGGTGGGAGAAATCCTGTGTTATGCAGTGATATGATAGTGAGAAGGGGGTGAAGCCTGTGTTATGCAGTGATATGATAGTGGCACTATACATTATCAAAACATGAACAATAGATTTCAAGCCATGCATGACTATAACACAAATACATTTCTGTGTTTTCCTCACCCTTCTCTCCCTTCTCTCTCTCTCTCTCTTGTCTGTCTATTTCTCGCACTTTTTCCCCGCCTCTTCCCTTGAATATAGAAACAACAATTTGATGACAGATAAAAATTAAAAAGCCACATCTAGCTTTCCCATTCTATCAATCAAAAAGTCTGGCTTATTACACCCTAAGGTGGCCTTATGCTTATACCAGGCATGATTCACTTCCTTAATTGTGATAAACTCTACCACTTACACTCGAAGGCTATTTCAGTTATCTATTACTCTTTCTGTAAAGTATTACTTTCTTTTCTTTTTTTCACTCACTTTCTACCTTTCTTTCTACTGTCCACGTCTCTCTCTCTTTATTATGTTATATCTGCCATGTGCAGATTCTCAACACATTATTTTATTAAAAGTGCAAAAATAGGTGAAAACAGCAAAAATGTATGGTGAAATAAGTTTTGATTATTTTAAAACACATATGAGAGATTGTCCTTACAAAACATGAAAACTGCAGACACATGCCCACAATCTCTGACAGAACACACAAAAGGCTTAAGATAAATAGACCTTATAGCCACAAGGTATGAGATTCATCGAAGGTTATCTACCTAATACTAAAAAAGTCTATAATCTGACATAATACGCATGCAGCCCTATTTAATTCCCCTAACGTGTAAAACCGTAGCCTGTATCGTAGCCCGCAAGACTTACGGCTATTAAATTGTTAGGTATTGGAATAAATAGCAAAAACATCTGTAGCTCCCAAATCAGCAATATAAAATATTTCTTTTAATGTATAAATTCTGTGTTTTATCGATCCCGGCAATCAATGTGTTAATACATATAATGGAACACGCATGTAATAGAATATCATATTTACGGCTTTATCAATATAGCATTATTTCTGGAATATGGATCCGATCGTAACACGTGATTGAAACCTGTAAGACTTTGAAATCCCACCACCATTTTTCAGCAACATAATTATGACGATCTCTGTTGCCATTGGCTCCATCTAAACCCGTAAGTACGGGTTTGACTAATTGATCACATTCACGGCCTTGCATCCAACGTTCAACAAATGGTTTACGGGTTTGTGTCTCAAGCCCATAACTTGCGACCTGCTAGTATGTAATAGCTCTATAACTCGGCCAAATTTCAAGCCTGCAGCCGTTGAGGGTCTCATGTTGCACATATAGGCTTGGAATTTAATGTGGCTGATGTAGTATTATTTGTTTAAGTATTTTTTTAAATTAAAGCTCACAAAAGGGTAAATAATCTGCCATAATAAAAAAATGTAAAATATGTTCTACAAATGTTTTATGCCAAATAATTAACTTTTTGGAATTAAGTGTATAATCAGATTTTTATGCTTTATAAGTGCAATATTTAGGCATGTATCATAATAACCCAATCTTACTTCACCATATATATAGATATATTTTATTTTTTGCCCACTCCTCCAAATTCTTTTTCATCAATCTGATATACTCTGTAGGAAGGTCTCTCAAAATCCACAGGTTAGCAGTTATTCAACCATATTAGAATTGGCCTGATACCATTAGAATTGAGGAAGAATCGGTATTGCCTCAGATCACTGCTATGGGCCTCATTCAATTGTGATTTTGCCAATTGAATAGGGCTCTATATAAGCACAGAGCATATTTTTTACAGACGTTTTTAGTTGCTTTTGGATAAGTTCACTAACTAAAGACTTCTGTAAAGAAAATATGCTATGTGCTTATATAGAGCCCTATTCAATTCGCCAAATTGCAACTGAATGAGGCCCTATGCCTTGAATATTTTAGCACATTCTGCTTATATTGTATAGTGCACCACTATTGTGTGCTTTCTTTATACTTGTTGGTTGGCCTATTCTCTATTCCCTTAGAGGCTGCCTGTCCTGGGAGTAGAGTTGAATTGCACCTCTCACAGCCCCGGTTTTTCCTTAAACTTTCCTTCTAAAAGGACCAAAAATTCATAAGCTTATATAGCTTATATATAAGTACTCTGAACTTAACGCAAAAATACTTTTTCCTTTGGTTTAGAACGCCTTCATTTGGAATATGGATAAACATTTTGGGCATCACTTAACATAAAAAGGACATTTTTTTTATTACATTTTTTTATATTTATTTATAAATTTTGTTACATTACACAAAAAAACAAAACATATATTCCAAGTATACCAATTCTGACACACAGGTCAGCAAAAGTCTATAAAACATAAAAAAACAATACAACACAAACATCACATAAACAAATCATATACCTCCAGCATGAGGAAAGCACTCCGGAGAGAAAAGAGAGGAGAGACATCTTGCTGAGCTCAAACCTTCGCTTGTGAAGATAATTTTTTTCCCATAGGGCCCATTTAGCTCCTATCTTTGGGCCTATCTTAATATAACTTAAACCACATTCTAAGAGGTGAACATATTCCAATCTTTCTAGAAGTTCCATCCAAGATGGGCATACTTTATTTTTCCATCTAGAAACTACAAGTATTTTTGATTCCATAAGGAAATCCAAAGCCATACTTTTAACTGAGGTTGAAAAATCATCTGGGAAAAAATGTAAGATCACCAATTCTGGTGCCGGAGTTATTACCTTTTCGCAGATCTTTGATAAGTGTTTAAAACTCTCCGACCAGAAATTCTGTATTAGTGGACAACTCCACCACATATGAAAGTGCGAACCATTCTGCCCACAACCTCTCCAGCAGTTCTTTTGTTCCTCTGAGTTATTTAACTGTCCCAATTTAATTGGAGTTATGTACCATCTGTTGATAATTTTAAACTGAATTTCCCTATATGTTACATTTTTAATAAATCTAGCCATTAGAGAAAATGATGAGTGCCATTTTTCAATAGGCCAAGAATTACCTATATCATTTTCCCATAACCTCCAATTAAAGGGTTTCTTAATGATTTTATAGCATTTAGACACAAGGTGCTTTTTATCTTTAGAAGAGATTACAATTTCAAAATCCATCAGTCTTCTAGTCTCCTCCATATAGAAAGGGGATGAAACCAATAGTTTCCGTAATTTCATATATTCTAGACAATTATCTAAGGAGATTGAATAACTATTAATAAGTTCTTGGAACTCCATTACTTTTTTATCCCCATATATATCTTTCAGACATAGGGCTCCTTTTCTCACTAACATCCTAAGTAGGCTAGAATCAAATAATTTGTCCAATGAGGCCAAATGCGTAATCGGGCTGGGTAGGGGCATTAGAGAGAAGCAAGCATTACATTTACACCACCACCTATGATTTTTTAATGTAAGACTTCCTCGTACTTAACTATCCTTAAACTCCCCCTCTGTAGAAAACAGTAAAAGGTTTAGATCCCCCGATTCTAAGTCGAAGTTCTCAATTTGAGACCAATTAGATAGGTCAGGTGACTGAGTCCATAGTACTAGTTGGGACATTTGTATGGCTTGTTGGTAGTTTTTAATTAACAGGTATCCGACTCTTCCCTTTTCAAAATCGCATATCATATAGACTTTCTTTATCCTAATTCTTTTATAATTATGTATGTATTTATCGATTAAAATTTGGAATTTATTGATAATGTATGCTGGTACCCACAGCGGAAAACTGCGTAACAAATAAGTAATTTTTTGGAGAATGCCCATTTTTACCGCCTCTAAGCGTCCAGACCAAGACCTAGAGTGAGCTTGTGATGTATGGTCCTTAGAACCCAAGAGCTTGTCCTCATAAACTAAAACTGAAATGAGTAAAAATGCATGGCTTTAACATCTAATACTGCATCATTTAAAGGGACATGGAAGGTTTTTGGATTTCACTAGAAATATAATCTACCTATGTATCTATTTACTTTACTTTTATGTTCTTTATTTTATTAAAAAATGCTTAAAAGCTCTGTCTTTTTCTGCCTAAAAGTATACAATATGTGCTTGCTTGGGTCTGCCCTCTGTTGCTCATCCAGCTCCAGAATACACAGTGTTTCAAATTAGCTTGTAAGTGACCTCTCTCAAGTAGCATGTTGCAGAATGTTACCACTAATTGGTTACTATGAGACAGGACAACCCCAGTAATTAGAAGTACAGTGTCTTCATGAGATACGGACGGGAGAAACCAGTTAGGAACTATCTTTAAGATTTTAGGCAGAAAAAAACAGAGCTTTTAAACACTTCTTAATAAAGTAAAGGACACAAAAGTAAAGTGATACATAGGTATATTATATTCCTAGTGAAACCCAGAAACCTTGCATATAAAACAGTAACAAATCATATAAAAACCACACTTTCTCCAGTTAATTTTGAATGCTCATCTAGATGATAGTACAGAACAATATATTATTATCGTTTATTTGTAACGTGCCAACATATTCTGTAGCGCTATACATAAATTGTGATCAAGGCAAAACAATATTAACACATTACAAAAGATGGAGGGCCCTGTCTTTGAGCTTAGCATCCATGGGCCCTCATTCAATTGTGATTTGGCCAATTAAATAGGGCTCTAAATAAGCACATAACATATATTTTTTTAAGGAAGTTTTTAGTTAGTAAACATCTATACAAAAGCAACGTTTTCACTAACTAAAAACTTCTTTAAAAAATATATGTTATGTGCTTATTTAGAGCCCTATTCAATTGGCCAAATCGCAATTGAATGAGGCCCATGGACCATAGAGCTTTCCCCAAAGCACCATGTAAGACTGAGAACTCGCAGCCTTATAATACTCACTAAGTGGTCGCATGAATGTTAGTGCCATAACATTTTGCAGTACACAGAATTACTGAAGGGAAATGTATGCTGTTTTGTTGCAAATGTGATGAGGACTGTGAGAATTGCATTTATGTAATTGGCATTATGATTACAATAGCTTATTATGCTTTTTTCTTCTCATTCAATGAATAATTGCTATAATTCCAACAATAACAGAGCTCTGGCACCAGACAGTTGGATGACAATCACTGGCTTGTTTTGTGCAGCATATAATCTAGTTTAAATCTCTACAGTTTGTGTAATAAAGTGATCTTTGCACGCTATACATGTTGTGCCAGTGTCCATTTTGCAGCCCTTACCATGTATTCATTTTTAATAAGTGACACAGCAGTGTAGTTTTAAATATGGTATAATTTCAAATTATAGGTAATTTACAAGAATTTTGGCAATTGAATGTTATTAAAAATATATATATTTTCCTATAGTAAATTAACATTGAAGTTTGTCATTTTGATCTGTCAGTAAGCCTTTCTGATTCACCCACAAAGCAAGATGCTTATTTTTGTTAGAGATCCTCGGCACTAATAACTGATAAGACCATAGGTCCAATATTTGACTGTAGTTGCCTGCACATTGAGCATGTCTCTTTTTGTGCAGTCAACTGCAGTCAGGAGAAAAGGAATCTATACCTCAGGACCAGTGGCAGAGCTAGAGAATGGGAAGCCCTGGTGCAAAAAAACAATTTTGGACCCGCGCAAGGGGGGGATATAAATTGTTATTTGCGGGTATGCCCCACTCTCATACCAACTCATTCAGTGCCACTCGCAAGACCCCTTCCCATAACAGACAACCTCCCTAAGACCCCCCTCCCATAAAAGCCCAACTCCCTAAGACCTCTTCCCATAACATCTCGCCTCACCAAGACCTTTTCCCATAACAGCACCCCTCCTTTTCCAATAACTACACTACAGAAGAAAAAAACGAATTTTTTTTTTTTTTTACACAGCACTAGGCCCCTCACAGGATGATTGACATGTAAAATGTGTAATATGCTCTTATTAAGAACTTGAATTCATAATAGGCAAAATATATATATATTTTTTTTAAAGCTTAAATAGAGCCCTATTCAATTTGCCGAATCGCAATTTAATAAGGCTGTAGGTTTTGTTTTACATACAGCACTTAACAGTGATGTCAATTTTAACATGTCATTTTCACATATCCAAATGTAGTGAATGCCATATACTATGATCCTTATGAATCCATGTGTGATTACTAATATATTGGATGCCAACTACTGTCAACTGTATGTGCATATATCATTGACCCACTGGAAATGCAGACAGTCATTGTTTTCTAAGCTTTATTGGAATAATTTAAAGATATAGGTCACTTGCAATTTGGAGAATTGATTAGAGCTCTATATAAGCACATAGCATGTTTTTTTTACAGAACTAAAAACTTCTGTAAAAAAAATATGCTATGTGCTTGTTTAGAGCGCTATTAAATTGGCCAAATTGCAATTGAATAGGGCCCATAGGCCCCTATTCAATTGTCCAAATCGCAATTACATAAGCTCGTAATGGAGCCCGTAAAAGTTACAGATATTTAATTGGCTACATTTTGCAACTCGCAATCCATTTGTGAGTTACAGACTCCAAATCACAGCAGTGGTCAAAATCCTAACTCCGTCCTATCTCCTCCTTTAATGTCTCAAGGCTGGAAATGTTACCAGTGCTAAAGACACAAAATCCATATTTAATTGCAACAATTCAACAAGCCCGCAATTGCCTTCTAACACGTAAATAGCAAATGTAGCAAATAATATTACTGGTTCCAAATGGGACTCCCAAAGGCTTTTCCAAAGACGTAAGAGTGCCCTAGCAGCCATTAAAAAGACAGTAAACCACCATTAAAAAGACAGTAAACTCACAATCCAAATGTTAGATGTTATGTGCAACAGTATGTGAAAGGATGGACTATGCTCAGCCATATGACCCCGGTCTGGGGCCTCATGGTGCTGTTCCCTTATGTATTAGAGTTCTGGGTGTATGTTGACATATATGTTATTGCATCAATGTATCATTGTTCCAATGTATGCTCATTATTAGATGTATTACATGTAGGTTGTTGAAATATTACGTGGATGTTTGTTATGAAACTGCTGTTCTGTACCTAAGGAAGCTAACAAGGTATAGGGATGGGGTACCAGGGACAGGGGAACCAGAGTGAGAGATACTGGACATAAGGGGTTCACTCTGCACAGAAAGACGTTGCCAGGCATAAATATTTCCATAGGAGATCAGATAAGAGTGACAGGGGCCTAATGACGCTAAGCAGGTCATGTAAGCAAATAGGATAGATAATCTCCAGTATTGTTCTACTTGACATACAACTGGGAGGTCAAAAACAGAGAATATGATATTTGGTTACTGCACCACAGGGGTAGATTACAGGCCTGAGACGATATCTATTAATGGACAGGTGCCCCACTTGGGTATACAGGAAGATGATCTCTGTACATATATATGATTGTGAAATACATGTAATGTATGTGGATGTCCCCAAACCTTAACCATTGTAAACACACAGAAAAACATGAAAACAGTATAACAAAACTTTATTATATATGCATAGCACACTCAAAAAAGTATACAACTGTGTGTTAATATCATGGGTGTGGTGTGGGCGGATCCCGGAAGGGCAAGAGTTTTTTTTGGAAAGAGGGGATACCTAAAGGGTGAAATGTAGTACTGCATAATAATAATGATGATGCATAGCATCTACTAGGGTCACATGGGGTTACTGCACCACTGTTTCCACAATCTGATGAAGAAATGATCATCATAAATCACTCAATTTAATAGAAGTAACCAATAATGTGCATAGCACTTACATCTGGTCTTCATCTGCTCAATTAAACAGATGCATAAACATCTGGAATATGTAATCCAATCCAGTTATACACATACAATGTGTTCCCAAAACAAAAATCTGAATAAAAGTTTGGTTCAAACCTAAAAAAGGAGGAGGAGGATAAAAGGACTAGGTGGGTGTCATGATATATCAGTTGCCATGACCATTAATAATGATGTGTTATCTCACAATTAATGCTTATATTTGACCACAGTTAGAGGTCCAGGAGTACTATCGCCTTCTCCATCTGATATTGTTTAGCAACACTGATTTCCCATTCATCTGGTATACAGGTGTTAGCACATTTTAAAGGATACTCATGATATCATAAGTTTGGTAAACCTACCCATTAATACTGAGAGGAAACAAAGGTCAGCATCCATATTCAGTGTTACTTACATCACACAAGTATCTCTTCTCAGAATTATATTGCAGAGAGGATCACATACTTCACTAGTGCATATATTAATGCTGGCTTTGATTAACTTCCCATTGTGAGACTTTGCAAGTCCACTGCCATAGTGTAGCTGTATTTTTATATATTTAAGCTAACAACAATCAAGTTTCATAAATCTGGAAATATGATTTCATTAATATCATGTGAGCTACATGTTTAGGAGGAGCTGTTATTGAAGGAATGTCTATCTGAGAGCCACTGTGAATATAGTACAATTACTTTATATTTGGAACAATTCTTGTAAATAAAGAAGATGCCTTCATGGACCTGAATTAATCCTAAAATAATGTTTTTAAGAAAAATGAAAATAGAATAAGGCCTTAAAAAATATAGGGACTGCAGCATCTCTTCTCAACGACATTCCTCAGTGACCATCAATTGGTGAAATATTGAACAAAACCCTACGTGTCCACAGAGAAGAGGGTTCATGGACCATGTGATGGGAGGTAGCCATCTGCATACAAAATATCACCATTGCATAGGCCATGATCCTATACTCTGTAGTCAGGCTAGATTACGTTAACATTTGGACCAACAGATTGTCACTGAGGAGTGCTGTTGAGAAGGTCCAAACAAATGTGACACTGCTGGGAGGAAGAGGAGATTGTGGAAAGCCAAGATAATCAGTATAAAAGGAGGGCCCTGGTGGTGACCCAAGTTGTTGGAAGAGGGGAACAGTGGCATCAAATGCCAGGGGCTTGGCACCACTGCCCAGATAATTTGGTCTTCCTCCTCATATCCAGGGCCCTCGGCTTCTCTTCTTGCCTCCTCCTGCACCGGGTCCTGTTGGGCACGGTCCCCAACATCTAACGCCCCCGCCTCTGGCTCACCAATGGACCCAGTCCTCCTGGCAGCTGTAACAGAGAGAATAATGATATATGTGTTAATTATGTTGAATGATACATTGGTTTCCGTTCATTCCTAACTATCTGACATCTTGTCTTGAACCTGGATGTTTCACTTAATTTCTGCTCTGAGTACCTATCATTTGTTAGATGTGATCTATTCTTTGGATCCTGTGCTCATAACATTATCATGATTCCGGAATGCGGTCTGTATCTGCATACGCTACAGTGCGCTCACCCATACATGGACTCTCTATTGGTTGATTACTAGTGTTGTGCCCACTAATGACAATGATTTGTCAGCTTCACGGATTTAATGATGCATCAATCTATCCCTTGTTAAATCCAGGGAGCTGATATGTCAGTGCCATTGTTGGTGCAAAAGTTACATGTGTTGTGTGTTTTCTATGTGTGTGTGTGATGTACATGTGGTGGCATGTTGACTTATCTGATATTCTACGGACATGGAGGCTGGATCCTGTTAGACCACCAGGCCTGGAGCTCCAGCGACGGGCACCTGGCTCAACATCTCCTTGAGCACCCTCTCCCACTCCTTGTATTTCAAAAATGGTAGGGACTTCGAAGAAGATTAGATAAAGAAGAGATGGCAGGAATACACTGAAGATCTATACAGATAGGATCTTTACAGCAGTGATAACCTGAATAATTTGTAATGAGTTGGAGCCAGACATCTTTGAGAGTGAGATTGGTCCTAGGATGTCTTGCTAATAATAAGGCTGCAGGGGGTGATGGAATCTCAATTGAACTATTCAAAATTCTACGAGATGATGCTGTGAAAGTGTTACTTGCCTTATGCCAACACATTTGGAAAACACAACAATGGCCAATAGACTTGAAAAGGTCAGTCTACACCTCAATCCCCAAAAAACGCAGTGCCAAAGAATGCTCCAATTATCAAACAATTGCACTAATTTCACATGCCAGCAAGGTAATGCTTAAAGGTATATTCAAGTGTGCTGGATTATGAATGCATCTGATAGAGGAGAATTAGTAGTGTATGAAAACATGTTATATAGAAATGTTCAGTTTACTTTACTTACAGTTTACAAAGGTATTTGCACAAAAGTCAAATCCAGCTGTCCACACCCACAGGACACTTACATAAGCCGGGTACACGCAGGAAATACAACAGGGTACATATTTTGACCATTCGGGTATAGAGCACAGGAAGTAACTCTTGCAGTTCTTGTACTGAGCATGCCCGAAGCCACTGAAGTGAAGAATGATACAATATTTTAGCCTGATTATGAATTTGAATGTTATGCAAATTCAGGTGGGATTTTCTAATGGTGTACACGATCAAATGCAAATGCCAAAAAACATAGGACATTTTGCTAACTTCAAGGTAAGATAATTAATGTTTATTTTGGGATATTTTCATGCAAAAATTGTTTTCATATACTACTAATTCTCCTCTATCAGATGCATTCATAATATATCTCACTTGCATATCCCTTTAAGATTCTACAAGCTTGACTCCAACAATATAGGGACCTACCAGAACTACCAGTTGTGCAAGCCGGGTTCTGCAGAGAAAGAGGCACAAGAGATCAAATTGCCAATGTCCGATGGATAATAGAGAAAGCAAGAGTTCCAAAAAAACATTTACTTCTGTTTCATAGACTATTCTAAAGCCTCTGACTGTGTGGATCACAACAAAATGTGGCATGTCCTTAAAGAGATGGGAGTACCAGATCATCTCACCCTCCTCCTAAAGAATCTGTATGTCCACCAAGATGCCACGTTCAGAACCGAACATGGGACAACAAAATGGTTCAAGATCGGAAAAGGAGTGCAACAAGATTGTATACTGTCACCTTATTTATTCAGTGTTCTCCAGGATAAAGCAAGATAAGTAACTACAAAATTAAAAAGCGTCTATCCTGAAATAATGGCTGTAAGTCAAGAAAAATGGGGTGTCACTGTCCCATAATGCTGTGGGATTAGAAATAAGTGACCACCTTTATTATGACAGATGAAGTGGTATAATATTTAATTTCTAGAGCTTAAAAATAAGCATCATAATGGTATAATAATAATAATAAAGTGATGCTGGTATGCAAGCCTCATATGCAATAGGTATTTTCTAATAATAGGGATGCAGCAACATATATTATAGATGAAAAGTTTGAGGATAGGCGCCTAAAAAGTGCACTGAACTTAGAAAGGGTTAAAAACAACAACAAAAAGGCAGGGGGTAGAGAGTGGTACCTAGTATAAATATAAGTATGAACGCAGTATACTATAATTTAATTTGAAGTATAGAGGGGAGGCAGATATCACCATCAATCCTTAAATAGACATATGTATCACTTATAGCATTATCAAACCACTGCATAAAGTTAGGCTTTTACTGCTTAAGTGTGAGAAAAAAGGATAGGAGTATCTTAAGTCTCCCCTTTAGGACATAAAGCAATACATGTATACTTGCGTTTTTTGAAATACCACACAGGGGTATAGTTGTTCTGCTGTAGCTCACAAAGAGCATAGAATTAAGTGTACCATCTCCCCCCTGCTCCCGACAGTCCGTTTCACCACTTAATGGGGCTTACTCATGGGGCTTACTCACACTAAATTATCCTACTTTTTTCCTATTAAATTATTTCCCCCTTTTTTTTTATTTAGTGTTAAGCACTAGGAAATTGCTTAGGTCATACATTCATATCCACCTTATTTATTCCACTTATATGCAGAGTACATCATACATAAGGCTTGACTGGATGAATCCAAAGCTGGAATCAATATTGCTGGAAGGAATATCAACAACCTCAGATACGCTGATTATACTACTCTGATGGCTGAAAGTGAGGAGGAACTAAAGGACTTATTTATGAGGGTAAAAGAAGAGAGTGCAAAAGTTGGCCTGCTGCTCAACGTTAAAAAGATGAAGATCATGGCAAACAGTAATTTCACTTCCTGGCAAATTGAAGGGGAAGAAGTGGAGGCAGTGACAGATTTTATTTTCCTTGGATTCAAGATCTCTGCAGATGGTGACTGTAGTCATAAAATTTAAATATGTTTGCTTTTGGGGAGGAGAGCTATGGCAAGCATGGACAAGCTAGTAAAAAGTAAAGAATTAAAACTATCAACAAGGTATTGCCAGTAGTAACATACGGATGTGAGAGCTGGACCATAAAGAAAACTGACCCCCGTAGTATTGACGCCTTTGAATTGTGGTGTTGGAGAAGACTGCTTAGAGTCCCTTGGACTGCAAGAAGATCCAATAAATCAATACTTCAGGAAATCCGTACAAATTTTTCACTAGAAGCTATGATTATGAGGCTGAAGCGTAAATATTTTAACCATATTATGAGACGGCAGGATCCCCCTACAAAAAGATTCTTATGCTGGGAAAGATTGAAGGCACAAGAAGAAGGGAACGACAGAGGCAGAGATGGATAGATTAGGTTACTGAAGCAATGAACATGAACTTGATGGAGCTCAGAGGGACAGTGACTGAGAGATGCACCAGGCCTGCTGTGGTCCATAGAGTCACGGAGAGTTGGACACGACTGAACGACTAAACAACTACAACCAAGAAAAACAATGTGTAATAATGTTCCTAATGTTCAATGGATACCACTCAGTTTAGGATGTAGTTCAACTTTTTCCTCCTTTGTATTTGGATACTGGGATCCTTTAGCAGTAATATCTTGCACCATGCTGTTCTCACACCTGACCTTTTCTTTCTGATGACATAAGTGACAGAGAAGAAAGTGGAGAAAAAACATAAGCCTTGTGTAAGAGTACACAACACCACTAGATTTATTAAAGACAAAGGGCTGCCTGAAATTGCTTCTGGTCCCAAAGTCTCAATGGCGGCCTTTACTTCCAAAAGTATGAGTGTTGGGAAGGTCTCACACTAATGACATGACAGGAAACTCAGAAAAATGACATGAAAAGATTCAAGGTTTTGTCAGAGACTGTCTTACACTTAACAATGTAGAGTTTTCATGTTGAATACAGGATCTTCAGGGATATCTTAAAATCCTTATTTTACCTTATAAATATTCCTTGATTAAGACAATAAAAAAAATCCAAATGTGTCTGCACCATTTTATATATTTACTAAAACATACACTTCTTATTTTTACATATGCACAACATAATACATTAATCAATTGTTTTCAAAACCATGGAATTACAAATGTGGCCCCCTCAGTCTGGACTAAAAAAAAAACGTCTGATATCCCCCCAAAAATGGGTTATGTCCATGACTTACACAACTGCTGATGTTGTTATTTCATTAATTTAAACATGTAATTTAATACAGGCTGCAGCAGGCATGACGAGTACCGAAAAACGTTTGAGTGTCAAATCAGAACGTGTTGAATACCAAATTTGATGACTTCCGAGGCAGATGAGTACGAAGATACCACTGTATTTAGGTGACAAGTCATCCACTGTGCTCTCAGCAAGTTTTAAAGGATTTATCATATTCTAATTAACAAAATAAGGAAATGGTCAATATATATTTTTTAAAGGAAACAAATGAACACAAACTTTAAATTTTTTACTTTTAGATGCGATTTCTAATTATTACAGCAATCCATTTTCGGATCTTTCCTTTTATGACTGCAGCAGTTGCAGCAAGGAGTTGCTATATGGCGCTGCCAGTATTTTGCAGCGCTGCTAATACCGTATTGGTCCGAATATAAGCCACACCCGCATATAAGCCTCACCCGTAAAGTTCAAAAGGAAAATATAGAAAAAAGATAGTACTCAAATATAAGCCGCACCCGTAAAATTATAGAGAAAAAGACTCTCAAAGTGATCCGCCATTGCAAGAAACAGGCTTTCTAATTAGCACTATATCTATTTTGCAGGGTACAGGCTTTACAGGATGTTAGAATCACTAAAAACGCAAATCGCTATTCAATACCGCAGTCTAAAGCACGAAAATCGGCACTCTTAACTCGCAGACGCGCAAATCGGCAGTAATTTTGCATTTGCGAATAGAAGTCGCACGCATTACAAGCAAAGTTCGCAAATCAGCAATGATTTTTTGACGGTCGCGAATATAAACCACACCCGTAACTCGCAAGCTCAAAAATCAGAAAAAAGGTGCGGCTTATATTCGGACCAATACGGTATTTTAGAGAAGTTGTAACCTTAGAAGGTTACACTAACCCTAAACCTTACCCTAGCCCTCATCCTAAGATATCCACACTGGAATATCAGTAGCGCCATCTAGCAGTTGGTCGCCGCCACTGCTGGCGGTGTGGTGGCAAATTTAAAAAAGGAAAGGACCCCCTATTCTCTTTTGTGTTGGTTCTGTCCTCTACTTTCTCATGAAACTGTTCTTTCCATTAGTCTTGCTGAAAGTACTGATAGCTGTAACAGCCATATTTCCATTATGCATTGAGACAGAAACTTCCTGCGCATTCAGTCTCCTTCCACCTCAGGAAGTTGATCAGCAGAAAGCTAAATGATAGATTCCAAAGCAACAGTGGTGGTGCAAAGCACCAAGGCAGTGTCACTCTGGTACCCGGAGTAAAAGGAGTGTTTTAATTTAGTGAGGAAGGTTGAATAGAGAGGTATTCTTATCCTAGGGGTGATCTGACAACCAACTTATATTTTGGGCTTTGTATTGACTCTTACAGGCACCTTCTTTGTATAGAGAAGTTGCAAGGGAGAGGCCAAATTATTTTGCACTGTGCCCTCCAATCACAGCAACAAATTTGTATATAAAATGCAATAAATTAGAGGTTGTGTTATTTTTTTACACATTTGCATGCTTTAAGTGTAGTTCTTCAGTATATAATAAAGATATATCTTAGTTTCCCTGTTTTCCCGTTCTCTAATCTAAGGGAATTATATCAGACACACACATTTCATGGAGTCATTCTATACACATACAGATGTATTTTATTCACATGAATTTTGTACTTCTATACTAACACTCAAGCCAACAGCAGCACAGTGCACAAATTCACATAATGATGTCTGAGCTCCTCCTTGCTTCCTTGTAGAGGGGACTACACATCCCATGATGCTTAACAGAGTCTAATTTTCCAGACATTGCTGTAATGTCTTAGCTACCTGTGATTGGCGAAAACGAATAATAAAGTTTATGACAATTTAGTTTGGATTTTCAAGAGGCACTCCTCAAATAAATTACCAGAAAACTGAAAAAAGTGAATTTTGGTATGCAACAAAAATGTCTGTATACACCACTGATTCTCCTCTATCAGATGCATTCATAATACAGAAACTTCAATATGTCTTTACGAGGTCATTCTTCCCAATGTGCAGGAGCACAACACACTAAATGTAAGTATATGACTAATTATTTACATGATTGAAGCTATTTGGCAGCCCCTGTGGTCCTTTACAGCATCCTCCACTGCCCCCTGGGGGCAGGTCACTGGTACACTGATTTATTTTCTACAAACACAACTTAATGACAACATGAAATGTTTTATATTATGTCTCTTGTGATGAGTTTATACCCTAAAAATCCCTCATGGAATAAAATCCTGTCATAAAGATATGTTGTCAGTGACTATATATAAAGAGAACTCGACAACTCTGTGTAACAATAACTATTACAGCATGACTGCCTCCTACTGGCAGAACAGGTAGTAGCACCGTGCGCATGCGCGGAATACGCACGTGACGTTGATTACAATTCACTACAGGAAATAGATTTAACGTCAGCGTAAGGGATTGCGAAGTAATTGCGGCCATCTTGGATTAGGGTAACATACCCATGTCATGCGGAGTGAAATTCGAGAGAATACTATGGCTTGAAACAAAGTAAAATATGTCGTTTGTAACAAAACCAGTCTCATGTATGTGAATCTTAGAGAAGGCACCGGAGCGTCCTCTTCTTGTTGCCAAGCAACGCACAGCCCGTCCCCGTATGTGATGGTGAAACAAGATGGCGGCGGCGCCTCCTCCAGCAGCAGGTACTAAAACTGACTTGAAATTATACACATACATGCACATTGTACATTACGAGACTGAGTCATTGTGCAGTAAGTTATTATGTATATTGAGTATATGAATGGGTAGAGGTTACACACTGATATATTACATAGCACTTTATCTCTTGCCAGTCCTTGTCTACCTCTTAACTTAAAAAAGAAAACTGCAGCAAAGTATCAGAAATAGACCCAACACATTGTGTTCCACAGTATGTGTGTGTATATATATATATATATATATATATATATATATATATATATATAAATATATATATATATATATATAAATGGACTGTGAATAACACTACCTATCAGACCGGCTTATGGTCAGTCATTGCATTATAAAGACACAGAAGACAACATTACACTGCCTCACATGACACCATATGGATTCTTCTAGGAACAAACAAAAATAAGCAAGTTTGAGTTTATTTTTACAACTGAGACTAGGGCCATAGCCTTGTGTTCACAATTTTTATTATGTCAGAGAGGGAAGTTCCTATGATTTTTCAAATGTTACAGTAAAAATGCACTTTCTTGGGCTTCTTATCACTCCTCTACATGCAAAAGAACAAAAATTGACACACACTCACTTAAAGAACTCCACTGATCTACATCTGCATAGAGTACCACCCTTCGGTCCACCCTTAGGCTTTGCCTGGGCTGCACACGTTGTGGAAATGTGCAGAATGTTAATAAATTATACCATCTGCATACCCATAAGATTTGTGGTAATTTCAAACATTATACATGTCGTTAAAAGAATGTTTCAGGGTGACCATGTGGTCTTCTTCATGTGGACAAGACAACCTAACCAAATCATATATATAGTTGTGGACCAAGAACATTGGTCAAGTTTGCGACCCTCGGTCACGCCTGCGGCCCTCGCAAGCTGAGGGACGCAATTGCAGGGCTGCAATGAGCACCGAAGGCGCTCATTGCAGGCCTCGCAATGAGCAATGCGGGTACTCATAGCAAGGCTTGCGGCACTTAGGCTGCAATGAGCGCCAAAGGCACTCATTGCAGCTCTCACAATCAGTCCTGAAGCTCATAGTTGCAACTGCATTTGTGCAGTTGCGCAAAATTATGATTTTAACGGACAAAAAACTAAAGCGAGAAGACCACCAAAAAAAAATGATATGCTTTTAAATAACTTACACATTCACACACAGCACAGGGGGAGAGCCAGGGAGCCTGTGAGTGAGGTTGCAAGTTATTATATTTGGTGTTTGTTTACATTCTGAAATTGGTGAAGCAAGAAACAAAATGACTGCCGAGAAAACGAGGCGGAAGGCAGTAAAAAAGAGCCCAAAGCCAGTAACACTTCCTCCAAAGCCAGTAACACTTCCTCCAAAGCCAGTAACACTTCCTCCAAAGCCAGTAACACTTCCTCCAAGGCCGTAACACTTCCTCCAAGGCCGTAACACTTCCTCCAAGGCCGTAACACTTCCTCCAAGGCCGTAACACTTCCTCCAAGGCCGTAACACTTCCTCCAAGGCCGTAACACTCATCGCGAGGCCCCTAAACTACACTGGGGGGGAGAGGCTCCCGATGAGCACAGAAGGTGATTAGTGCAAAGCAGAAAAGTTCCAAAAACGGCAATGAGGGGTGAAGCCGCTTATTGCAGGCTTCAATGAGTGCCAAAGGAGCTCATTGCGGGGTAAAGTGCACAGGAAGGAGGCTCGCAATGAGCGCCGAAGATGCTCAGAGGGCCCATAGCCTCGCATTACAGGCTTAGTAGAGATATAATATCTCAGCATAAAAGCACCATTAGAAATAGAAGAACTGAAGTTCCTGCTGCAAAACATTTTGTAGAGAATCCGCATAGTGTATATCACCTAAGCTTCTAAGCAACTGAGGATGTTGAAGTCTCTAGCAGACAAGACAATTTTTTAAAATTATAATAAATCATATTGGATAAGGATGCTGCTCTGTCTTGTTGCACATCAGGGAGTGATCAAGGAGCTTGATTTGTTCCCCTTGATTCAGTACAATCTGGTTTTCCTTTCACTTTATGATGCTTTATGAAACATGCCATAATTACACCCATTCTGAAGAAACCCTCATCTGATCCAGCTCCTCCATCTAACTTTCGTCTATCTTTCTACTTTCCTTTGGTTTTTAAACTGCTTGAGTGTGTCATTTACAGTCACCTTACCCAATTTATTCATCCAACTCCCCTTTTGACCACTTCCAAACTAGCTTCTGGGACCTAAACTCCACAGAGATAGCTCCCACTAAAGTTACTAATGACCTGCTCACCGCCAAGTCTTAGGGTCACTTCTCTATTCTTCTCATCCAAATTCTCTGCTCTCTCAGCATCCGTGACACAGCTCTCTCCTGGTTCACATCATACCTCGAACATTTGGTGTCTCCTTCTCTGGCTCCTCTTCATCGCCTTGCTGTTAACGTACCCCAAAGTTCAGTCCTAGGTCCCCTCCTTTTTTCCATCTATACTTCCTCCCTTGGTACCCTAATAAAATCTTTTGGATTTCAGGATCACCTATATGCAGATGACACTCAAATCTACCTAGCTTCACCAGAACTATCCCCCTCTATTCTAACTCAAGTTGCCATCTGCCTCTCTAGCATATCCTCCTGGATGTCTTCCTGTCACCTTAAACTCAACTTGTCTAAGACCGAGCTTCTTATTTTCTCACCTTCTACGACATCTTTCACTCTTCACATTTCCCTCACTGTTGACGATATGTTCATCACTCCCTCCTCCCAGGCTCATTGTCTTGGGGATATACTGGATCCTGCCCTCTCTTTCACTCCTCACATACAATCAATCACCAAATCTTGTCATTTTCACCCCCCAAAAAACACTAAAATACGTCACTGCATGCGCATTGTGAGGTGGGTGTCGCATATGCACAATGCACGGCATGACCCGTGCATATGCAGAGGGAGAGGGGGAAAGGAGAAACAGGAGAGGGAGAAAGAAAGCACAGTAGACGGAGAAGGGGGAAGAAAGCACAGTAGACAGAGAAGGGGGAAGAAAGCACAGTAGACGGAGAAGGGGGAAGAAAGCACAGTAGAGGGAGAAGGGGGAAGAAAGCACAGTAGAGGGAGAAGGGGGAAGAAAGCACAGTAGAGGGAGAAGGGGGAAGAAAGCACAGTAGAGGGAGAAGGGGAAGGAGGCACAGTAGAGGGAGAAGGAGGCACAGTAGAGGGGGAAGGAGGCACAGTAGAGGGGGAAGGAGGCACAGTAGAGGGGGAAGGAGGCACAGTAGAGGGGGAAGGAGGCACAGTAGAGGGGGAAGGAGGCACAGTAGAGGGGGAAGGAGGCACAGTAGAGGGAGAAGGGGGTAGGAGACACTGGAGGGGGTAGGAGACACTGGAGGGAGAAGGGGAAGGAGACACTGGAGGGAGAAGGGGAAGGAGACACTGGAGGGAGAAGGGGAAGGAGACACTGGAGGGAGAAGGGGGAGGAGACACTGGAGGGAGAAGGGGGAGGAGACACTGGAGGGAGAAGGGGGAGGAGACACTGGAGGGAGAAGGGGGAGGAGACACTGGAGGGAGAAGGGGGGAGGAGACACTGGAGGGAGAAGGGGGAAAGGAGACACTGGAGGGAGAAGGAGACACTGGGGAGGGAGAAGGGGGGAAGGAGACACTGGCGGGGGGAGGAGACACTGGCGGGGGGAAGGAGACACTGGCGGGGGGAAGGAGACACTGGCGGGGGGAAGGAGACACTGGGGAGGGAGGGGGAGGAGACACAGGAGAGGGGGGTCACAGGGGAAGGGAGAGTGGGGAAGAGTTACAGGGGAAGGAGAGGGGGGGAGAGACAGGAGGGAGGGGGACTGAAACACAGGGGAGGGAGGGGAGACACAATGTTTAACAGTATATCATAGCATAATTTTTGACGGACAAGTCGCTGGTATGAGATAATTGTCCAGTTGTCATAGCTTCCTCTGTGTTTCCTCATTGGCTTCAGGCTGCTGATTGATGACATTTTGTGTGATTTAACATGTGCCAGATATTCATGGGAGAAGTGATGACAAGTGTTCTAATGTTTAGCAGGGGAACAAGTTTCTGTCAGTTCACTACAGAACTCCTAGTTATACAGTTTATACCTGGTCTATGTTTGCTTTATCTTGTAAACCTGATTCAAATTTTTGGAACCAAATACAGCTCTTGAGCACTTGGATTTGAACCCTGGAACTGTTACATTGTAGTCAGATGGTGTATTAAGTGAGTCATTTGAATAGTGTAAATGTTTACTGATATTTAATACTTTCCAAATACTGCATAGCAGGTTCCAGAGACTGTGAGGATACAGACTTATTATATGTATAGAAGCCAAAGGGGGGATTCAAACACATGTCAATCCAAACTAAGATACATATAAACACATTCATTCAGCAGGAATTTGAAGCAATAAAACCATTTCCACTTGCTTTTCAACTCTCTGTATGATGGTGCAGGTTACAACTGGTGACTTCAGTGGCCTTTTTAGAGAGATGCCAGAATTAACACCCTGGGTACATGGGATCTTTATTTAAACAAAACTTATGTCTAGTACCTGCATTTTAAGCAATATCATTTTTTATTTTAGCTTGTATTGACAGTAGTACAGAATCCATACACATACTTCAGTGCTCCTTTAAATCATGCTATGCCTTCTACCACTTATCTTCAGAGGATGAATATTTTATTCTTTCCACTTCCTTTCTCTGACATTTTGTGCTTTACTGAATTTCTTAAAATGTGTTTCATTTTTTCACATTGAAGAGATACAACAAAATAATACTAGATTGTGCTCTATAGATCTTACTCTGATTTAGAAGAGCTTCTATTGCTTATGGTCTGCAGTACTGCACAATGTCCCCTTCTGGATCGCTACCTTGTCGTGGTGAAGGGGCTTGTGTACCTCTATGAATCTGCGAGCTATACCATGTAGGGTCACCCAAGATGGGCAGGGCATAGCAGAGAGGTCAAACAAATCAGTCTTCTGGAGAAGGAACTGGCAACCCCCACCGGTATCTTTGCCAAGAAAATGTTATAAATAGTCACACCAAGAGGTGCCTGGAGTTCTGCAGTCCATAGGGTCATGGAGAGTCGGACTCAACTGAACGACTAAACAACAACTACACAAGCAAGGGTTGTTCACAGTCTTCTCGTGCAGCATCACCACAATGTTTCCCTCCCTATGCATCCTATCACTCTGCTACATTCTTTGCTGCCTTACTTGCTTAATCTTAAAGGAGATCACGCTCCAGCCTATTTATGCATTCATTTGTGTTACTATAAAAAACGTAGCTGCCTCACTCTTCTCCATTCTTTGTAAATAGGTCTTCATTTTTTTGTCCTTTCTGCAATTCTCACATTATTTCAGATTTTTAAGTGAAGAACAAAAGGTCATATAATTTATAACTTCAGTGTCACAAAAGGAAATATTAAAGGGCCACTGTAGTTTTATATTAAAATATACTGTTTTGAAGAACTGTTACAGCGATAATTGTTTTTAGTATGTATAAATAATAATACAGCGCCTAATCTAATATGTGCAGTTATGTACAATTTACGGTTTTGATTTCTGAGGTTGGAGAAAACTTTGAGTGTGCAGGAAATTACTGTCTGCATAGAATGTGGTAGGACTAATGGAAAGCTCAATAACAACAAGGACACACCTTCCTGAGAAAGTAGCAGCACATTCAGCTAAGAGAAGAAAATGGAGCTACACATCACATATATAGTTGTGAGCATGCAATTTGTTTCTAACGCTTGCGGGCTCGCGTAGCGAGGGCTGCGGCTCGCAAAGTGAGGGTCGCAGTTGCTGGCAAGGAGTGCCCAAGGTGCTCCTTGCCAGCAACTGCGACCCTCGCAAAATTTACGTTGTAACGCAAAGAAAATACGAGACGTTACGACCTCGCAAAAATCAGCCGCAACAGGCGCACATCAAAACATGAAAAATACAACAAATACACACAACAAATACATAAAAAGCTTACTTGCAGGAAGAGGGAGCATCCAGGACCTCGAAAACTAAAGTTACAACTCAATTTAAGTTAAATTAAAAGAGTTTAGACACTAAAAAATTCTCTAAGCGAGAGAAAAAAATAGCCGCCGACGAAAACGAGGCTACAGCAGTCTAAAGAAGCAAAACACCACCAAACACCTCTGTATTTGCCGAAAAACACCTATGAGATTAAAAAACAAGGACGCAACCCGCGCAACCCCAAAAACTTTACAAACACAATAAATACAAACAACAAACACATAAAAGGGTTACTCACAGCAAGGGGGGGGCACCGAGGACCTCTGCAAGTGAAGTTACACCTCCATTTAAGCATCAATTTTTGGAATTTAGAGACCTGAAAATCACTTAAGCAAGAGAAAAAATGGCCGCCGAACAAAACGAAAACGAGGCTAAAGATCCCTAAAAACGCAAAACACTACCATAAACACGCAAAACACCACCAAACAGCTACGACTATTACGAAAAAGTCGCACGACATAGAAAACGAACGACGCTACATCATCCACATTAAATGCACCAAACACCATTATCTTACTTACAATTTCATTGCCGCCATTTTTTGATGGGCAATTCGCTAGTTAAAGAATAATTGCAAATAACGGTTACAAAATAGATAAGACTGTTATGTATTTTTTGCTTTCTAAAACACTTTGCCCATTATCAAGTTTAGTTATTCAAAAGATCACAAGATCAAAAAATGGAATCTACTGCAGATCCTTCCTTAATTAAAGAAGTGGGGACATGCCTGTAGTCTTGTCCTTCAGATTCTTAAAGGTATATAGAAGTTTCCTGTATTATGAAGTCATCTGATAGAGGAGAATCAGTAGTGTAGGAAAACATTTTTTGCATCCCAAAATAAACACTAACAAACTTACCATGATGTTTGCAAATTACTTCTGTTTTCTGGCAGCTTATTTTGAGTAGGTATGCCATGAAAATCCAAGCTAAATTACCATCAAATTCATAATTAGTGTTGGCAGCTATAACATTGTTGCAGTGTCTGAGAAGTCGGTCTCTGCAGCAAAGCATCATGGGATGTTTATTCTTTTCTCCTAGTAAAGCTCCAATGGAATTTTTAATTTGGCCAGGACTGCACATTTAATTGATTGATTGGAAGCTGCCTATTCATGGAGTTTTATTGCAGCCTAGATTTTATAGGCCCATGATATCTACATCTTTTTTTGTGCATTTGTTGTTTGTTTTTTGCTTAGTAGGGTTCATAAATTTTAATTTTTGATTATTGTATAAAATTTTCCTTTAATGACAGTAGAAATGGTGCCATTGTTCCTAAATAGAAGATGAAGTAGGATAAACTTTCTCCTCAAGTTACAGGTGAACTAGCAGTCCAAGACTGAATGAAGAAACACTTGGCATCATAGAAATATATATTTTCTATAAAATGCTAGGATCTGCTCAACACCAGTGTTTGCGTCAATGTAGTCCGGACAAACACTAGCTTTTATCTGGAGAGGATATAAGAAAATAAATACCACAAAGTCCTACCAAGGTCATACGTGTACATATACGCATTGGAATGAAATGTCAACAACATAAGCAGTTTCATATTTTAAAACTACAAGTGAAATAGGTGGGTTTGTAATGTCATTAAAATTCCTCTTTATGGCTGTTTTGCACCTTCTTGTGCCCCACTCAGCTGTAAATGTGTTATAGTGAGAGCAGAGTCTCTTTATTCTAGTGCTCTTCACACATACATTATAGCCATTGCTCAGTATAATTACTCATGTCTTTTTCATGTTAACAAAAGTACTTGGACGATCGGTAATGGCTTTTACCTGAATGCTAAGTTTATCCAATTTTCCAAAGATAGCAAATCCTGCCTTATGGAAGTCTTTCAATAAGATCTTGTTTGCCATTACTCTAAGTATATTGGTAGAGCTTCTAGCATAATGTTATTCATTTCATAATAAGGATACGTTATTAGTAGCCGTGCTGTACATTGTGATTACAATAAGACAAAGCTTTTTACAGAAAAGAACAGACGGATTCTTGCACTGTCCTTAGGTGGTTTAAATACTAATAGTCAGGGATGGACAAAAATAACTACAACTTGGGAGCCAGGATTTTTTTAGGAGCCCTACGTGCTGTTTTCTATTATCCTAGATGGAGGCTCCTCATACAGATGCATTATACTTTTGAAAAAATATTTAGGAGCCAGCAGTACAAATTTTAGGAGCCTAGGCTCCCGGGAAATTTCCCACCCGGCTAAATATAAGAAAAAGCATACGTTTTAGTTCACCTCTAACTCATAAATATTTTATAACAATTTTTACTTTTATTGGGTTGGATTCATAACATGGCATGGTAATGGATGATAAGAGCAAATGTCTAACGTGTCTTGTGCTATCATTACTTTGTTTACAGAGGTTGCCATATTAGGTATTTGCTCTTATCTATCCATTGCCATATCTAGTGTTGTGTTGACATTGTTTTTGTCTTGTACTTGGTAACAAATAAAAGATAATATATATAGTAAATAAATAGTACAATATTACTGTACGGTGGAGGGCTACTATCGCTCTTTTGCCCACCATATATTAAATGATTGTTGTGGTGAACTATATATATACTAGCGACTTGCCCGTCAAAAATGACGGGGCAATAACATTTGAAGCCATAGTTAAGTAAGAATTAATTATTTATGCAATAAATTAATATACTATATATATATATATATATATATATATATATATATATATATATATAATCGGTTTTGTGCAGGACTGATGGCCAACAATGCAAGCACATTGGGCACTGGAAATGTAAGCAATGATCTGAAGTGGGATGTTAGTAAAAATAGGTCCCGCTGGACATCTTTCATTCTCATTACTCTCTATCGGCCATCTTGTTTAAAAATCATACTTTCACTTACAGGCTGGCTATATTGCTGGTGAATTGTTACATTGTTGAAAATAAAATCACATTGATTTTCTTATGTCTGCTGAAAAGAAATTCATTATTTCATGGTTTTGTTCTCCAGGTTTCCCTAACAAAAACCGGGTTGCAATTTTAGCAGAACTTGACAAGGAGAAAAGGAAATTGCTTATGCAAAATCAATCTTCAACCAACAACCCAGGAGCCAGGTACACAGCATTATATAGATTTCTATTTTAGCGAACAAAAGAGCATTTATTACAATTTTTATGTTTTGGTACTTATTATTCACATGGTATAATTTCTATTCTGTTGCCTTAAACATTTTAAATGAGAAATATTATTATTTTACACATAGTGGATAGGACGCTAAATACAAGATGGCTGTTAAATCAGGAATTGACAAAGCTCCTAGATTTTTACTTCTGGCTCTTACTTTTTTGGGTAATTTTAAATTTGAAGTTGAATACCTTCCACTAAAGTATTTAAAAATTATTCCTTTATTAATCTACAATATCACCGAATAACATAAAATAAACAAAATTTACAATATATAAAAATGTATTTTCACAACATTTAATATTCTCTGTAGTGCAATCATTTGTGTAAACCTTAAATTGAAAACTCCAGTACTTTCAAGGAAAAAAAATATTATTTACTTTTCTGTTCTTTATTTCATTAAGAAGTGCTTATAAACTCTGTTTTAGTGCCGAATATCAGACAAATAATACCTGCTTGGGTCTGCTTTTTGCAGCATATGCTGATACAGATGCTGTAGTAGTAGGTATGCTATGTCTCATACTAACCAATCCATGATCAGTAGCTTTCTACAACATGCTGCTGAGACGTGCTCCCTGATAGGCTAGGGCAGTACACTACACATCCAGCCTTACAGAGTCTGTGCCTGCATACATTACAGTGGGCAGGGACTATTTGCTTGATTTTATAAAGTAAAAACAGAACTTTTAAGCACTACTAAAAGTATATTAGTATTTTTAGAACAAAATGCCTTTAATTTAATACTCCTTCTAAAAAAAAAAAACTGAGGGATGCCAATCTGACAATGCATCTTACAGAAGAATATGTTCATTACACCGCATGTTTGAACCCAGCTTTAGGAAGTAACATACATTTGCAAGTTTAGGGTTATTGATGGCTGTGAGTCTGTGCTTCTTATTTTGTTCACTGACTGCAATTTAGCTGAACATAGTGCACATATTTATTATCTTACAACAACTTCATTAAAACTCTGTGCCCCTGGTTACTTACTTCCAGTGGTGTTCCTGGCGTAATATTTTAAGCAGCATATTCATTTAAAAGAATTAGTTTCAGAAATACTAAGTATAGCCAATGACCAGAAATGGGAGCGCATAGCCAAGAAAGTGATGCCTCTGCCTCATTAAACTTACCTAAAATATAAGAATTCTGGTTGTGTTCTATCCTTTGCCTGAAAAGTATGTTCATCTAAAGTGTATTAAATTCACAAAAATAAAAGCAATTGTTTAACCCTCTAAAAGTTGACGAGTTAAGATCTTTTTTTAATTTGCTGAAAACATTATAGTTTTAAAGCTCCAGTGTTAAAACATAAACTTGTTTATGATTCATTCACTGTTTTTATTGTTTTTTGGCAAATTAAACATTGAAATTGAATTTGCCCCTGCAAAGCAACTTTTAAAAAAAAAAATAATTTCCTATTTAAAGTGTTTAAGCCTGGAACTAAGAATACCAAATCATACTTGTGAGCCAGTAAACATATTAAGGAGCCATAGTATTTGTATTAACTGTAAATTTCAAATAATATTTAGGAGCCAGTAGAAAAAAATATTAAGAGCTTTGGCTCCAATGATTTTTAAAGCTGTGTCTAAATATAAAACATATAATATCTGTCCTTGGCAGTAATGACACTCATGTCTAATAAAATAAGTTAGATATACACTTTTGCTTATTAAAGTAAAAAAAGAATATCTAAAATTTACATTTATTGGAAACATAGTTTATTTCCATGGTGGTCCAGTGGTTAGGATTCAGTGCTGTCACACTGTGACCTGGGTTTGATCCAAGTCAGAGAACGGAGAGGTCACACCTCCCTGAAGCTGAGCAGGGTTGGGCCTGGTCAGTACTTGGATGGGACACCACCTAGGAATTCCAGGAGCTGTATGCTGTGGCCTACTGGAGAAGGAACTTACAACCCACTCCAGTATCTCTGCTATGAAAACCATGTGGATCAGCATGACCATTGACATAAAGATATTCTGGTGTGTTACAATCCATGAGGTCACAAAGAGTTAAAAAATGACTGAGCAACGCAAAAAAAAATCATTTGAAAGCTAAATACTGTCTCCTTTTCCACTTCATTTTATGTACCACCTTTTGTAGGTAGAAATAAATAGATTTTTGGTTTTGTTTTTTATTCATCTGACTGTGTAATACTTTCTTGTATTCACCAGCATTGCTCTTTCAAGGCCGAATGTGAACAAGGATTTCCGTGACCATGCAGAGCAGCAGCACATAGCGGCCCAACAAAAGGCTGCACTCCAGGCAAGTCTTCTGTGAAAGCAGCAATCCATAGCAGAAACTAGAGCGATTTTTCCTAAACCCATAAAAACACACTCTATAGTAGAGTTTAACACAATAAACAATTATTTGATTCTTTACAATGAAGCAACTCATTACAGGGATATCTGATTGTATTTCAAAGCAGACTTGTACTGAGTTCTGGTTTATTCATAATCTAAAAATAAAAAATAACTGTTGCTTTCATTTGGAGCAGAGATGTATGTATGTTCGGGTTTTGTTTAGTAATTTGTATCTGGCACATGCTAATAATATGGCTGCAAAAATGCAGTCTATGACTAAACTATCTCTAATTCTTTGCTTTACTTTTTTTTTTCTTTCATCACAGCATGCCCATGCACATTCATCAGGATACTTCATAACTCAAGACTCTGCGTTTGGAAACCTGATTCTTCCAGTTATACCACGTCTTGAGGCCGAGTAGCTGGCCTCTCATTTCTTGTGGACTCATGAGGATGTTGCCCTATTATATTAAGACTTTTACATTCAAACTGTAGATACATTTTTTTAAGTTCATTTCCTTTTTTATTGGATATTTCACAAGCTGCAAGTTAAAACCTCAAACTGTACCTGGAAATCCATGCATCATTAGATGTATTGAAGAGAAAAGTGGACATGTAATCTAGTGTCATAGTTAAATCACATTGTCCGATTCAGATTTTGTGTGAAGACAATGTTTAATTCACAATAAATACTTTTTGTTTATTACTCTCATTTATTGACAATCTTTTGCAAGCAAATATACCAAATGCATTTGAAAGGAACTGTAACATGCAAGCTGTCGGATTTAATAGAGCATGTGTAACCGGTGTTTTGTAAACTTATAAAATGAATACATTTTTTTTTAACATGAATTTGATTTGCTCAGACAGATTCAACCTTGCATGTGTATAGCCAAATGACTCCCTTGTTTGTATCTTCTCACAACCTTGTTGCATCTCTCTGCATAGTGCTTCAAGCCATAGCTGATACAGCAGAGACCTAGTAGCTACTTCTGATTGGATGACCAGATTCAGAAAATATCTGAATGGGCTGGCCTGATGTCTTATTTATTACTATTCGAGTATATATAATCCACTAAATCAGTTTGCAGGGCACTTATTCACTAAATTGGTTTGGTGCACCTTGTCCCTAATTGTATGGATATTCTTTATGGTCCTTTTTGTTCCATCTGTGTTTTTGTTTTTAACCACTTGTGCTCTGTGGGCTAGACCCAGGCAGTTCAGTATCGGCTGTGTCAAATTATTACCTCCTTTGATTCCAAAGTGCTAGTATTAGTTGCTGTTCATTACCTTACTGTGTAATGTAGAGACTATGGCTTACAGTAAATTGTGTAAGTCTATTGGGAGGGAAGTACATGTATATGACCTGTAGACCCCCAGCACAGCAGTCTAAACATTCCCTGATTAGATGGTCCATGTGGAGGGACAATTGAACGGTGGGCCTCCTGTTTTACAGGTGTAATCTGAGGGGTGGGAATATTTTATAGTATTGACCTGTACTGAAAATGTGTGTGCAATTCCATAAAGAATAGTTGGTTGAAGATGCATGTTTCCAACTGTACTCCTTGAACATTTACCAAAACGTACAGCCCTCCTACTAAGGGCCTGCATTCTGCTGTATAAGGAGGATAGTGGGATCTGCTGACAGCTCCACCCGGCTGGTGTAACGGGCAATCCTAGCTGCAGCACTGGCCTGGCTGTTTCTGCTCCATTACAAGTCGATTTATGATATGTTAATAAGTGCTGATGGGACGACATTTCAAGTCTCTATCATACATTGCAACCTGATACAGTGGACCAAAAGATAAAAAAGCAACTTGCGGCTTTACAAAAAAGTTTACTGTATTAATAAACTAAAAACTTGTGCGTCATAAATGATGGTATCATATGTTATGTTCAATTGTCTGTTCTCTCCAACTGTGCTGTCTCTCTTTGTGTGTCTGTTCCCACTCTCTGTGCGCCCTATCCATCTCTCTGTACCTTCTGCCTCTTTGTGCTCTCTCTCTCTGTCTGTGCCCTCTCTCTGCACTCTGTGTGCTGTCTGTCTCTCTCCCTCCCCGCTCCCTCTCAATGCACTCTCTCACTGTGCCTTCTCTATCTCTGTGTGCGCCCTCTGTCTCTCTCTGTCTCTGCCATTTGTCGCTCTGTGTACTATCTGTGTCTCTCTCCCTCCCTCTCTTTCTGCCTCCCTCTCACTCCCCCTCCCCGTCTCTCCTTCTATTCTCTCCCTCACTCTCCTATTCTCTCCCTCATCTACTTGATGGCCCTCACGATGAGCGCCTTTGGCGCTCATTGCAGGCCGTGGCATGCGATGCGAGCATACGCAAGCCTGTAACTTTTGCGAGCATTCCAGACTGTCTCACCCCTGTGTCTCTTTTCCCTCTCTCCCTCCCCTGTGTCTCTTTACCCCCTCTTTCCCTCCATTGTGTCTTTCCCCCCTCCCATGCGCAACTTTTAACATTGCGTTACTGACAAACTCGCAATTACGACAACTATTATATGTGATTATTCTTTATAATGACACATAATCTCTGTCTAATTTTGACATTAAGCATTCAAATATGCTCTCTAGAAACCTTGTGTACAGTTAGTGGTGCCCTGAATTTACGCAGAGATTTGATTATTGTACTAGGTTATAATCTGTGTGTCATTGTTATCACTAGAATTGTTTTATGTTCTTATATATTTTTAAGTGTAAAGCAACGGTGTCATGGCAATTTTCTGCATTTAAATATAAGATGCTAGCAGCGGGTAATATAACTTTGTATGACGTATGTATGTTTATGCACATTCTTGCTCGATGTTATCAGAGTGTTGTGCTCTGTTAATGCAGCTGCTTCAGGAAAGAAGAGGAAGTGTATTCACAGTGTAATGTATCGTATGCACACATACTTTAGTGACTAAGCCCATATGACAAGAGCATCATCTCCCTGGATAGGCAACCTTATGAATGAAAGTGCTTATGTTCCATTAAAAAATGTGAGGTAGGAGGCACTCACCTTTATAAATAGCATATTTGCCTTTTAAAAGCCAAGAAATCACCCGCAGAGCCCGAGGGGAAACAAGGGAGAAAGGTGGCATATAGTCAGAATAAAATGAAATCTTTGTTAACAATTCTAGCTATTATGCTTCTTCTGTCTTGGATTACAGGTAAGTTACTTATTTATTTACTTCCTAATTAATAATGTATTACGAAGAAACTGTTTTTTGAAAAATCTAGCATCATCACAACTAAGCAGCTATAATTTAGATAGGAAATGAACCTGATTTTGTCTTATTAGTTGCATTATTAGGTTAACCACACTACCTAATAATTCAGTCTCCTGAAGAACACAGAAACACTCTATAATGCACTCTATTATCATCAAACTGTAATTTATCTCATGGGACGTAATATAACTTTATATGTTTATTCTTTGGATGAATTCATCAAAGTGTCCAAAATAACTCCCTGATTGATGAACCTATCCCACTGCATAGGATATTATCAAGTGATACTTATCTCCCATAGGACAAAATTATGATTTTTGATTAAAGTAATCCATAGTTTTAAATACTTACTATTTTTCAAATTTTCTTTATAAATCATGTTTCTAAAACAGCTTGCTTTTCAACAGCCAGTGCTGGTTCCTCTGAGCTTATCTGCTGGTCTTCAGGAACAAAGCGTGATGAGGAGAGCCTAACACTTTAAACATACCACTATTAGGCACAGTTATAGACAGAGTATTGGGAAAGCAGATGATCATTTAGTGTGTCATATATAGTATCACCCTATTCAAAATGCTTTATGGTATATTATTCATGAAAGTGCCTGCCAGATTAATACAGTGCAGAGAGTAACAGGAAATGTACTGAGTATGATGAGAACATTCAAACTAGCCCCTTGGTTGCACTTTGATGCAAGCTCGGACATCAGTATATAGGTCTTTTGTCATCCTCTGTAATGCATGGAGCCTAACACAGAATATCTTGCCCTAATGTTTTTATGATAGTTTACAGCTGTGAAGTCAAACCTGTGTCAGGTTGCTTCACTCTTTCTATGTCCTCTGTAGCTTACATCGGCTAAAGCAATAATAGAAGCATGTTGATCTTGCAGTAAACCCCTATTTTGGTGAATATGTTATGTAGAATAACAGGAGCTGTAGAGGTCTTATTTTACAAAGGAGAAACTCGGTCAGGGGGTCTGCAACCTTTTATAATTAAAATATTATACTCCTATCAAGAACAAGTCTATTCAGAACAAGAGAGCATCAAAGAGCCAGCATATTAGAAATGACATTTTCATAACTAAAAAAAAAAATATATATATATATATATTAAAATTATATTGGTTTGAATTCTCAGCTTTGAATTACCGTATGTTGTTGATTCTTGACCATTCATGGATCCTCCTTTTTCAGACTCTATGTATCCTGACTCAATATGATATAGCATATTCACATAAATTATTAGTGGTTCATAGATTTATTGGTCAATAAAGTCATGTTTGTTTCTGTAGAAGACATTTTACCAAGAAAAAAAGATCTAGTGGAATTCCCCAATCCAGAGAAAAATCATACACCTCATATTGCCTTTATCTCAGTTTCTGTTTTAGTGCCCCATGGACTGAATCTGAGAAAAGTTGAACTAATTGGACCATATTAATAAAATAATAATATATCATTATATTTACATATTTATGTATACATATTTAAGTTTATCTAACTTAAATTCTGCAGTATGTGTTATTGTTTGTAATATCTTGAAATCATTTCAGATGGAAGTGAAGGACTGGCTCCCAACAGAAAATCCAAGCTAAGACGAGGTATGGCTAGTTATGTCTGACTCTTTCTCTGGTACATTTGCTAATGTTTTAACTATTTTTTTACTTACAAATGGAGAAATCATAAAAGGGAGAATATCCATACACAATTACACCATATATTTCTATAATATGCTGTAGTGGTAGTTTTTTTAGGTAAATTCTCTGTTATTCTTATATATATTTTTTTTTTCTATGCAATATATTGTTTCTAATCATTCCAGTTAAACAATATTGAGTTTTAATGAGAAATTTTAGTGTAATAATATTGAGAAACTATACGTTTTTAAAACATGATTGCAACCCGGCCATAAAGCAAGATAAAGTAAGTGATTATGTGTTCGGGTGCTTTTGAATGTATAACTTCTAAGGAACGTATAACTTCTAAGGAACCCAAATTACTCTAAAAAAAGACTGTGAAGTCCTGGGCAAATTTGTTTTATTGTGGAGTAATTATTGTGGATCATAATTTGCAGTTTTTGTACAGGGGGTATGTGATGTCCATTTAGGATTTTGAGGGACAATTAATATGCCCAAAAAGATAATTTACAAAAAAATACATTTTTTTTTTAATGAAGGCAGTAGAAAATATTAGAAATTACACAAACTGATGTGGTGAATCCAGAAAGTTCCACATCTTTGACAGGATGAGAGCCTCAAAATCTCATATTTACCACCACATTGTAATGACACTAATGAAATGGAAATTATATATATTACAAAATGCATTTTCAAGAGATAACTATAGCAGCCAATCAACAATTAAATATAGGGATTAGTTCTAAGTTAATTACATGTATTTGGGACAATCTTTAAATATCTTGCTTTGTGGTAAAACCAGAGATGAAATTACACGGTTGCTAGATGTACTACTGTAATTAATAGAATAAATGTATGCAGAAAATATATAGTAACAAATACATTTGAATATATTTAGCATGACCAATATTCTGATTACTTTACTGTGATATTTCTGAACGATATAGAACTGTTTTTTTTTATAATAATGGTTATTGATAGATATTTTATATATTCAAAATCATATTAAAATGTCCTAATGTAATTTGTCCTAAAATACTGATAAGCACTTCTAGCCCGAGCTGTTGTTGTTCAAAGATCTAGGCAACGTTTGTACAAAGCTTCAGTACTCCTATGTCATTAACAATCCAGGATTTAAGGCTTTCCCTACTTGTATACAGGGGTGTCGGTGAAAGTGGCATCCTTAAATTCTAGCCTATTAATGGTACTTGAAAACTGTCTAGTATAAATTACCTCTAAATGCTAGTCATTGACACAGACAATGCCATTTCTTCTTTTTGTATTATTTAGTACATACTAAAACTAGCACCCCCTTTCTGGATCTCTACCTTGTCATTGTGAAGGGGCTTGTTTGCTTCAATGAAGCTGTGAGCTATACTATGTAGGGTCACCCAAGATGAGTAGGTCATAGCAGAGTAGTCAGACAAATGGCGGTCCACTGAAGAAGGAACTGGCAACCCACTCCAGTATATTTGCCAAGATAGCCAGAGACATACCAATAGATGTGCCTGGCGTGCTGTGGTCCATAAAGTCACAGAGAGTTGGACACAATAAAACTAGAGAACAACAATAAAACTGGCACAACTATTTTTTGCACCATAGGCAATAAATGAATGTGTCCTCACCCTGAGAGTAGGCAATTGCTATGCAAGGGGTTAATCTGCTTTGAGCACCACAAGAAATGCATACACTTAATCTTTTATTAAAAAAATAATTAAAAAATAGCTATCCATTTTAGACTGGATAAGGTATCCTTTCCTTCTATTTCATAACCGTCCATTTTTCCACTTGTTAATGTTTAATTGGAATGAGGCTCTGGCTGCATTGTTTTCACTATAAAGCCATATGCAACAAACAAAAATAAGTACGTGCTCACCACATGCGGTATTTGTCCTAAATAATCCCTGGGATCTGCATCCACACTCTTTTGGATTTCATATCGCTTTACCTTCAAAATTATACACACAAAGCCTCAGGGTTGTTGCAACGTATTACCATTAATCACTGATTAGAAAGATATAACCTTTTTGTTTGCTTGGTGGGTAGATCAGATGTAGAATTTGTGGTCTTCAGTGTAAGGATATGCATTTCTTAAATAACATTCAATTAATTACGTACTAGTTATTACCTGTAGTTTTACATTTTTACCATCATTGGTGTCTCTTTAAGCTTTTAGAAATGTACTGTATTACCCAGAGCTGAATAAAAGTCCAAAACCCTGCAACAGTTAGTGCATGAAAGCTAATGGTAATTTGGGCCGTGAAGACTAATAATAACCATTGCATTAGAGAAGAAAGTCTCAGCATATGAAATGTCGGCTCTAAGTAACCCACTATTCATACTATACATTATGCTCAAGTGCACAATACACATATTTGTTTAACACATCTGAATGACTGGGGATCTGTATGCAGGCACGATAATGGAACGATATAGTGTACAATAGCTGCTTTATTTAGTATTCACAGTAGTGTCAAGAGGACATTTTGCTTTATACCAAAAACCTGGTAAATACACAATGGCTAAATCCTTTTAGAAAATATCCCAGGGCAGCTCATAAAACACTTTGAAATGATTACTAGGTAATCTCAATGTAAATATTTAGGAAGACTCGTTGTTGTCTTTTGCTACAGAAAACATTGTTCCCTTGAAGGCATATTTAAATTAGCTGGATTATGAATGCATCTGATAGAGGAGAATGAGTAGTGTATGAAAACATTTTATTTTTGGCATTAAAAAATACCAAAATAAACATTATCAACTCACATGAATGTTTGCTAAATCTCTTGAGTTTGCGAGCAGTCGTTTTTCAGAGTTTACACCCCTGCAAATCCCTGCTAAAATTAGCATAACATTCATAATTTGTTTTGGCCAATCACAGGCAGCTAATACATTTGTATTAATCTGCGTTAGTTTCCCCGTTTTTTTCTCTCTCTAATCTAAGATATACCTTTAAATAACAAATCAAAAAAATCCCCTAGCTTTTTAGATTTTCTAAATTTTTGTATCTCAATGTTATTTTGTCTTCATTAGGGGTATATTTAAAAATAATAAAGTCTATAGTAAGTGAACTTGTCAGTTGCAAAGGGTTCTGGTAAGGAGGCATTTAAGAGAATAAATACACATTGAGTGTTTTTTATTATTTCTGTAAAAATACTGCATTTCAATTTTTTTTCTGAATGTGGAACAATATTTGGATATCTACAAGTGTCAGTTAAGACATACAATATATGTTATCAAATTCCAGAAACAAAAGACATCTAACAACAGCAATTGTTTAAGGTATTGACACAAGTGGATATTGATGCTTGCTTTAATATAAACTTTGTTACAAAAGGCTTGGAATTTGTCATAGCCGGGAGCAAAACCATATAAACTAAAGTGATTACTGTTATAAATCTTTCACATTGGACGGTAGCCGTTCTCCCATAACTGCTGAACCTCTGTGATTTTCTTCTGGTTCCTGTTCATATGGTTCTCATATAATGATATATAGCTTTTTTCACTATTCTCTTCCTTTATTTTCTTTAGCTTTCTTTTCTAAGAGGTCGTTTCTTCCAACCTCTGAAGAAAATATTAAATACAGTAAGTATCTTTATTTACTTGCCTAACATAATTTATACATGCTTATAAGTTGTATAATTGTTTTATTTTCTAAACCTTGTTTTCCTGGATATTTACAAGTAGGAATGTTGCAAGCCTTCTTATGTTATTCATTTATTTATTTATATACATTATTTCTTCACTTTTTTCTAATGCAAATAAAGCAATATCAGTTGCCAATGCAGTAATACATATCATAAATAATAACATATAAATCAATATTAAATATATAGTGCAAGACTCTTAAATCACAAATAATGGAAGTTCGTCCGGCTATTACAAAGCAGCGTTATACAAATAATGTAAGGCTTTTATTATACAAAGCAATTAATATGTCACATTGAGTAAGTCCACATGGCTAATGCAGTGGCAAAATAGTAGTAAATGTTACATCTATAATTGTGTACATTTATTATCTACATTTATTTTTGTCTGTTTTTATTGTCCCCAAAAGGGTGGAAAGGGAAGTTGCAAGCCTAAATTATGTTGCACTAAGGCCCTCCATTACCTAGCTCCACCACTGATTAACCCTTCTAGGTTTTGTACTTCTGAATTAATGATGATGATTAATTCACATCAGTCAGTACTATAAATTGTGTGCAACAAGTGTGAAATAACTGAGACACTATTAATAATAATATTAGTATGATGTATTTTCCATACAATCCACCTAGCACCTAAAGGCTGGATACTACACTATATAACTATTAGAGTAAAAAGTCTGTATTCCACCTTAAAGGGACACATAATTCAGCACAATTTGGTACCACATAACAGTAAAGATCTCCCAAAAGCATGTTGAAATACTTTTTGAATTTTTTAAATACGTGCATTTTTCACTGAGAAATTAAACAAAATTAAATCTTTGTGTACATGTATAACAGGCTGCCCACTTGCTTTTGCATTACTGCAGCCTATCAGGCTGCAGAGAACAGACCTTGTAATGTTTTTTGTTTTGTTTTTACCAATGAAAATTCAGGTTTCTGCTCTCTTGCCTCTCTAAAATTTGAGCAATGTAGACCAGCTCAGGGGAGTTATTGCTCTGCTCTGGTGCTGCAGCTACAGCTCCATGTTGTGCACAAAAGAAAAAAGTAACCCTTAACAAAGCTATCTGTGCAGGCATGGAATGCTGGAATCACCTAAACAGGTCAGCTATGGGTTAACTGGTCAGTGCAGTTCAGGGAGTCCAGGGAAAGATTGCTATCGATCACGGTCTTCACCTTGTGCTCGGTTATATGTTATAACTCATGCAACATCCAGGAGGCAGTATGTAAACAGACTTAAAACTGTCAATGTTTTTGCGGTTATTGGTGTAATTAAAAAAATAGATCAATTGAACATACAGGCTTTTGCTCTTTCACACCATGAAGAGCATTTACATTATAGAAAATAATTTCCCTTTTGATGTTTAAATTATCTGTTGAGGATTCCACTCTGAACCCTTAATATTGTTAAACTGCTTATTTGCTGCATTACATATATATTAATTGTTACTACAGTGGGGATGATCCCCTGCTGATTTTGAAAGTTTGTCCACTGACAAACAAATTATCAGGCTTGAATTGTAATGGTAGGTGTATTTTAACAGTGAGAGAGAGAATAACAACAACAACAAAAAAAACAAGAAAAACACATGTCAAAAAAGTTATAAATTGATTTGCAGGTCGGTGAGGAATATAAGTATTGGATCCCATATCAAATCGGCAAGATTTCTGTCTCCCAGGTGTCTTTTATACAGGTAACGAGCTAAGATTAGGAGCACTCTTAAAGGGAGTGCTCCTAATCTTAGCTCGTTACCTGTATAAATGAAACCTGTACACAAAAGCAATCAATCAATCAGATTCCAAACTCTCCACCATGGCCAAGACCAAAGAGCTGTCCAAGGATGTCAGGGACAAGATTGTAGACCTACATAAGGCTGGAATGGGCTAAAAGACCATCGCCAAGAAGCTTGGTGAGAAGGTGACAACAGTTGGTGCGATCATTCGCAAATGGAAGAAACACAAAATAACTGACAGTCTCCCTCGGTCTGATGCTCCATGCAAGATCTCACCTCGTGGAGTTTCAATGATCATGTACCGTCAAATCTTGGGTGAGAACCTCCTTCCCTCAGCCAGGGCATTGAAAATGGGTCGTGGATGGGTATTGACAATGACACAAAGCCAAGGCAACAAAGGAGTGGTTCAAGAAGAAGCCCATTAAGGTCCTGGAGTGGCCTAGCCAGTCTCCAGACCTTAATCCCATGGAACATCTGTGGAGGGAGCTGAAGGTTTGAGTTGCCAAACATCAGCCTTGAAACCTTAATAACTTGGAGAGGATCTACAAAGAGGAGTGGGACAAAATCCCTCCTGAGATGTGTGCAAACCTGGTGGCCAACTAGAAGAAACGTCTGACCTCTGTGATTGCCAACAGGGGTTTTGCCACCAAGTACTATGACGAAGGGGTCAAACACTTATTTCCCTCATTGACCTGCAAATCAATATCATTTTTATATGAATTATTCTCTCTGTAGTTTTGCATTTTATTATACTATGGTTGTCTTGACTTCCTTCAGCTAGCTGGAGTCTGCATTCTCTGATCATTTACTAGGCTCCGAAAGAATGTGATAGAGGTTAATTTGGTAAGATAATTAAAACAAGTAATTGTCATTCATATAAGGATGTTTTAAATTTAAGAGATCAATCAGCAGATAACAAACACACACCAGACAATCCACAGAACTCTTATCTGTAATTAAATTCTTTGTATCGTATTTTATTTTCAAGATGTGCATACTGATTGATTATATTAATGAAAATAATCAAATTCAAATTGTGTACTTTTTATTTTTTTCACAGACTGTGTCATCAGCTCATGTTTTCCTGGGCCAGCAGAATGCAACAAGAGCAAAATGAGAAGAAGCATCTATAGCCTTATAGGTATAACCTCAGCACTTGTCCTTTGCAGCGTCTGAGTTGTACATGTACTTTTTAATGAAATACATAGGAGGACTTGTTAGCTAAACATACCCCATAGGTATAGGAAATACAGTATTATATAATAATACAGTAACAAACCATAACAAATATATAATCGATGCGCACTGATGGTCTGAATCAGTGGCGGAGCTAGAGAATGGAGGCCGTTGGTGCAAAACTATTTTTGGACCCCCCTCTTAGGGACTGTAAACAATGATTTGCGCTGGGCCCTCTCGGGACCAAATCACTCAGTGCTCCTCGCCCAGAGCCCTTTCCATAACTTCTCCCCTCCCAAAGACCCCTTCCCATAAAAGTAAACCTTCCCAAGACCTCGTTCCATAGCTGCTCCCCTACCCTTAACTCCTGCCTGTGCGAATCTCCTCTGCCTGCAGCACAGCTCCAGGAAGTGTGATATCTACATTCCAGCAGCATCCTCTACACACATATACCATATGTACATAGCATCCAGTCCCTTTCAACATCCGCTCCCACACACCACCCAAGCCTCTTGGCATACATCCCTGCATAGCATCCAGTCCGTGTCAGCAACAATCCCCTCTCAGTATCCATCCCCGAACAGCACCAAACCCCTCTCCTTTGCTCATTGCTGGTTATAAAATACATTTAAAAATAACATCTCCACACAACCTGGTACTTACATGCTAAATATACATGTGTAAAGGCCAATTGCACCGCGTTACAGTGAGTATGTACCATTACCTTGTATTTTGTTTATTAAAATGTTACTGTAAAACCTTATTTTAGTGTATCAGGCCCTATGGCAAAATTATTTAGGGCCCCCTGTGCAACTTCTCTTAGCACCCAAGGTGTCAATAAAAAATCCAAAAATACATGTAGATAATCAGCTCACCGTATAGTGATAATATCACCTATCTATAAAGTAATTATCTGCCATCATTACCTAAATTAACATTTCTTATCTACTACTAATAACAGAGGGCCCCTACCCTGTTGCGGACCTGTGCTTTGCACCTGCTGCGCCAGGAGTAGCTTCGACATTGGCATTTATTATCAGTAGCACAGTATCATAAAATAAGTCTGCTCGTCTGTGCTGTATACAGTATCACATCTATATGACGGTGGAAACTCCCACTAATTTTAATTAAAAAAACTAAACTTTATGACACTTAACACAAAATATATTAAAAAACAAACAGCAAAAAAGTGGGAAAAAATAGGACAAAAATACGAAAAGTTTTATTCAACAATACAAATGATGTCAGTACATATGGCCAAATATTTTATTGCTAAAGACCATCTTCATGTTAATATGATGCATTCATTTTGTTTTCTTTCTTTCTTTCTTTCTCTCTACAGATGGAGTGGAAAGGGAAATGCAGGACTTTTGGTGCCTTATTCACCTCGGCGCCTGTGCCTCCAAGTGTTTGAGTAGCTGGGAAGGCCTCTGACAATATGCAAGTTGTATTCTGTATTCCACTCTCAGAATCGGACATATGAGTGTACAGCTGTTGGCTTACAAATATAAACCACTCGTAAAATGAATATTTATATTGTATGTATCTATACATCTTAGACATTTGCTCCCATTCTTCTGCTATAAGCAGCGATTGGGATCAATAAAACATGTATACTATATGTTTAATACTTTACCTGTCCACACTTCAGTATACTTATATACACATTCAATTTCATATATATCAAAAGAGATCCTTCTTTCAATGCATTCATTTTAAATCCACTTGAACACCGCTGAATTTATGTGTTTTTTCAATTTAAGACATGTTTTATTTTCCACACAAAACACACTTGTTCGCAGCCACATTATTGAACTACTAGCGACAAATAGAGCAATAAAGTTTGTGATAAAAAAAAAAAAAGTTTAAATGAACTGATCTTGGCATTGTCTAACACTTTATGCATGTACAAAGGATTTGCTTTGGAAATATCATTATTTTTAAAATTCATCAACATCAAGGAATATATGAACTTCGGGTTATGTTAATACAAGGTTCCTGAACAGTAGTTAAAAGGTGACTAGTAGAAGTTACTTAACATTAAAGTCTCAGAGGCCTTTTCCTTATTTTTCTAAATATTTACATCCTTTTGGAATGATAACAACCCCGGTCCCAAACGCAAAAAAACAGGTCCATAAATTGTGGTTGACAAGAGAGATTGGACGTTGAAAGCCATTGGTTGAGTCTTTCATATGCATGGATGCTTATGTATGTTATACATACAAAGTATCGTGTGACTTTGAATGTCTATGTAGCATATAGTTGTGGTTGTCGCAATCCAGAGATAAGAGGACCACTTACACCCCTAACCCTCCTGCTTTATCTTACAAGAACAATCGCTCAGTGGTGAGGTTTTGTGTTTATCTCAGCGCCCAGCATGCCAATTCAGGAAGATCAGTCATGGAAACAATCTGTGCTTATCCGCATGTGAGGCATCATGTTTAAAGAGACAAACAAACTACATACAATAGTGGCGCACTATTCAATATAAACTAAATGTGTTTGAATATCAAAGGAATGGTACTTATCCACCACCAATGGAAGTTCTGAGGCAATAAAGATTCTCCCTCAATGCTAATGGTATCAATCCAAGCCTTATCTGGATGAAAGATGAGCTGCTATCCTGAAGATTTTGAGAGACTTCCCTGCAGAATAAATCAGCTTGTTGAAAATGAATTTGGAGGAGTGAGCAAAAAGGAAAAAAATAAATATATGGTGAAGTAAGTTTGTGTTATTTTAATACATGTATAAATATTATACTTACAAAACATAAAAAACTATTATCTACTAAATACTAAAAACAGTCAATTATTTGGCATACATATATGTATGCCCTGTGTCTATAAGGTCTATTTATCTTAAAAATATTTGTGTGTATTGTCTGAGATTGTGGATATGTTCCTGTAGTTTTTATGTTTTGTAAGTACAATATTTCACGTGTGTATTAAAATAACCTAAACTTACTTTAGGTTACTTCAGTCCTTGGCTCCCTCCTCTTCTCATAACACAGGCCTCCTCCATCGTCACTACCATATCACAGCATAACACAGGCTTCCTCCTACCTTACTATCATATCACTGCATAATACAAGTTCCTCCATCCTCACTTCCCTCTAATTGTAATTGCTGCCTGATACTTTACTAGGGGAAAATAGTGTTTGTGAGGGTGGGTGGGATATAAGTGATGAGGGAAATGGAGGGAAGGGAAGAGGAACCGTCACAGCCTCTTCATACCAAGATGGCATCCACAATTATATCAGGTCACTCTTGTAAACATTATAACATTAATAGATAAGTTAGTACTTTTTAAAGGGGCTTGGCATAACAGTAGCATGTCCTAGTATGTTCTTACCACAATCTGAACACTACCTTTACAAACAATTCTGAGTAGGCCTGACTGCTCTCAGAGAGGGCTCTTGGAAATTCCAGCACCTAAACAGTCAAAACAAAATTGACTTCCGGTCCAAAGCCATTGCATAATACTTTATAATGGGGGAAAATTGCACTTGACTATACAACATCAAGCAACATATTAAAAGATACATGTACAAGTATCGTACTGGCCACAGCTACCCCAATTCCATGTGATAGCCCACTGAACATATCCATGATTATATTCTGGTATACACATAAATGAAAAACAAATTGTCACAGTCTTTAAAACACATCTCATGTCCAGTTTGTTAGACATTTGATGTTAGCAAACCAGAGTCCATGACTGTAGGGTGCTGTGACAACATGGTTTTGACCATACAGGGCCCTTGCATGTGGGGTTCAGGGGAGTCCCACCTGGCCCCAAAAAGTCAGTCATAACAGCTGCACCGACTTATTTCAGTCTTGTAGAGATGGAGAGACTAATGACTTATTAATAAAGTTTACCAAATATATGCTATATATTAGGATCCAGCATCATTATTCAGTTCATATTCCGTTTTAATATTCACAGACTAACATTTCTTTTGTTTTCTTCCCGTTTGATATGTAAATTCTTCACATCACAAACACAATATGTTTGAAAGAGTTCTGATGACTTTTGTTTTCACAAAATAATATATTTCAGTGCTTTACCTGTACTTTGATCTGCTTTTATTCCCCTTAATCAAAGTATTTATTTACATTCCATGGCAATAATACAAGTGGTACTAATAAAAACTAAATATAATTTATTCTAAAAATACATTATTTACTGTTTGTACAAGATAATGCATCTATGAAAACTGTAGAAAGAATGGCATATTTGACTTTGATTTTTAAATGTAAACAGCAGATTTTTTTAGCAATAAAAACTGTGTTTAGAATCTTGATAGCTATCATAAATAAACAAATTTAATAAAAAAATGTAATTTAAAAACACTTTGCATGTTGGCAATTACAATTAAAGGACCACAAATTTATGGAAACACATTTGTGAAGTATATAATGAACTAACAACATTAGCATCTGTGTAAGCCACAAACATAAGCAATTTGCAGAGAAAATTCTAATTTTTGTAGACTTTTTGTAAACTTGTCTAGTTTCAACACTTCCTTGGAGCACAAAGGGTTTTATTATTGGAGCTTCTGGCAATTATACTTACCTGCCCTAACTAAAAAATAAAGAAAGCAGCTTGCAAGGTAAATTGCAAGCCCTACTCCTGCAGAAATGTAAACTTCCCTCTCGACTGATCTTTACCAGCAGATACATACATTTTTTTTATCTTCAAGTCAGGGGTTTGCCAACTGTGGAGTGCAGCGCTATAGAGGGCATAAAGAGAGAGAAATAGAAGTGAGAGAAAGGAGAGAGAAAGAGAAGGAGGATAGAGAGGTGAGACAGAGAGAAGGGAGAGATGAAGGAGGGAATGGAGAGGGTGAGATCAAAGGGGGAGAAAGAGAGAAGGCAGAGAAAGAGAGAAACGGGATAGAAAGGGAGAGAGAGGAGGGAAAGAGAGAAGGAAGAAAGAGTGAGGAGGGGGAGGACAGAGAGAGGAGGGGAAGAGACGAGAAAATGAAGAGAAGGGGAAGGAGGGAGCAAAGGGAGAGAGAAAGAGAAGGGGAGAGAGGAGATAGGGGGACAGGGAGAGAGCAAAGGAAGAGAAACAAAGAGAGAAGGCAGAAAGAGAAGAGATAAGGGGAGAAAAGGGAGAGAGAGAAAGGGGAGATAGAGAAAATGGATATAGTGAGGATGGAGAGAGAGAGAAGGGAGAGAGAGAGAGAGAGAGAGAAGGGAGAGAAAGAGGGAGAGAAGGGAGAGAGAGAGAAGATGGAGAGAGAGAGAGGATGGAGAGAGAGAGGGTGGAGAGAGAGGGGGTGGAGAGAGGGTGGAGAGAGAGAGGGTGGAGAGAGAGAGGATAAGAGAGAGGATGAAGAGAGAGAAGGGAGAGGAGAGAGAGAGTATGGAAAGAGAGAGTATGGAGAGAGAGATGGGAGGGAGAGAAGGGGGAGACAGAGATAGAAGAGAGAGAGAAACAAGGGGGAGGGAGAGAAAGAAGATGAAGAGAGAGAGAAGATAGAGGAGAGGGAGAGAGCGAAGGGAGAGAGAGAGAGAGAAAGTAGAAAAGGGGGGAGAGACTAGGGAGAGAAGGGGAGAGAGATAGAAGGGAGAGAGAGAGAAGGGAGAGAGAGAAAATGCAGAGAAGGTGGAAGAGAGAAAAGGGAGAGAGAGAGAGAAGAGAGAAATGAAGGAGTGCGACAGAGGAGCGAGTGGGTAGAGGACGGAGAGTGAGAGAAGGGAAAGAAAGAGAAGGGGAAGGAAGAATAGAAGGAGGGAGAGAGTGAGAAGGGGAGAGAGGGGAGGGAGAGAGGAGGAAGAGAAAGAGGGAGAAGAAAAGAGTGAAAGAGTGTGAGAGAAAGAGCGGGAGAGTGTGTGTGTGAGAGATAGAGAGAGATGGGAGAAAGAGATAGAGGAGGGAGGAAGAGGAGGGAGAAAGAGAGAGGGCAAAAGAGGGTGGAGAGAGGAAAGGGGGAGAGAGAGGAGGGAGACAGAAGGTGGGAGTGAGGGGGAGATAGAGAAGAGAGAGACAGAATGGGAGAGAAAGATAGGGAAGAGAGAAAGAGGAGGGAGAGAGATAGGGAAGGGAGAATGAGGAGGGAGAGAAAGGATGGATAGAGAGAGAGGAAAGGGAGAGAAAGAGAAAGAGAGAGAGAGAGAGAGAGAGGGATGGAGAGGGAAAGACAGAATACAGGAGAGAGAGAGAGAGAAGGTGTAAGTGAGAGTGAGAGAGGAGGGAGAGTGAGAAAGAGAGGAGGATATATATATATATATATATATATATCTATATATATATATATATATATACAGTGGATATTAAAAAAGTCAATACAGACCCCCATAAGCCAATAATTACACTGTCACTCATGTAATGTCATACAGTACATTACAATACAATACAAATAAAATAAAATGCAATAGCCCCTATCTAAAATATATGTTAAATATACTATCTAAAATAACACATACCCCACTATCTCAAATATACACATACCACACTATTTAAAATACATGAAATACTATCTAACATACCTACATACCCCACTATCTTCATTATCTAAAATACAATAAATCCTATGTAAAATACACACATACCCCCTATCTATCTAATATACATCCCCCCTATTTAATATACAAAAAATCCTACCTCCATATACAAACCCTAATTCTAACCTAAAATAAAATAATTATATTTTAGGTTAGAATTAGGGTTTGTATATGGAGATAGGATTTACTGTATATTGAAAAGGGGGATGTATTTTAGATACTTTAGGGGGGTATGTGTTTTTTTTTAGCTAGTATATTTAATATATTTTAGATAGGGGGGTATTGTATTGTAATGTACTGTATGCATTCTGTATGTATTTCCTTTTCAGGTGTGTTTTTTTTTTTTTTTTTTCTGTAGTGGGGAGGATTATTATTATTTTTTTTTTATTCCTTTCTGTAATTAGTGGGGTGGGGGGGGGGGGGGGGGGTTATTACAGGGTAGATAGTAGTGTAAGTAGGTAATGTAGGTGTTAATAGGTTAGTGTAGAGAGGGGTTAGTTTAGCGATGTTTATGTGAACAATGAGCGCCGAAGGTACTCCGAGGACTAAAAGCCTTCTTACATTGTGTGCCAAACAGCATTCCCAGCCTTACAATTTTATTGAACGTCATTTTTTGACGGGCAAGTCGCTAGTAGCTGTATGCTGTGGTCCACTGGAGAAGGAACTGGCAACACACTCCAGTATCTCTGCCATAAATACCAAGTGGATCAGAGTGGTGTGTTGCAGTCCATGATGTCACGGGGGGTCAGACACAACTGAGCTATGCAAACACAGATAGTAAACAGTCTGCTTAATATTATGGTTATAGAAGGCAGTAACTGAGGATCTATACTTATAGGAATCAAATTTTTTGACGGGCTCGATTTTGGGGTGTGCCTGATTCAATTTCGTTTTTTTGTAATTTTTCCCCCAATTGCTTTGGGCTGCATAGGGTTGTGTTAATTAAAGGACCACTTACCTCACTATAAGTGCTCTTCATGATGTGAAAGAGCACAAGATTGTATGTTAAAATTAGCTATTGTTTTTTTTATTTATTAAACAGATAACTACAAATCTGCAGTCTTAGGTCTGTTTACAAACACACTGCTGACTGTTCCATGATTAATAACACATGCCAACACCACACGGTTTAACCCCCAAATGTCATTTCTAGCTAAATCCAGCTGTCTTTTCCCTGCAAAGATGAATTTGTGAAGGGTTAACTCTCTTTCTGCTTATGCTCTCAGCACACAGCTGCTATTGCAGCTTTGTCTGGGGGCCTGTCAGAGTCTTATGTAAACAGAGATTTCATTTATAAATATCTCTGTGAAAAAAGAACGTATTTCAAAAACGCAAAAAGTATTTCAACATGGTATTATGAGAAGCTTAAAGAGGTGTGCTCCAAGTTGTACTAAATTAACTGGCCCTTTAAACAGAACATATATTATTTGTAATGCTACAAGCATGTGTGCAAGCAAATTCTTGGATAGTCTATCCCTTTGTTACTGTATTTGAAATAATTTTGTCATTTTTTTCTCAAAATAACCTAAGTGTGTGTACATTTTTCAAGATGCACAAAATTACATTTTAACTGTATCCACACAAATGCATTGGTTACGGAAGACAGCAAAAAAATAATGGATGAATTTTAGCATCATGAGTGAAATTGATAACTCACTTAAATACAAATTAGAATTAATTTGCTAACACTAAAGTATTAAATTATATTAGGTTTTGGCTTAAGAAAAAAATGTAATTTTTCAATGGATTATTTGACTTTTACAGTGACAAACATTCTAAATTTTGCTAATGTCTTATTTTAATAAAACCAGTATTAATTCAGTTTTTGAAGATTAAACATACTCTTACCTTATTAATTAACTCAGTTAAAGGAAATAGTAATATACTCATGACTGCAAATGTAGAACATTTGGTTTACTGCCTCTGTTATGTTGTGAAGCCCTTAGTGGGCACTATTGTATTGGGCACAATGTTAATAGTTGTGCATCCTCGAGTGTGCCTCTCTTTCTCATTTGATTTAATATTTATTGTGATTTATACATTTATATAGGAATATTAACTTTCCCTTAGAGACTTTAGCCCCTTATATTAAATGACCACAGAAGTCATTAATAACTAAATTATATACATATAAACGAAAGGATCTTCCACCTTATAGAAGATTATATTCATTTGTTAAAATAGAGTGGATATAAAAAGTCTACACACCCCTGTTAAAATGTCAGGTTTCTGTGCTGTAAAAAAATGTGACAAAGATAAATCATTTCAGAACTTTTTCCACCTTTAATGTGACCTATAAACTGTACAACTCAATTGAAAAACAAACTGAAATCTTTTAGGTGGAGGGAAAAAAATAAAATTAATAATGTGGTTGCATAAGTCTGCACAACCTTTTATAACTGGGGATGTAGCTGTGTTCAGAATTAAGCAATCACATTCCAAATCGTGTTAAATAGGAGTCAGCATACACCTGCCATCATTTAAAGTGCCTCTGATTAACCCCAAATAAAGTTCAGCTGCTCTAGTTGGTCTTTTCTGAAATTTTCTTAGTCGCATCCCACAGCAAAAGCCATGGTCCACAGAGAGCTTCCAAACCATCAGCGGGATCTCATTGTTAAAAGGTATCATTCAGTGAAGACAGTCATCATCAAGTAGAGAAAATATGGCACAACAGTGACATTACCAAGAACTGGAGCTCCCTCCAAAATTGATGAATTGATGAAAAGACGAAAAGAAAACTGGTCTGGGAGGCAACCAAGATGCCTACAGCAACATTAAAGGAGCTGCAGGAATATATGGCAAGTACTGACAACAATCTCCCGTATTCTTCATATGTCTGGGCTATGGGGTAGAGTGGCAAGACGAAAGCCTTTTCTTACGAAGAAAAACATCCAAGCCAGGCTACATTTTGCAAAAACACATCTGAAGTCTCCCAAAAGCATGTGGGAAAAGGTGTTATGGTCTGATGAAACCAAGGTTGAACTTTTTGGCCATATTTCCAAAAGATATGTTTGGCGCAAAAACAACACTGCACATCACCAAAAGAACACCATACCCACAGTGAAGCATGGTGGTGGCAGCATCATGCTTTGGGGCTGTTTTTCTTCAGCTGGAACTGGGGCCTTAGTTAAGATAGAGGGAATTATGAACAGTTCCAAATACCAGTCAATATTGGCACAAAACCTTCAGGCTTCTGCTAGAAAGCTGAACATGAAGAGGAACTTAATCTTTCAGCATGACAACGACCCAAAGCATACATCCAAATCAACAAAGGAATGGCTTCACCAGAAGAAGATTAAAGTTTTGGAATGGCCCAGCCAGAGCCCAGACCTGAATCCGATTGAAAATCTGTGGGGTGATCTGAAGAGGGCTGTGCACAGGAGATGCCCTCGAAATCTGACAGATTTGGAGTGTTTTTGCAAAGAAGAGTGGGCAAAACTTGCCAAGTCAAAATGTGCCATGCTGATAGACTCATACCCAAAAAGACTGAGTGCCGTAATAAAATCAAAAGGTGTTTCAACAAAGTATTAGTTTAACGGTGTGCATACTTATGCAACCATAATATTTTATTTTTATATTTTTTCTTCCCTCTACCTAAAAGATTTGTTTGTTTTTCAATTGAGTTGGGTTTATAGGTCAGATTAAAGGTGGAAAAAGTTCTGAAACGATTTATCTTTGTCTAATTTTTTTAAGCACAGAAACCTGACATTTTAAGAGGGGTGTGTAGACTTTTTATATCCACTGTAATCTTAACGTAATCTCAAATCCACCGCAATTTTCAAGTTAACATTCTTGAAGATTCCTAGACGGAGAGTAGGGCGACGACCCAGGGAGGACGGATGGAGGGAAGTTCATCCTTCCCCAGATTGATACCAACACATCCTAAGACAAGAGACTTATATTTTCTTTGTTGTTTAAATTTTTTCCTTACTTTTATATTATCCTTTTTTAATCTTCCCCCACACTCCTCCCAGTCTTTCTTTTTTTTCTTCATTTCTAAGTTGTTTTGTAATTTTAGTTTAATGCTTATTTTCAGATACATATATTTAAAAAAAATATTAGATTTTGGCAGAATCAGCAATATTAATATCACTTCCAGGGAATGCTCAAAAATTACAGTTCAACTATCTTTGGTGACTAGCTTAATCAAACCGAACACGGACTCTATAAATGTAAACAAGTCCTTGGTGTGTGTAAATACCATCTATAATTGTTACTCCAATTATATCATATAATGTAATTTGCTGGAACCTATCAATAAAACTTATTGAAACACAAACATTCTCCTCACCATGATATAGAGCTGTTAAAATAAACAGAAAATATGTAAAAAAAATAATAATTTGAAGCTTTTTTCACCGTTTTATAGTTGAAAAATGCAGCACTGATAGCTTTCATGGCACTTATACAGTTTATTGAATCCGACTCTAAGCAGGAGTCTCCAGCCCACAAGCTGCAATGAGATCATAGGCAAATCCCTTCATATTTTCAATGGATCAAAATAGTCTGTACTCCAATAATAAATTCCACACTTGTTTTCCCTTTGATATGCCCAAAGGCATTTTTTGGTTGTACCGATGTCATTTTATAGCCATTTGCAGGACCAGGAGTCTGAAGTTTCTTCACTTGATTTTCAGTAATTTGTTTGATGATGCAGAGCAGTATTGCTGAATTCCATGTCCCATTAAGGAGACTTGAGTGGTCCAAACCCCCATATAAATATCAGAATTGACATCCGATGTCACTTTGCCTGTTAAACAAAACTGTAAGCCAGTTTTTGTAGTTATGAAATGACACCTGAACCATGCAGGCAGATACTTCCCTAGATCAGACCCAAGGATAAATAGTGCACTACAGGGAGGGGATCTGTGTCCTTTGGGAGCTGTGTGGACACATTACTGCCAGCATACCTGGAGAACTTTTAGGTAACCATAAAAATGAGGCTTAGTCCTATCGGGTGAGTACTCAAGTTTTGGAAGGAAGTTAAATGCCCAGATGAAACCAACACAACCTACACAGTCACCGAGGAACCAACATATTCACCATAGTATTGGGCACAATTTTAAGTTATCCATGCCAGGAGTTGCCTCACTTTCTAATTTGATTTAGTATTTTTTAACCAAGGTCAATGTCATCACAATGATAAAGAAAAAAACATGAGTAAATAAATATTTAATTACAAATGTATTAATAAATAAGCATACTACATTCCCTTAAATAGTCACTGAAGTAATTAAAAATGTTTGACACAATCAGTGGATAAAAACCCTTAAAATCAAGCAAGTAATCTGTAAGCATATTTTTCATTTAAAGCTTTTTTCACAGTTTTGTAATTATTTAAAAATTATTTTATGACACTCAAATTGTTTTTTTTTTACCCTGATGACATGCAGAAAAGTCTCTGCATTGCATGATGCCTCGAATTTGTAGGCACTAAATGTAAGCCTAAATGGACCATAATTTACACGTTATCCCTAAAAACTCTAATTACCGTATATACTCGAGTATAAGCCGACCCGAGTATAAGCCGAGGCACCCATTTTACCACAAAATACCGGGTAAAATGAGTGACTCGAGTATAAGCCGAGGGTGGGAAATGTGCTTCCCCCTGTGTCCCTCTTGTGCCCTCTGTGTCCACCTCTCTCTCTGTGTCTCTTCTCCCCTCTCCCTTCCCTGTGTCTCTTCCCCCCTCCCTTACCACCCTCCTCAACCTCCCTCCTCATCCTCCCTCCTCATCCTCAACCCCCTCCTCATCCTCCCTCCTCAACACCCCCATCCTCAACACCCCCATCCTCTCTCCTCAACCCCCCATCCTCAACCCCCTCCTCATCCTCCCTCCTCTACCCCATCATCCTCAACCCTCCTCCTCAACCCCCCAATCCTCAAACCCCCCAATCCTCATCCTCAACCCCCCTCCTCAACCTCAACCACCCTCAACCCCAACCCACCTCCTCAACCTCAACCCCCCTCAACCCCAACCCACCTCCTCAACCTCAACCCCCCTCAACCCCAACCCACCTCCTCAACCTCATCCCCCCTATACCCCCCTCCTCAACCTAAACCCCCCTCAACCCCCCTCCTCAACCTCAACCCCCCTCAACCCCAACCCACCTCCTCAACCTTATCCCCCCTATACCCCCCTCCTCAACCTAAACCCCCCTCCTCAACCCCCCTCCTCAACCCCCCTCCACCACCTAACCCCCCCTAAATACCTCCCCCTCTCCCCTCACTTACCTGCTTGTGCTCCGGCCTCCGCTCCTTGACCTGGCGCGCCACGTCATTACCATATACCGGGTGCCGGCACCCGGTATATGCTAATGACGTGGCGTGCATGTGAGGTCACATGCGTGCCGGCGCCGGGTCAAGGAGCGGAGGCCGGAGCACAAGCAGGTAAGTGAGGGGAGAGGGGGGAGATATTTAGGGGGGGTTTAGGTGGAGGAGGGGGATTAAGGGGGTTTAGGTGGAGGAGGGGGGTTGAGGGGGGTTTAGGTTGAGGAGGGGGGAGGGAAAGAGACACGGGGGTTAGAGACACACGGGGGGGGGGGCTCGAGTATAAGCCGAGGGGGCACTTTTTTGCCTTAAAAAAGGGCTGAAAAACTCGGCTTATACTCGAGTATATACGGTAGTTAATTCTGTGCCTCTTTAAACATCAACACCTTTTAAATGAACATTTAATTTATGAATCCTGCTCTACAACATGAAGCAGAGCCATGGACACCAAATAAAAAACCTTTTTGAATTTTTAAATTGATGTATATTTCATAAGAGTTTTTGCATAACCCTGTAATTTAGTCATCCACGTAAATCAAGCGCTCTAAGTTAGTTCTACATTAATGTAAATCTGCAGATTAGAGAACTCCGCCCACAGCCATAAATTCTGCTTTAGCCGCAACAGAATTCTGTGTAGGGAGTAGCCAAACCAAGCTTTACAGAAGAGACACTGCCCTAGGAGCCAGTAGTAAATGTTAATCTTATAATGAGCCATAAATCTTATAATGAGCCATAATAAGTGCTGTAACTGCTGGGCAAGGAAACAAAGATATATAGTAATTGTTTTTTATTTATCAATATATTTTGATATTAAAAAGATGTGACAACTGTATTTATAGCTTCAATAAACAGAGATGTGTTTATTTTGTGGTAAAATATGATATATTTAGAGACAATGCATTTCAATTGTTTGTTCCTAGGCAACATGGTTTTGTGATGAGTATTACTGAGTACTGGGTTGTGCGTTACCCTGGATTTTGTATTGTAAAACCGGCTTAATAATAACATATTTTTTTTAATTACACATATGTTGATATAGGATTGTTAAGTGTCAAATAATATTGAAATGTCATCCTTTGTTATTGCTTTTTTTTATTTTTTTATTTATTTATTTTTTTATAATTAACTTTTTTATTGAAAGAATAAACAAATAGAACATCGTAAGTTCAGCAAATCATATAACAAATCTCTCAAGTATCAACAAGATATATCAAAAAGTTTCTTTCAAAGTTTTTCTTTTTTGGTTAGAATAACACATGAACATGTAAAACATATATATAAAGTCACACAAGGTCTTGAACATATATACATTCCTCAAAGCAGACATGTGTCTAGGAGGTACAGTAAGGTGAAACCATAGATCAAACATCAGGTCAACCCATAAAAGTAGTTCACACGAACCTTATTGTGGACCTCGTAGAGTCCATAAGTCCCAGCAGGAGGCCCATCGACGGTATCTTTCATCAATTTCAGCTGAAAGTGAGCTCATAGCCCGAATGAACCTGATTTTGTGAAGTACTTCAATGTGAGTAGGGGAGGTAAGTTTCCAGTGTTTAGCTATGATGCATCTCGTGGCCAAAAATATCTGTGTTGTTAAACATTGTTCTGATTTGAATAGCCCCGTAATTGGAAGGCCTAGCAAAGCTTCCTCAGGCTTTTGTGTTACTGTTGTCCCCAAAAGTGTTTCTAATAGGTCGTATGTTGCTGTCCATATGGGTCTTATTTTCGGACACTCCCACAGCATGTGAATCAGTGTACCAGTGTCTGTGCAGCCCCTAAAACATGTGTCAGGGTGTGTTTTGTTCAGAAGATGGAGTCTTGCTGGTGTAAGGTACCACCTCATTATTGTCTTAAAAGAGTTTTCTTTTAGTGTCACGTTTAGTGAAGAGGTATTGGCCTGTTTTAGGATCTTATTCCATTGGCTGTCGTCTAGAGTTACCTGCAAGTCAGCCTCCCATGCAGTTTGGTAATGTGGTTTAACCCTGTTGGTGAGAGACACCATCTGATTGTAAATGATGGCTATATTGGCCTTACCTCCGGGATTGTTGATACAGCATTTCTCAAAGGGAGATTTGGTGTGATATTTGTTGATTTTCGTAGAGTGTGTTAGTGTCTCATTAATTGCCATCAGATTAAGCCACTCTCTATGTGGCACCTGAATTATGTCAGTGATAATTGACGATGTGTTGCTTTGTGAGGTCACCCAGGTATCTGCCACAATTGTTATTTTGTTCTTTATCCACCATTTCATCTGGGTAAATTTATTGAGGTGCTGACCTTTGTGTGATTGCCATAGTGGAATCAAGCCAGAACCCACGCTCAGGAGGTCCACCCTTCTGGTCAGGTCTTTCCATAATTTCAAAGAGTGGCTAATACAAATTGGTAACTCTCCTGTTCGTAGGTCCCGACCTAAGCTAAGCCATAAAACCTGCGATAGTACCCAATGCTTGTCTTCTAGAAGTTGCCTCTCTATGTCTGCCCACACCGGTATGGCCTCTTTTTTAAACCAGGTCGTGGTTTGAGCTAATCTAGTGGCCTTATAATACTTGATTAGATCAGGGAAGGCTAGCCCCCCTTTCTGTTTAGGCGCACACATTGTGGTTCTATTAATTCTTGGTTTCTTGTTATTCCATGCGAACTTAAAAAGTGTTTTTTGCAACACTCTAAGGTCGGGTAACCTGACCGGGGTTGGGATTGTCCTAAATAGGTATAATAATTTGGGAATCACATTCATCTTGATGGAATTTATTCTGCCCAACCATGAGATGTTAAGGAAGGACCACTTGGAGATATCTGCCTTGATTCTGTTAAAGACAGGAGGAAAATTTGCCTCGTATACCAACGCTATAGACCGCGGAATATGAATACCCAAATAAGTTATCTGTTTGGGTGCCCATTTTATGGGAAAGCTGTTTTCTAAGTTCTGTTTCACCGTTTGGGGTAGTGTAATGTTGAGGGCTATGCTCTTGTTAGTGTTGATTTTGAACCCTGACACTCTGCCAAAGTCTGTGAGCAATTGGAATAAATTAGGCAGGCTTGGTATTGGATCTGTAAGTGACAGCATGATATTGTCTGCAAAAAGGTTGAGCTTATGCTCATTAGGGCCAATCTGCACTCCTTTAATGTTTGGACAATTTCTAACTGCCGCTGCCAATGGTTCAAGACTAAGGGCGAAGAGCAAGGGGGAGAGTGGGCAGCCCTGTCTAGTTCCCCTAGTAATATTAAATTGTTTGGACACAAATCCCTGATATATAATACATGCTCTGGGATCGCTGTATAAAGGCATAATGCCCTTCAAAAAGCCGTCCCCCAGACCAAACTTCGCCAATGTTTTCCACATAAAAGTCCAGTCTATCCTATCAAATGCCTTTTCGGCGTCTAAAGATAGGAGCATTAGCGGGATATCCTCTCTGGTAGCCAAGTCTATCAGGTTAAAGATTCTCCTGGTGTTGTCGGGTGCTTCTCTACCTGAGATGAAGCCTACCTGGTCCGGATGGATCACGTCCGGCAACAATGGGGCCAATCTGTTTGCCATTATTTTGGAATATAGTTTGAGGTCCGTGTTGATCAATGAGATCGGTCTATAACTACCGCACTGTGCTGGGTCTTTCCCCTCTTTGGGTATTACGATAATTTTAGCCTCTAGAAATTCTGGTCTGAATGAAGAACCAGAAAGGAAACTGTTAAATAATTCTTGGAGGTGCGGTAGCAAGAGATCGATGTATTGTTTATAATAAAAATTTGTGAATCCATCCGGACCAGGTGCTGCATGTGATCTCGTGGCCTTAATAGCCTGTTTAATTTCCTCAGCAGTTATGGGGTCTGCTAGGGTCTCTGCCTGTGATTCCTCAATTTGTGGCAGCTGAATCCCAGAAAGAAATTCATCAATTTGTGATTTGTGAGAGTAGGATCCTGAGTGAGAGGGGGCGGAATACAGTTCTGTATAAAATTGTCGAAAGACATCAGCAATCTGGTCTGGTTTAGAGACCGGGCCTTTCCCTTTAGTAAATATCTTTGGGATGAATGAGTCCGCCCTCTGTGCTTTAAGCTTTCTGGCCAACATACTGTCAGGTTTATTGGTGCTCATAAAGAAGCTGGCCTGCGTACGTTGTAGCATGGAGACCACCTTCTTCCTGAGCACTGTGTTTAAGGTGTGTTTGTATTTCAGAATTTCATTGTAGATCTTAGGATCATGATTCCTAGCAAATAGTGATTGTAACTCTGTGATCTTGCTATTGAGGTCCCTAATTTGCACTCTATCTGCTTTTTTCGCTGCTGCTCCTAGCTGAATACAAACTCCTCTAATCACTGCCTTATGGGCTGCCCACACTCCTCCCCCGTCTACCTCACCCCCACTATTGATCCCGAAGTATTCCACAATTGCACTGCTGATTTTTTCCCTTAGGACTAGATCGTTTAATAGACAGGGATTTAGTGCCCACGAGGGGGACCGTCCCGCTGGTAGAAGTCCAGACAGGGAGATCAGAACCAGGTCATGATCTGACCACGAAATGGGTCGAATGGAAGCTGCTTCTAAGTTTAGTGATAGGTGTTGTTGAATGAACAGGTAATCAATTCTGGAGTGTGACAGATGTCTGGGGGAGTAAAAAGTATACTCTCGATCAGTGGGGTTCATTATCCTCCAACTGTCTATCAGGCAATTAGATCTGAGAATATGTTTAAGAGCTCGGGTAGCCGTGGGAGGTGTGAGTTTAGTGGTAGCAGTTGATTTGTCTGTAGATGGATCTAGGACTGTGTTCATGTCCCCCCCTATGATCAGGAGGGAGTGCTCCCAGCCCATAATCAGATCTGAAATCTTAGTGAAGAATTGCTTCTGATCAGTGTATGGCGCATATATGTTAAGGAAGGTAATTTTCTGGTCATGAATGGTGCCATGTACTGCCACATATCTACCCTCTGGGTCTGTCTGAGTGCGGGTGTGGCGAAATGTAAGCCTATTATGAATAAGGAGAGTCACCCCTCTTTTCTTTTCTGTTGCGGTGGAGTGGAAAGTTTGTTTATATGCTTTCCCCCAGTATTTGGGGACCGCTAGTTTCTTAAAATGTGTTTCTTGCACAAATATTACATCTCCCCCTAGTCTCTGATACTCTTTTATGGCAACCCCTCTCTTAATCGGTTCATTCAGGCCCTGAGCATTATGTGAAATGATATTAATATTCATGACTCACCGTTTGTCTGGGGCTCAAGGCCAAGCTTAGTAGAGCACTAAGGGTTATAGCCGCCTTCGAGTATCTAGTCTGATGAGCCTCCCGCTGGGACTCCGTCCAGAAACCACCTGCGTCACTTCACTGTGCAAATTGATGTAAACGTAAAGTAAAAAGTTAGGGTAGAACGGATGAGGAGAACACAACGATATACAGTGGTTGAAACTGCTTGTCAAGTAATCCGGCGTCAAATTTGTTGACACAAATTTATCAAAAAAAAAAAAAAAAAACTTCTTTTTTTTTTAATTCTAAAAATAAAATTATACTAATAGAATATAACAAAACTAGGAACGTAGTATAACACTACTTCAAGGAGAGCGAGCGCTGTCCTTTTAATTAAATTGGTGAGTCCAGTAGTATTAGACTCCAATACTGACTGGATTCGCCGGGGGGTGTGTATATGGTGAAGCCCTTAAGGGACACTATCAATATCTATATAAAAAAAAAAAGAAGAAATATTCTTCTAAAGTGACAGATAGTTATGCAAGAGTTTAACTAGTCATGTCTGTTCATATTTTTGGTCGCAAGTTTTAGAAGATCAAAATAAGAGGTAGAACCTAACTATAACATATCATATAACAATACATCACAGTGTTATTGGATCTATGGCACATCTGGCTGGTCAGGGGCCCTGTTTTGATGTCTTCTGGAGGGGAGGTTGGAACCTCTACCACGAGAATTAAGACCAACTGTTCTTCCTCGGGGACCCTCTGTCAACTCCCTGACGGGTTGGCTGTCGCCAGAAACTCCAGGAGCATCTGTTAAAGTAATGCCCCAGGTAGCTAGAAGGGCCATCCCCTCCTCTAGGGTTCTGATGGTAAAGAACTTGCCGTCCCTGGCAATCAGTAGGCGAAATGGAAAGCCCCAAGAGTATTTCCAGCCATGGGCCAGGATGTTGTCCAGGAGTGGTTTCATCATTTTCCTCTTGAATACCGTTTGTTGAGCGAGGTCCGCAAAGACACTTGGTCTGTGCCCTTCGATGTCAGGGATACCCCCCCTGGATGCTCTCATGAACATCTCCTTAGTTGTATAGTAATGGAAGCGGGCGATGATATCTCTGGGGCGTTCAGACATGGTGGAACGACCTCCCAGAGCTCTATGGATCCGGTCCAGTCTGTATTGCTCAGAGTCCAGATTTGGTAGCAGAAACTCACAGAGCTCTGACATGTATAGATGGAGGTCAGTTACTGATTCAGGTACGTTTCTCAGTCTGATATTCTGTCTCCGAGATCTATTTTCTAGGTCTTCCTGAAATGTTAAGTGGCGGGCTTGCTCCTCCTTTAGCATGGAGATTTCTTCCTCAATCTTGACATGGGATTGTTTTAGTTTGTTATATTTCTCTTCAAGCGAGTCAGTTTTAGCGTCCACTCTTTTTATCTCGGACGTCAAGTCTGCTGAGACTTTTTGGATGTCCGCTCTGATGTCCTCCCTGAATGTGAGGATCAGGTCTTTGAGGTCTTGGATATCACCCTTAGTGCTTGGCGCTGTATGCTCCATCGTTGTTGCTGCCGTGGTTTTTGAGTTAGGCTGTTGTTTTTGAGATGCAGGGGGTGACGCTCTAGGCAAGTAATAAGATTGTATATTCTTGCTACTTTTTCTCGTAGCTACTCCAGCCATGACATAAGAAAAGGTATTTTGTCACTTTTGCGTTTGTAAGTGTCCCCATGTAACGGGCATATGGGAATAGGAAGTTACATCCTGGAGAATATCAAGTCTCTCATGTGAAACATATGCCCCATAAGCTTTGTGCTATCAGGAAGTCCCTTTGTGGTTTACCACTTTTCTCCACTAGATGGCAGTGGCAGACCAGGGAAGTATCAGATGTAATTGATAGTCTTAATTTCTTGTAGTAGTAAGTTAATGTAGTTTAAAGATCACTGATGTTATATTCCTGAAATTTCTCTGGGTAGTAGTGCTGTATATCTTTATTGCAGTACACTGAATATATGTGCACCCCATTAGACCCCAAGATATAGTACGTTACCAGAGTGCTTCAGGAATTGTCACTTTGACCATCGGGCGGCTGAATTGTAGTGTGCTCTGCTCAGCACCAGCCACATTGTAGCTTGATCCGCCAAAGAAGGAATAAAATACTTTTATTGTGCACATGAGAATCTGTGAACTTCCAATGTAGGGTAGATGGTGCCCCTTTTCTACTTTGACAGATAACAATTGTATCCACCTGCCTTTGGTGTCAGGCAGCTGCATGCACTTAGTGAAATCAGAATGGCAGTCAGTCACTGAGCCTAGCCCTGCCCTAGTTAGAGCATAGAGACCACAAGTCACAAAATGCCCCCTATCACAGGGGAGTGAGGCATAAGAACTTGCAGAGTTGTGTGTCACAGTTCCAAGGCAATGATAGTTGGATTCTTTGCCACAGCTGTAAATATTGACAACAAAAAATCAGGGCTTGGCTGTCGTTTGAGATAGGACTAGAACATAAGAATGCAAATCAGGCTCTAGTCACACACTTAACAAACTTCAGTAGACAATAGCAACAAAATCAAAGGACACTGGGTTGTAAAGGCCTAAGTAGGCTTGTCAGTTGTAGTGGATTTCAGAGGCACTGATAGGCATGTCAGTTGTAGTGGATTTTCAGAAGCACAGATATATATATATTGCATTCCTGATTTGCATTTTTGAGCCTGAGCATGTAATTTTCGTAAGCTGCCACTTGGTGGTAGTGTTGAGCTGTCTTTTATACAGGGAGTAGTCATCAGCAAGCTTATACAACCAGTGTAGCCGATCCCTTTATCTCATATAACATAAACAAGTTAAGATGATAAGGGATTGAGGGAAAAAAAAAGTAAATTCCTTGTCTTAAACAGTTCATTACATTTGGCTGTGGCAGTTTTGCTTCAATTGCTTTGCTGATTAGAGTCCAGCACCAATTAGGATTTAATAAACAGAGCTTTTAATGATGGTTGCAAACATATGTGTCCCAGCAATGAGATGCTGTAAAGGTACAGTCCCTGGGGTGTGGGGGTACAACTCCACTTGCTCCTTATGATCCCAGATTGGTGTAGAAGTTCATTGAATGCACTTTAATCCCTTTTTTTCTATGTCCACCAGTGTCTGTGTGTAGTTGCAGGGCTATTGCTAGCTTTACCCTGTGTTAGCTTTCAGTAGTAACCCATATAGAGTGCTTGTTAATTTTTATGAAGTGAAAAATTATATGTTGTGCTCCACTTTATATCTCCCATCAAGAGGCCCTTCCCTGGGTAGGTGAGCTGGGGTCTAGCTGGGGTAGGATGACATAAAAGGGTCCCCTTTGGGGTTTAGACTCACCAGACACCTTTCCAATAGTTGTTGATTGTGCCCCATCCAGTATCTTTCAGTCCAGTAGATCTGTGCTAAAGTGAAGTCCAAAAGTTGCTGCACAGTGCCAGAGCAATCCAGACTGTTCAGTCACTGCATCTGGTCTTGTAGATCAAAAATAATCCAAAATTGCTTGGTAATTTCATGTTGTATTAAAGCCTTTTTGCAGGGAGCTCTGTAATTGTGCTTCCTCTCTGTTTGCTGCTAGCCACACCTCCTCCGTTATTGCTTTTTTTTGTAATACTGTCACTTTAAATGCTTCTGGGGGACTCTGCAAAGGTTTAAAAACTATTTGAAAATGGTCTTTGGTACCCGTAAATCTTTCTTCTGCTTTTTGCAGTTACAGCAGTGCCTCAATTTGCGAATGATCTGTAAAATCTTATTACAATAGGGTTTAGGTGTCATAGTGTAAGGGAGTAACTCTTAATTTATCATCAATGCAAAAATCAATGTAGATTTTTGCCTTGCTTTTCGTCTGTGTTGTGAAGTTCACTCGTAGCAGTGACCCGTAGCAGTTCTTGCACAATATTTTAGGGATGGGGATTAACATACCTAAGTAGGATTTACTGTGCTTCTCGGGCACTTGTAATTGCTTTTGCAGAGGTTTACATAGCGCTCTTATTCGGGAGACCACAGAGTTATGCAGAAAGTTTGTGCCTACAGCTTCCAGCAAATGCACTCTGGAAGCCCCTTTGGTTTCTACATAAATACATACCTAAAAGGAAATTTAAATAAAAAAAAACTTAAATGTATTATTGTACTATAAAAACATTTAGAGAGACCAGAGACCTTTCCAGCACTTTGCCCACATAAGATCAATATATTACTGATGAGGCTGACGCAGGGGTAGTAAACATACTGTAAAAGCTTTTGAAAAAAATATGTTAGATACTGGGACTGGTTGGTCCCAGTGAGTATAGTTAGCGCTAAAGAATGGCCTGATGTAGTACTGGCTCACTTGAAGGTTCTCAACTCTTGCAAGAACAATTGTTCTATTAATTGTTAAGACGTGTGTTACGTGCAGGTGCTGTGCTGCTTCCTGTAGGTGTCTAGAATATGTATAAAAACAAGTGGGAAGGGAGAGAGAGGGCGCACAAACTCCTAGTGTAGACCAATAGAGAAATTGCTGTGGTTTTTACTTTCAACTGTTTGTGACTCTCACCTGGGGAGACCTCAAATGTTATGAGGTATAGAGATCGCATTCAATAAAATCTCCACGTGAAATGTCAATCTTCTTCACCTCCGGCAAATAGATCCCAGTCTCCTTATTGCTAGTGTACATTAATTACAGTGTATACACTATACATAAAAAATGGACTATAACATAATGTGGTAAAGTATATCTATAAACTAATAATGGGATGGGTACAATGAATAGCCTAGAGGATCGGACAATGTCAGTGCTGTGTATATGTATTACACAGTAACTTCACTTGTGGCTTAATATGGTAAAAAAATATTGAAATAATTTTATTATGTACTGATATCAATTAATAATGATATCTGTAAAACAAAGGATAAATATAAATAATACAATGATGATATAAAAAGGATAAATATAAGTACTAAAACGAGTTTCGCTGCTCCTGATGCAGCTTCTTCAGTTAGAAATATCCTTGGTTGCTCAAATGACTGCTCAGTCTGTTGTCTGTAGGACAAAAAAAGACTGAGCAGTCATTTGAGCAACCAAGGTTTTTTAACTACCCTAGTTTATTTTCACTGCTCTACAAGATGAGTTCAGAATCCTTCAAATATTTCAATACTTATATTCAATTCATATATATAATTAATACTTACTATGTTTCTATTTGCCATAGGATGAGGACATTGATATAAGCAAAGATCTCTTCTTTATTTTTAAATAAAAGGTGAGCACTTCCAACCGGAAGCTGAGCTCTATAATTTAGGATAGTTATATTTGATACTTGAAAAGCACTTAACAATTTTGCACATTTACATTAGGAAAAAATATATAGAATGTATATGGCACCGTAATTCATTTTTTACTTATATGAGAACAATAACCTACAAATCAAGGTTTTAAATTAGGCTTAAAGTAAATTCTTGATAATCTTATTTATAAGCACAATAGAAATAGAGGTGCTCAATCAGAGAACAAACTAACCTTCATAGATTAGTTCTATGGACATAATAACCCACTCAGAGGGCAGCTTCTTTTAGCTCACTTTTGTCCTTCACTGGGAAAAATATCCTGTAGTATATCAGTCTGGTCTCACTCAGAAGAGTGACCCAGCCCCGAAATACCAGGCAATTCTACCCTGATCGGGAGAAACAGCAAACCCCAGATGTATGATCATTGGGGTCATGGGGGCTCTAGATGTGGACTCCTTGCTACAGCTAGTCTTCACTGATGAGGCCTAAAAAGGGCAAAACATACATCTGGGGTTTGTTGTTTCTCCTGTTCAGGGTAGATTGCCTGCTATTTCGGGGCTGGATCACTCTTGAGTGTGACCAGACTGATATACTACAGGATATTTCCCCCTGTGAAGGGCACAAGTGAGCTAAAAGAGGCTGCTCTCTGAGCGGGTTACCATGCCCATAGAAGTAACATACTTGGGTTAGCTTGTTCTGAGAATGCGTGTTGGACTGATTTTTTTAATGTTATTTATAACATAAAGTACCAACATTATGAGATTCAATTCAGAAAGATTTCCATTTCTGCTTTATGCTAACAATAATATTTTAAAACAACACAAAATGTATTTAAAACATGTTTAAATATTCCTTTCAAGCACAGTAACTAGTAATTACAATAATGCAATCCCACAGTAATGATTATCAAATAATATATTTATATGACGCATCCAGAAAAGGATAAAAAGGAATAAAAGAACTGAAAAAGGATAATTATTAGTGAAAATGAGCACTGCTTGGCTGTCAATTTAAAAAATCTAAAGAAGATGTTCCAATAGACCTTTATTCAGCATTAATGTGATCACTCTAAGAGCTCTCAAATTCCCTGTCACTAATTTAATTAATCTGTATGAAATGACAGCTCTAAATTGCACCTAGGCAACTGGAGTATCACACAAATGATTTTAGAAAATAATGTTGCAAGCAGTTAGCATTTTATCATGTTGGGTTGGTTGAAACAATGCAAATTTACTTCTATTCATACTTGATATGATTTGAATGGACTTGATGTCACATAACCTATTTCAAATGATGGGTATTTTATGAACCAGCAGGACTTTCCCAGACAAATGTGGTACAAGGATAAACAAATATCATTTCCATGTCAAGAGTGCATTAAATGTCTAGTATATTCCAGAAATTTCAACTAGTGTGGCATACACCTGGGAGCTGTAAAAGTGTGCCAACAGCAGATGCACACCACCTCATATTTTAAGGATCATTGCAGGGATTATTTTCCTTGTTGCATCTGAACGAGAACATTTGATAATGTTGAACTGTGTGTTTATTTTTTAAAATCTAGCTCCTGGAGCAGAATATACTGACTTGAATGCATAAGTGCCTTTGGGTTTGTCTCGATCATCCAATGTGTGGCAATACAGCTCTATGAGCCATAAATATCAGCCAAAATGTTTGCATTCCATTCCCTTCAACCAGAGCAGCAGCTCAAGGGGATTCAGTTTATACACTATGTTACAGGGAATGTATTTCCCTTTGAAGCAAAGTAAGCTGCTGAAAGAGAAAAGTGGGTTCACTGCATTTGAAAAATCCATGTGTGCTTACCTGCCCTTCTACCATTCGCATAATGTGCAAGTAATAGATTTAAGAAGCATTTGTCTGTAACCCCTCCTCCATCTGTACTTAGCTATACAAAATATGTTTGGGTTATGAATGAATAGTAACAACAACAATAATTATCTACTGGCTCTCCTATGGCTACATATTGGTGTTTAGTCATTCAGTCGCATCCAACTCTCAGTGACCCTATGGACAGCAGCACACCAGGTACATTTCTCAGTCACTACCCCTCTGAGCTCCATCAAGTTCATATTGACTTCATCTACCCATCTACGCCTCTATCAGAGTCATTTCCAGTGAATCTTGCCCTTTCATTGATTTATTGTATTTCCTTGCAGTCCAAGGGACTCTAGTAGTTTTCTCCAACACCACAATTCAAAGGTGTCAATTCTACAGCGCTCAGACTTCTTTATGGTCCAGCTCTCACATCCGTATGTTACTAATGGGGATACCATAGTTCTAACTATATAGACCTTTGTTAATAGTTTAATATATTTACTTTTTACTAGCTTGTCCAAGCTTGCCATATCTTTCCTCCCCAGAAGCAAACATTGTGTAATTTCATGGCTACAGTCACCATCTGAAGAGATCTTGGATCCCAGGAAAATAAAATATGCCACTGACTCCACTTCATCCCCGTCCATTTCCCAGGATCTTCTTTTTATCTTTGAGCAGCTGGCCAGCTTTTGCACTCTCTTTTTTGTTGATATTTCTTCCAGCAATATTGAGTGTGACATGATGTACTCTGCATATAAGTTAAATCAATAAGATTACAATATACAACCTTCTTGCACTCCTTTCCTGATCTTGAACCATTCTGTTCCATGTTCGTCTCTGACCGTGGCTTCTTGGTCCACATACAGATTACTCAGAAGGAGGATGAGATGATCTGGTACTTTAAGAATTTACCACATTTTGTTGTGATCCACATAGTCAAATGCTTTAGAATAGTCTATGAAGCAGAAGGAAAACCTTTTTCTGGAACTTTCTTGCTTTTTCTATTATTCATCAGACAATTTGATCTCTTGTGCCTCTTCCTCTGAGGACTTGCACTTCTGGTAGTTCTCAGTCCATATATTGTTGTAGTCAAACTTGTAGAATCTTAAGTATTACCTTGCTGGCATATGAAATGTGTGTAATTGTTCGATAGTTGGAGCACTATATGGAAAGATGTGAACGTAGAACCATGTAGCTGACAAGTTTATCTGCTCCTAAAATAGTCATGTTAAATACAATTATAAAATATAAAAAGTGTATAAAGTGTAAAAATAAATACTTTTCTGGTATTTTCACATACATTAGTTATGCTATTTCAGTCAGCTTCTTCAAAAGTCTGTGGAAAGTGCATGGAAAATTAACCAGAAAATGTGGATATACAGTAAAGCTCATGTTTGTTTGCTGGGCAGACTATTACAAACTGTATGCACTGTAAATAAAAATTAATATTTTTTTCTTACTTTTGAATGTGTCAGTTTTTCCCTAAAGCAGAACTGCTTATATCCTCCTACCTGTGCCTCTCAGGGGACATGACCAACTCTGCCTGGAAGCTAGACTAAAAAAATAAAAATAAAAAATATTATATATATATAATACAATACATATATTTGTAGGAAATTAGTTCCAGGCAGTAGTGAGTTGAAACCTCTCACCAAACTCTTCAAAATAAACTGCCTATTATTTTGCTCTCAAGTCAGATCCCACAATTTCCCAATATAGGAGTAAAAAAACAGGGTTATTAGCCAAAAAAGTATAAAAATGCAGTAGGGATTACCAAAACACTATCCAAGTAACTAGAGGGTTAATTTTATTTTCCTCTGGTTTAGCAGTTTATTAGGTTTTGCCAATCCCCCCCCTAAAAATGTCTAGCGGTGTACTTAGTAGGGATTCTTCAGGCACTATCCAAATAAGTAGAGGGTTTCAGCCCCATGATCAGGATTGGCAGTTTGGCAGCCAATTCCCCTCTAAAATCGTGTGAATTTCCTTAGTGCCTATACTAGACTACAGTGTATAATAAAAAAAAAAAAACATTGCTCCCATACAGCTGGTGCTGCCAGCAGGTGGACCGCTAACAGCGTCTGATGTCACAAAGATGCTACGCCAGACTGAACATCCAACGCACGTTTCTTGTATAGGCTTTTACTGGGCTGGGATGGAGTTTTCAATCTTATTGGGTGCTTTAGAGAAAGCACTGTGTATGCTTGATTTTAAACTCAATAAAAAGGACCTTCCGTTCTTTTGTAATTTGTTAACTTTGTTTTTGACTTTTATCTACCCTGTTTAGCGTTACGGAATATGGGCCCCTATGCTAATCCCTGAACAATCATCTACTACTATGTTAATCCCCATTCCCTAAAACGTTTTTTTTATTTTTTATATTGTTTTATTAAGAGTATCAAGGTAATACAATAATACACATGTTTCAACGATAAAACAAGAATGATATAGACAATGTCCTTGAAAAATATAAACATACAAATAAATAACCTTTTAACTTCAATTATCGACTTTTTGCTTTTTCTCTCTTTTTTTTTTTTGTTATATGAATTCAGATTACTTACATATAAAAATATAGGTTATCGAACTTGTAACCTAAAAACAAAGGAAAAAACACGCCTAGGGTAAAGGGAAGGGGGGGGGGAGGAAGAACAGGAGAAGAGAGGGACATGGAAAATCAGGATCCACACCCTGATTGTCCTAAGAATTAGAGAACTCTGTAACTTTACCATCCGATCTTAAGGATCCAGGTGTCCCAGCATGAAGCCTATTTCTTGTATGATTGATTCAGATAACGCTCATATCATATATGAACTTAAGCTTACGTAAAACGTCACTATATGTGGGTATTCCCGATTTCCAGGCTTTAGCTAGCGTAACTCGAGTTGCCAAAAACACTTGGTGTGACAAAAGTTGAGCCTGGTTACTAAGGCCCTCTATGGGTAGACCTAAAAGAGCTTCTTCCGGTTTTTGGGGAATCCTGCAATCCCAGAGTTTCTCCAAGATATCATATGTCCCCAGCCAGATGTGGGCAATCCTAGGGCAATCCCACAGGACATGTTTAAGAGTACCTAAATCAGTACACCCCCTAAAACAATTACCTTCCAAAGAAGGATTGGAAAGCTTCAACCTAGCCGGTGTTAGGTACCACCTCAAAATAGTCTTGTGTGAATTTTCCCTCAATATTACGTTCAATGAGGAGCCTGCCGCCTATTTATGTATTTTATTCCATTGAGCCTCGTTTAAGTCAATGGCAAGTTCCGACTCCCAAGATTGTTGATGATGTAATTTAGGTGGTGTGGTCTGGTCTGTTAGGTAGTTATAAATAATAGAGATATTCCGTCTGCCAGTCGGATTCTCAAGGCAACATTTCTCAAATGGAGTAGTCCTGGCAGCGGCATTACATTTGATTGCTTTGGAGATATTGACATGTATCTGGGACAAATTAAGCCATTCCCTTAATGGTAAATGGTGTTTTTCCCTAAATGCTGTAATAGACCACTGTCTATTACCCCTCAACAGATCAGCCACCACCGTAAATGTATTGTCTATCCACCACTTAAATTGCGAGAGTCTATCAATTAGTGCCGTTCTTTGGTATACCCACAATGGGGCTATCCATGAGCTTGTTTCAACCAGTGGGATTCTCTTGTTTGTCTGAGTCAGAACTGCCAGAGACTGGACCATGCAGTTAGTAAAGGAGGCATTCCCCAACTTAGAATGTAAGCTAAGCCAAATAACCTGTTTAATGTGGAGGCCACTTTGTTCAAAGATATTTGTTTCTATTTCTACCCATATTGGCACTTGTTCTGTACCAAACCATTTAGTGATTTGGGCTAATCTAGTGGCTTTACAATATTTCAATAGGTCTGGGAGGGCCAGCCCTCCTCTGGCCTTTGCAGCCTTCATGGCTGTCTTATTTATTCTAGGTCTTTTACGAGAGATTGCCCCCTGAATAGCCAAGATATCCTTGGAACGAACAGCCGTTGGAATGGTACGGAAGAGATACAGGAGCTTGGGCAAAATATTCATTTTGATAGCGTGAATCCTCCCTAACCACGAAATTTTGTACAAGGACCACGTATTTAAATCCGTAATTAATTTTTTAATGAGCGCCGGGAAGTTTGCTGAGTACGTTAGGCCAGATTGTCTGGGGATAAAAAACCCTAGATATTTAATGTGGTTTTGGACCCACTTAAAGGAGAAGTTTCCTGATAATTGGGCTTTCAACTGCTCTGGTAAGGAGACATTTAGCACTTCACTCTTACTCGAATTAATTTTAAAGGCAGAGATCCTACCAAAAAGTTCAAGAGCATGGAACAGGTTAGGGAGACTGACTAATGGTTCGGAGATAGTAAGCATGACATCATCTGCGAAGAGGCTTAATTTATGTTCCGTCTCTCCCACTCTAACTCCCCTTATATTCATATCCTCTCTGATGGTTACCGCCAGAGGTTCAATACACAAAGCAAAGAGGAGAGGAGATAGAGGGCACCCCTGCCGCGTCCGTCTCGTGATTTTAAATGATCAAGATTTAAACCCCTGGTATGCAACATATGCTGTTGGGGACGAATATAATGCCAAAATACCCTTCACTAACTTCTCGCTTAGGCCAAATTTATGTAGTGTCTCAGCCATATACACCCAATCGATCCTATCAAAGGCCTTTTCCGCGTCAAGGGATAATGGCATTAAGGGCGTATTCTGGAATGATGCTACATCAAGCAAGTTTATGATCCGTCTGGTGTTGCCTGGCGCTTCACGACCCTGGATAAACCCAACCTGGTCTGGATGTATTAGGCTCGGCAGCACCTGAGATAGCCTGTTCGCTAAGATTTTAGAGTAGAGTTTAACATCACAGTTGATCAAGGAGATAGGTCTATAACTTTTACATTGAGATGGGTCTTTACCCTCCTTAGGTATTACTATCACTTTGGCTTCCAGGAATTCTGCCCTCATAGGCTTACCAGACAAAAAATCGTTAAAAAGCCGCTGAAGATGGGGTGCTAACGTATCTATAAATTGCTTATAATAAAAATTTGTAAACCCATCAAGGGCCAGGTGCTTTTTGAGCCTTGGTCTCTTTTATAGCTCTCTTAACTTCAGTTAGATCTATGGGCCCATCCAGCAGATCTGAATGTCTGGCATCCAGTTTTGGGAGTTTAATGGAAGACAAAAAAGTGTCTATTTGGGTCATATGATCAATCGAGCCCGACCTAGCAGGTGCAGAATACAGATTGGCGTAAAAAAATTTTTAAATGCCTCCGTAATGTCACGTGGCTTATAGATAATTTTATCATTCTCCATCTTTAGTTTTGGAATAAAAGAGTTTGCTCGTTGCTGGTTGAGCTAGCATTTTATCTGGCTTATTCGAGAGTGTGAAATACTGAGATTGGGTTCTTTGCAGTAGTGTTACCGCTTTTTTACGTAAAATCTCCTGCAACTGTTGTTTGAGTTTAAATATTTCCGCCTGGGTCTCAGGTGGTCTCCTAGAGAGAGGGATTGCTTGAAGGGTCGAAATTTTTTTGTTTAGTATATTTATTTGGGCTAACTCTGTTCTTTTAGAGCATGCACCAATCTGAATGCATTTACCCCTTATCGCTGCTTTGTGTGCAGCCCAAACTCCATCTCTCTCTATCTCTCTCTACCTCACCGTCACCATTTAGATCAAAATAGTCTGTTATGGCGCTATGCATTTTATCTTTCTTGACTACGTCATTAAGATGAGCTGGATTAAGTGCCCACGAGGGGGAGCGCCCTTTAGGCAACTGGTCGTTGAAGGAAATACATACAACATCATGATCTGACCATGCAATGGGCCGGATTTCAGCATCCTGTAGGTTCGAAGCTAGCTGTTGCTGTATTAAAATATAGTCGATGCGAGAATATGAGTTATGTCTAGCCGAGTAGTGAGTGTACTCCCTATCATTAAAATGGGTCATTCTCCATGCGTCAATCAAACCGTGGTTGTTAAGTAAGAGTTTGAAAGACTTTGTTGCGGTGGGAATAACCATCGGGTCTGAATAGCCCGATCTATCCTTTGCTTGGTCCAGGACCGAATTCATGTCTCCCCCAATAATCCATGTTGATTGTTGCCAGTCAGACATAATGTCTGAGATTTTATGAAAAAATGTAGCCTGTCCAACATTCGGGGTGTATATATTTAGCAGTGAAATCTGGCGTTCGTTAATAGTGCCCTGTACAAGGATGAATCTCCCTTCTGTGTCTCTGCGTGTGGATATGTGTTGGAAATTTAATCTCTTGTGTATTAAAATGGACACTCCCCTTTTTTTTCTGGGGCGGTAGAATGAAACGTTTGCATGAAGCCTTTCCCCCAATATTTTGGGATAGAATTCTTCTTAAAATGGGTCTCCTGTACCATGACAATATCTAGCCCCATGCGACCGTACTCCCCTAGGGCAATCCCCCTCATTCAGCCCCTGAATATTATGAGATGCTATGCATAAAGCCATTACTCACTACTTGTTCTGAGCGACACCCAAGAGATAGAGCTTCTAATGAGTAGGTTATCCGCTGAAAGCAGGTGACCTGAGGGGTGTTCTTCACTTGGACCTAATGATTCGTAGGGCTACACACCTGGCTAGAGTAAATAGATCAAGTATAGAGAGGGGGAGGGGAGAGAAAAAGAAGAGAAGCCGGAGGGAGGGAGGAAGGAGGCGTCTAAAGGAGGAAGCAAAAATAAATAAATATATATATATATATATATATATATATATATATTTATATTAAAGCAATGTATGAAAATAACCGTGTTGTACAATACAGTACGTAAATCTAACCGTATACAAGTAAGTAATTACGAAAGATATGTGTATAGTGTTTGTATGGGTATATTAAGTATATATCCAGAACAATATACAATTTACACTGAAATGAGGAGAGCAACTCGCTGTCCTCCTATAAACTATGGTGAAGCACCTGGAATCCTTGCAGAAAGATATCCAGGCGACTCGCCAAAACAAAAACCAAAATAAAGTAAAAATAGAAAAAGTTTACAAAATTAACCCACTGTGGGGCACAGCTTCAGAAACATAACATTAACAATTAAGTGACTATAACTATGCAGATGAAATCTAAACATTAGATAGCTTGAAGGGTCGAAATTTTTTTGTTTAGTATATTTATTTGGGCTAACTCTGTTCTTTTAGAGCATGCACCAATCTGAATGCATTTACCCCTTATCGCTGCTTTGTGTGCAGCCCAAACTCCATCTCTCTCTATCTCTCTCTACCTCACCGTCACCATTTAGATCAAAATAGTCTGTTATGGCGCTATGCATTTTATCTTTCTTGACTACGTCATTAAGATGAGCTGGATTAAGTGCCCACGAGGGGGAGCGCCCTTTAGGCAACTGGTCGTTGAAGGAAATACATACAACATCATGATCTGACCATGCAATGGGCCGGATTTCAGCATCCTGTAGGTTCGAAGCTAGCTGTTGCAATATTAAAATATAGTCGATGCGAGAATATGAGTTATGTCTAGCCGAGTAGTGAGTGTACTCCCTATCATTAAAATGGGTCATTCTCCATGCGTCAATCAAACCGTGGTTGTTAAGTAAGAGTTTGAAAGACTTTGTTGCGGTGGGAATAACCATCGGGTCTGAATAGCCCGATCTATCCTTTGCTTGGTCCAGGACCGAATTCATGTCTCCCCCAATAATCCATGTTGATTGTTGCCAGTCAGACATAATGTCTGAGATTTTATGAAAAAATGTAGCCTGTCCAACATTCGGGGTGTATATATTTAGCAGTGAAATCTGGCGTTCGTTAATAGTGCCCTGTACAAGGATGAATCTCCCTTCTGTGTCTCTGCGTGTGGATATGTGTTGGAAATTTAATCTCTTGTGTATTAAAATGGACACTCCCCTTTTTTTTCTGGGGCGGTAGAATGAAACGTTTGCATGAAGCCTTTCCCCCAATATTTTGGGATAGAATTCTTCTTAAAATGGGTCTCCTGTACCATGACAATATCTAGCCCCATGCGACCGTACTCCCCTAGGGCAATCCCCCTCATTCAGCCCCTGAATATTATGAGATGCTATGCATAAAGCCATTACTCACTACTTGTTCTGAGCGACACCCAAGAGATAGAGCTTCTAATGAGTAGGTTATCCGCTGAAAGCAGGTGACCTGAGGGGTGTTCTTCACTTGGACCTAATGATTCGTAGGGCTACACACCAGGCTAGAGTAAATAGATCAAGTATAGAGAGGGGGAGGGGAGAGAAAAAGAAGAGAAGCCGGAGGGAGGGAGGAAGGAGGCGTCTAAAGGAGGAAGCAAAAATAAATAAATATATATATATATATATATATATTTATATTAAAGCAATGTATGAAAATAACCGTGTTGTACAATACAGTACGTAAATCTAACCGTATACAAGTAAGTAATTACGAAAGATATGTGTATAGTGTTTGTATGGGTATATTAAGTATATATCCAGAACAATATACAATTTACACTGAAATGAGGAGAGCAACTCGCTGTCCTCCTATAAACTATGGTGAAGCACCTGGAATCCTTGCAGAAAGATATCCAGGCGACTCGCCAAAACAAAAACCAAAATAAAGTAAAAATAGAAAAAGTTTACAAAATTAACCCACTGTGGGGCACAGCTTCAGAAACATAACATTAACAATTAAGTGACTATAACTATGCAGATGAAATCTAAACATTAGATAGCTGCTGTAGAGGACCCTGAGCTAATATTAGAGTCGGCACCAGGTGAAAATAGATAAGATCAAACATATACATACACATACACATATCTACATACCCATATATATATCTGTATATACATACCTCCATCTATACATATCTACCCAGAAAACTAGGACTAGATTATCTCAACATTGTCGCTAAATTTAGCCTGGAGGCTGTGCCTTATGTAGATAAAGCTACAAAGTCCCTGTTCTACTGTCCACAGTTTTATAGGGTGTATTACGCATTGAGAAATCTTTTCCTTTTCCCTTTAGTTTTTTACCCTTCTAAATGTAAAAGATTATTACAGACTTAGGTTCTTTGTTGCAGCCTAGGGCGACTGTAGGGTCTGGCATCCAGGCGTTGGGCCGCTTCCCCTACTTCTGGTAAACGAATGTTCCAAGACGAGAGCAGCGCCATGCCCTCCTCCATTTCAAAAACTGGGTAAATTCTTCCATCTCTCACAATGCTCAATTTGAAAGGAAAGCCCCAGGTATACCTCCATCCTTGGGCCAAAACGATCTCCAGAAGAGGTTTGAATAATCTCCTCTTGTACAAAGTGGTCGGAGAAAGGTCAGCAAAAATGGTGGGCTGCCCACCTGCAATCTCTGGAATACCAGGTCTCGCAGCTTTCATAAAGAGCTCCTTAGTCGTGTAGTAATGAAATTTTGCAATAACATCTCTAGCTCTCTCTCCAGCAACAGGACGACCTGACAGTGCTCTGTGAATGCGGTCTATTCTGAAGGCTTCCTCTTCTAGGTTTGGCAGCAAAAGTTTGCAGAGATCCATCATATAATTTGGGAGATCTGTAATGGATTCTGGGAGGTTACGGATCCGAATATTTTGACGACGAGAGCGGTTTTCCAGGTCTTCTTGCACGTATTGGAGTTGGCTTTGTTCATCTCTTAAGGTTGACACTTCTTCTTTCAGTTGGGAGTGTGCTGCTAATAAGTCATGGTACCTCACTTCCAGGTCGGTCACTTTAGAATCAACCGCTTTTATTTCACCAGTAAGTTCTGCAGCCACTTTCTTGATTTCTCCAGTGATCTCAGTTCTAAAAGAGGAGATTAGATCTTTTAGATCCTGTATGTCTGCTTTCGTACTAGGAGCCGTGGATTCCATGGTAGCAATTGGAACCGTACATAAAATGTAGTTGTCAAAGTCCCTTCACCTTGAGTTGTGCCACCACACCGGAGTATGGGGTGCGTTTACATAGTGAGCATATTCTTATCCACTTGTGTCAGTAATATAGGCCGGTTAGGCATCCTCAAAAATATTGGTGTATTTTGAAAGTCTCTGATGATATATTCCTACAGGTCCACTAGGTGGCAGTGCAAAATAGTTTGGTTGCAGCAATTTGGTAGATACCAGTTTTGTCCACAAGATGGAGCTAATCACATAGATTTGCTGGAAAATAGCCTCCTGGCCACCAGGTGGCGACGTTATAATGTGCTATGCCTAGCACCGGCCAGAGAAAACTTTATTATTGTGCAGATAGTTGACTTTGATCCTCATGTACAGGGTTTCAATAGATACAAACTCTGAAGAGCTTTATGTTCATAAGGCGTGTAGTTTTTTATTTTTACTAATTTCTGTACACAAATTGGATTGGTGGCCAGGGTTGTCATGTAAAACATTCAATGCTGTACACTATTCAATCTTTGTGTAGGGGCTTAACCTACTGAGTTGATGTTTACCAGTTAGGCAGCTTTAGATTGTCCCTGTCAGGGGGTCTATCTCTGGGGCAGGTGATATGGTGTTTCTGCTATTGCTATTGAAATAAGCTCACCATTTCCTCCTAGCAGGCCTCCAGCAACTGTCCAGGTTAGGGCTTCAGGCTGGTCTCTCTCCTTCTACTGTCCCCTGTGGCCCCACTGTCCAGTTGTCCCTCATCCAGTCCACTTTGCCAGGGCTAGTGGAAGCACTGATATATTTATAAGCCTGGGCATGTAATTTTCGTAAGCTGCCACTTGGTGGTAGTGTTGAGCTGTCCTTTATACAGGGTGCAGTCAACACCAAACTTATACAACAGCCGCTCCCTTTATCTCATATAACATAAACAAGTTAAGATGATAAGGGATTGAGGAAAAAAATTCCTTGTCTTAAACAGTTCATTACATTTGGCTGTGGCAGTTTTGCTTCAATTGCTTTGCTGATTAGAGTCCAACACCAATTAGGATTTAATAAACAGAGCTTTTAATGATGGTTGCAAACACATGAGTTTCAGCCATGAGATGCTGTAAAGGTACAGTCCCTGGGGTGTGGGAGTACAACTTCACTTGCTCCTTATGATCCCAGATTGGTGTAGAAGTGTTTTTCTATGTCCACCAGTGTCTGTGTATAGTTGCAGGGCTATTGCTAGCTTTACCCTGTGTTTGCTTTCAGTAGTAACTGATATAGAGTGCTTGTTAGATTTCCTTCAAATATGAAGTGAAAAATTATATGTTGTGCTCCACTTTATATCTCCCATCAAGAGGTCCTTCCCTGGGTAGGTGAGCTGAGGTCTAGCTGGGGTAGGATGACATAAGAGGGTCCCCTTTCGGTTTAGACTCACCAGACACCTTCCCAATAGTTGTTGATTGTGTCCCATCCAGTATCTTTCAGTCCAGTAGATTAAAGTGAAGTCCAAAAGTTGCTGCACAGTGCCAGATCAATCCAGACTGTTCAGTCACTGCAACCTGGTCTTGTAGATCAAAAATATTTCAAATTGCTTGGTATTTTCATGTTGTTTTAAAGCCTTATTGCAGGGAGCTCTGTAATTGTGCTTCCTCTGTTTGCTGCTAGCCACACCTCCTCCCCATTCCCTAAAACATTTTGAGCAAACTGCTCTGGCTGAACTCCACACAGACGAAAAGCACAGCACACATCTCCATTGATTTTTGCCCTGACAATAAATTATAAGTTTGTGTGACACTCTGACAACAAATCTCTATCCTAATAAAAAAAAAAAAAACGTAAGAAATACTTATGGGTACCAAAGATCACTCCCAATCGTGACCATCGTGGCATGTTGAAATTTTAATTTCTCAGAAAAAGGACCCGCACTACTATTATATTTAAACCTACAATTAACTCCTATTACTCATGAGGGTCTATACAGACCCCCATGAGCCCCTAATTGACCCAATAAAGGCCCACAGGACCCTAATAACACCAAGTCTAAGCACTACACTATTCCATCCCCCAATAAACTAAGAAATTAAAATGATCCCCCTCACTACCTAATTAACCCCATCTATACCTAATGATTTACAGGGTGTATCCCATTCTGATTGTCTGAAATATAATTGACATCTATTTCAGCCAATCAGAACACTCCAATGCATTTGCGGAGGGAAGCTCTTCCTAAGAAGAGTTCCGTTAGTTTAAATTATTTCTGTTTTTATAGAGCGTCCTTTTTTTTTTTTTTTTTTTAGGGAGGGCTCTTCCCTAGCCCAGAAGATGAGGACATGGGCTTCAAATCAAGAAAGATGAGGACTGGACACTGCAATCAACATGGATAGCCCAACTAGTGCAGGGCAGAACTGGAGGGTAATTTTGGCCAGTTAAGTGCCATTATTAACCCTTTATTTTTTTACAGGTTGTATTTTATTTTTATTTTAAGTACTAAGCCGACCCGAGTATAAGCCGAGGGACCTATTTTACCACAAAATACTGGGAAAAATTAGTGACTCGAGTATAAGCCGAGGGTGGGAAATGTGCTGCCCCCTGTGTCCCTCTTGTGCCCTCTGTGTCCCCCTCTCTCTCTCCCCTGTGTCTCTTCCCCCGTGTCCCTCTCTCTCCCCTGTGTCCCCCTCTCTCTCCCCTGTGTCTCTTCCCCCCCTCTCCCTTCCCTGTGTCTCTTCCACTCCCTCCCGTATCACCCTCCTCAACCCCCCTCCTCAACCCCCTCCCTCATCCTCAACACCCTCCTCATCCCCCCTCCTCAACTCCCCATCCTCATCCTCAACCCACCCTCCTCATCCTAAACCACCCACCTCATCCTAAACCTCCCTCCTCATCCTAAACCACCCTCCTCATCCTAAACCACCCTCCTCATCCTAAACCACCCTCCTCATCCTCAACCTCCCTCCTCAACCTCAACCCCAACCCCCTCAAACCCAACCCCAATCCACTCCTCAACCCTCTCATCAACCTCAACCCCCTCATCAACCTCAAACCCACTACTCAACCCTCTCATCAACCTCCCCATTCCTCAACCTCAAACCCCCATCCTCAACCCCAAACCCCCATCCTCAACCCCCCTCTTCATCCCCCTTCCTCAACCTCCACCCCTCCTCAACCTCAACCCCCCATCCTCAGTCCCCCCCTTCCTCAGTCCCCCCATCCTCATCCTAAACCACCCTCCTCAGCCCCCCTCCTCAACCTCAACCCCCCATTCATAATCCTCAACCACCCATCCTCACCCTCAACCCCCCCATCCTCATCCTCACCCCCCCCATCCTCAACCTCACCCCCCCATCCTCATCCTAAACCCCCCTCCTCACTTTACCCCTCTAAATACCTCCCCCTCTCCCTTTCCCCTCACTTACCTCTATCTGCAGCTGCTCCTCCACGCTCCTTCCTGCGTATTGACCCGGCTAATGCTAATGACGTGGCGCGCATGTGACGTCACGTCATTAGCATATGCCGGGTCCTGACGCAGGAAGGAGCGTGGTGGAGCGGAGGAGCAGCTGCAGATAGAGGTAAGTGAGGGGAAAGGGAAGTTTGCAAGTTTTCAATTGTGTGTCCGTGTCTTGGAAACAAGCACTATGTGCATTTGATTATATGCTCAAAAACAGGGCCCTCCATTCTTTATAAGGTGTTAAGTTTGTTTTTTGCCATGTACTAAACCCCTGTACAGCGCTACGGAATATGTTGGCGCAATATAAATAAGGATAATAGTAATAATAAAGGGAGAGGGGGTGGTATTTGGAGGGGGTTGAGGATGAGGAGGGGGAAGGGAAAGAGACACGGAAAGGTTAGAGAGACACAGGAAGTTTAGAGAGACACGGGAAGGTTAGAGAGACACGGGAAGGTTAGAGACACGGGAAGGTTAGAGACACGGGAAGGTTAGAGAGACACGGGGGGGGGGGGGGGGGGAGTGACTCGAGTATAACCTGAGGGGGCCCTTTTCAGCCTTAAAAAAAGGGCTGAAAAACTCGGCTTATACTCAAGTATATACGATAAGTGTTTTTGTAGTATTTTTTATTTTTACTGTAATGTGTTTTTATTTTCAGTAAGTCTTTTTTTATTTCCTGTAATTAGTGGGTTAATTTTATTTAATTATGGAGGGTTAGTTATTTAGTTAGGGGAGGGGATTAGATGTTTAATTAGGGGGATAGGTAGTTTCATTAGCGGCATAGATAGTTAAATAGGGGATAGCTAGTTTAATTAGGGGGATAGATAGTTAATTAGGGGAGATAGGTAGTTATAAAGGGAGGATATGTATTTAATTAGGGGGATAGGTAGTTTAATTAGGGGGATAGTTAATTTCGGGGGATAGATAGTTAATTAGAGGAATAGGTAGTTTAATTAGAAGGGGTTAATAGTTAATTAGTTGGGTGTTAAATAGTTAATGGAGTGGTTAATTAGGTAGTGAAGTAACTGGGGGTTAATAAGGTATAGAGGAGGTTAATTAGGTATATATTGGGTTAATTCAGTATAGATTGGGTTAATTCGGTATAGTGGGGTTGATTAGGTAGAGAGGAGGTTCATTTTAATTAATTAGTTTTTTGGGGGTGGAATAGTGTAGTGCTTAGACTTGGTGTCATGAGGGTCCTGGTGTACCCTCATGGCACTTATAATGTTAATGTTAGGGGCCCAGATTGGTAACCCCCCCAGCAGTATTAGGTACCGCCGGGGGTACTTGTAGCACCTTTGTGGCGGCGTTAACCATTTAAAGGCCGCAGCATGGATGGACTTGTGCTGTGGTGGGGGTTAATGTTAGATGCCAGTGAGGAACCGATGGGGACTACCTGGCTTATGGGGGGAGGGGAGGGGTTAATAGGTGGCAGGGGTCTCAATCACGAATAACTGCAGCATGGGAGATTCATTTTAGGGGGTTGACTTTATCTTTTATATAGATGGGGCAATAAGGCAGTGACCAGGGTTAGGGGATGCCTGGGATTCCTTCCAGCTGGGATTTAAATGATGGAATCCCCCAGGGCATGACATTAGGGCTCTCTATTGGCTCTTAGAGCTGATTCTCATCCATAAAGCTTAGTTTGGGTGCCTCCTACACCGAAATCTCTTACTGACCATGTCAACATTTTCAGATGTGAGCCAAGTGCTCTAATGTAGGGGAGCAAAAGATCTACATACTGCTGTAAAAAGGCTCCTTTAGCCAATTTACAGCAGTCTACACTAACTTATGCCCCTATTCAACTGAGCAATTGTTAGTTAATGGAGCCTGTAAGGTAGCCCATAAACTGATTTGCTATTCAATTGGCATCTTTTAGCTACCCATAAATGATTTGCGGGTTACAAGCTGAAAATCCCTGCGATTGTCTCCACCCCAGCTAAGCCTTTGATCTTTCAAGCCCATAAATGTTACAATCGCGAATCGCTATTCAATTGCTACAATTCCTCAAGCCCACAATTGTCTTCACACCCGTAAATGGCAAATGTAGAAGAAAATCCTATGAGTACCAAATGGTACTCGCAAGGGAGTTAAAAATCTGATTGTAGAACTGTCACTGCAAAGAAAAAAAATTAATACTGCACTTTAAAAGATGAGGAAAGCGATGCAAGACATTAGAATTAATTGCACAAGAGTCTCAAGCTCGCAAATCAGCAACCAAAAATGATTTTTGTTACGTTTCATTTCCATGATATATCAATCTTGGTAATCAAGGAGTCAATACATATCAGGCCACCCACATGGACTAGAACATTTTCTTCATTCACTTTTAATAATTTTGTACATTGTTGTATTGCGAGTCTGATTGCATATCGGACTTCTAAACGCAAATTGATTGTGGTTTAACCTCCATGTTTTACTGACTTCATGATGACGGTCTCATTTATTATTAACTGTTTCTAAATCGGTAGTTACGGCCTTGCTTAATTGATCATGATCATGCTCTGAAATGCTGCTTAAGGATGTATGGTTTATGGTTTAGCTTTCGGCCAGGTAGCTGCAGGCTTGATCAATTGAATCACTCTGTAACTGTTGCAAAGGAATAGGGGCCTTAGAGTACCCAATTTAAATAGGGCTCTATGTCGGCCCATTACAAATAAAGGTTATTAATAATAATAATCCAACAAGTTTCTTCCAACTAGGGGAACTACATCAGGTGTACAAACTTTAATAAAATAAAAATTGAAAAAAAAAATGATGTTTCCTTCATACTTTGATCGTCATTGGTCAGTATTATTATTACTTTTATTTGTAACGCGACAACATATTCTGTAGCACTATACAGGGGAAAAGAAAAAGGAAAAATATAATTTTAACAAACTGCAGAAAATGGAGAGCCCTGTTTTGAGTATCAAGATGGATAATTTTCTTTGCTCTAAATTGTAATGTAATTATATACATTAATACGCACTTTAATATTATGTAAATAATTAAACATAAATTGATATATGCATGAACACATTTAGTAACAGATGACATGGTATTATATATATATATATATATATATATATATATATATATATATATTTATTAGAAACATAATTTACATAAATACTGGTAGTTTTAGATGTCACATTCCTGTTGTGTAGTTAGAAGCTCTATGTCCATTCATACTCTGTTATTACCTCATGAAATTGATGAACAGAAAACAAAATGGTCGATTACAGAGCAACATGCCTTTTATATAAAATATAATGCAATAGAGTTTGTTTTTTGTATTTTTTTACATTCTAAAAAGGTTTTGCCTATATTTAAGTGTTGGTATTTAAAAAAGTACATTTTACTATATAACCAAAGCGGTAGCTTGACTTTCATGCGCAGACAAATGCGCACAGACACATGTGCGAATCGACAAAAGCACGCCCGACAATAGTGTGCAGGAGTTAATGTAAGGACTTAGGGGTGTTAGGTTTAGGGGTCTTTGGGCGGGCTTAGGGGTGTTCGGTGTTAGGCATGGGTCTGAGGGGTTAGGGTTAGGCATGGGGTCTGAGTATTAGGTTAGAGGGGTTCGGCCCCTTAGGGGATAGATTCCACAACTTGCGCTCTTTTATCAATGCTCGTTTGCCACCCACATTTCACAGCATGCTACTGTTGGAGTGATTCTATCGCGGCCGACTTGTCGCCTTGCATTTGCCCTGCACCCTAAAGTCGGGGTTCCAACCAAAGCTGTTAATAAACAAACAGTTTCCTCAACATGGGAATACAGCAGGAAATAGAGCCACTACTCCAGACATCACCAAGGATGGATGGATTGACATACCCCATTATCTTTGCTTCTGCCAGTACAGAATTTCTATGATTTTCTTGCAGAGCCCAAAGACTGTATGAAGACGTCCACTTCCGATGATCATGCTGGAGAGCAGTTTAGATTAAATATACAGGCTGCTGACATTTCTGAGACACAAAAGCAAGTAGTACAGACTCCCACATAAAACCAAAGTAGAATGTATGCAGGAAAAGTAGGATGCTTGGTTGTGCTGGAAGAGGAATTAGCAATAGAAAAATAGAGATAATATGCTGCTCTAGAGTTAAACATCACCTAGAATAATGTATCCAGTTATGGAGATCTTTTCTCCAATAAGAAATGAATAAACTAGGAATGATTGCAACTAAAATAATACATGGCATTCATATGCATAGCTTAGCAGATAGAAAAAAGATGGGCGATAGAATAGAAACCTCCAAATACAACAAAGAATTTAATAAAGTTAAGGAGGGAACCATTTTCCAGAAAACGAAGAATGCAAGAACAAGTAGTCGCAACAAAGTTGGACGATTTAGGGTAGTGTGCTACTTTGTTTTACCCCACCAATTTCACTGGGAGGCTGTTCTACTTAACTACTACTTATCCACTACCTTTTATACAAAGTTAAGATACTTAAGAATGCCTGGGATACCCATAAGGCCATCAAAAGAATGGTCAGACTGGATAAGCCTTTTATGTTCTTATATGCTACAAAATAGGGTAAATAGGAAATTCTGGTATTCCACTGGTACAGCAACAAATGTATTATGTAAATGATGGGGCTTGTTCATGGCTGTGCATGGAGCAGCTTCTGGGCTCACACACAGAGCCTGGAGGAATAGTGTGCACTAAAACACCCCCCTGTGATTTACATACAATCCCCCTAGAGTGAGACATGAACAGGAATGCTTGATCAGAGCTGCAAATTGAGTCACATGGAAAACTATTAAATGGTTTACAACAAGTTAAATTATTTTAATAATATGCTCAATTCGCCTTCTTTGGCATAATACATTCACTTTAATATAGTGGTCCTTTAAGAAGGTCATCGAGAAATGTTAGGAGATTGGTTTTTGAGAATATTTATGGGGTTCCACAGCAGAAATTTGGGGATCATGAGGATCCATAAATAGTTTTGTTTCTCAAATTACGTTCCGTGGCTGAAATGATTTGCGAAACACTGGAAAGAGAGTATGGAAAATTGTGTGAAGGCAAGCCAGCTCATGTAGTATTGTACAATAATAACAACAATATGACAGCCTGTGGACACAAACATAATTTTTATTTATCTTGAAGACATTGCTCTCTAAAATTACCATCGGCAATACGTGCAGATCCAGTGTACAATGTATGGAACACACTTCCTTGTTCAGACATAAGACAAGTGACAGACAATGATTCACACTATAACATTAAGATCATATTAATAATAACACAAAACTGAGGCACTTCTGCTTCGATCTTTGATTAGTCTATAACATTGCTTAGTCCAACAAATAAATAGATAGTCCATTTGGAAAGTAAAGCTATAAGGTCTACTGTTAGAAGACTTCAAGATTATTATTACTTTTTACATAGTAGTTCTGTCCATTAAAAAGAACTCCCAAGTTATCACGCTATCACAATGGAACAACACCAGTAGAGAGGGCTTCTTGTGCTCCTACTTAGGACAATGCAACAGCAGACATGTAATACAATTTCATTACATTTTTAACTGTTGCCGCTACTGGTTTTAAAATAAAGTCTTACATGGAAAGAACCTGTATTTTCCATTAAACAAGATAGTATTTGAAATATATCTCTGGAGGCTAATCCATTACAAAGCAAAACTTTCAAAGCTATCGTAGTGAACGTTAACACTGCAACCTTTTTTTTTTTTCTCTTGTTAAATGAATGTCAAGAAGACGGCTCATCTGTAAGCAGAGTCTCAAGCAGATTGCACTGTATAAGACGTCTCTACAAGCAAAGGGTCAATAAGAATACATTGTACATTGAGGTTTATTTGCTTTGCATTACTGCTATGTAATAAAAAAAAGTATTCTGATTCTTCTGGTTTTATATTCAAGTATAATAACACAAGATGTGTTAAGCGTAAGTTAACTTTGCCCACAACTGAATTATCACGTGGTATGAGAATATGTTGCAATTTTACATCAAATACTCCATTACAGAAATATGATACTATATCAAGATCTCATTCATGGGGAAAATGCATATGTATGGTGTTTGGCTCAGAGATTTATGAACATTTTATTTCACATTTTTTTGCATTTATGGTAATTATTTTCTGTTGGGGCTTTAAAATCAATATAAAAGCTACTACCCAAGGTTGCCTTAAACCAGGTGACCACGGTCAAGAGCTGAACACAATACTTCATGTGTTTTTACTGTAATAAACCAGACCTTGTAAGTTATTTTGTGGTTGCTCCAATTCATCACACAAGTCCAACCAAAGCCTGTTAGTAGAAAGAAGTAACCAATCAGCGAAACCACAATGTTTAACAGTGGTGGATATTCCATTCAAGTGTGCTGGTGAATGGACTTTCGTGTGCTTCATGTGATTAGCTGGCGGTAGAATATTATTACCACGAAAATGTCAATTTGTCCTCTGAAAAAAATTATTTCCAGAGGGTCATATTCAAGGTGACAATAATGTTTTCTTTTTTTTTTTATTATTGAACGTGTTTAAACACCGGTGCTAAAAGGCACTATTTGTTGAGTTTGTTTAGCTTTTTTGTTAAAATGCTTGACCACGTATGCCTCAAAGACACATTTAGCCCAAGACTAATACCAAAAGGTAACAAGGCAAATGTATGTTAATTAATTTACCATTAGAAGTCTTTCTCCCGGGTTGGTATTGAGAGACATCTTCTCCTTATGGTCATTATTGTGCAAGTAATTACTCTTCAGTGATTTAAATTTGTGAATAGTTGTTAAGAGGACCAAGCTTTTTTAATGTCTGGGTAAATGAAACAAAGGTGTAATTGTCACACTGATCAAGCTTTACACGTCTTGCCAATTTGGGGACAATACCACGCAAAGAACGAAGACCCATTCTCTGCTCCTCATACCAGACCTTTTCCATCCCACTGACTTCTTTTCGCGCAGTCAAATAAAAGGGCGAATTAGCATCAATTTGTGAAGGTGGACGGTAGGCATACATGTACTTATATAGCAGACAATAAGGACAACGCTTGTGCCCCTTTGAGTGCTCATGGTATATCTGTCCATAACACATCTTGTTTGGATTAGCTTGCTTGTCTCGTTTTACACTGTCTGTTCTAGCAAAGAATGGTCTATTGTTTGAATCTTTGAGCAATTCAATATCACCATACATGAGGTCTGCATGCTCCTGTAAAGTCCTCATGTTTAGGAACTGACTGTTGTACTTCACCACTGCAGACAATAATGGCACTGGGCCATCATCACCTAGACATCCAGTTCTCCACATTTCCTCCTCATCTGATAGAGAGAAGTAGACTATGTGACGGGATCGAGATCCTGACATACCAGCTTTGTTCAGCATCCTCAATTTCTCTTTGAGCTTCTGGGAAGAGGAATTAAAAACATTACTTGTGATAGAAAAGCCAGCTCCAGCATTCTTCAAGATGCGATCCAATCCTCTGCGTATAGCATGGAGTGATGTGGCCAAAAAGTCTGAGCCATCAGTTTTCTTCACTGTCACATAGAAGTCCTCCAAAAGTTCATTTAGTTTAACAGCAGGAACCTTCAAAAGAAATTAAAAAAATATATACATTTCAGTCAAATGCAAATATATATATATATATATATATATATATATATATATATATATATATATATATATATTAATATATTATTTATATTGCCTCAGCCCACTGCATATTGGGAGTCAAAAAGAAAAATTGTACTTAAATATTAATTTCTGCAGGGATCAAAGACAAAAATATAAATTGTGTTTGGTTATTTATTTACTTACTATCTAAAAACATGTTGGCCATTATCAATATTAGCTATTACAAAGCCCACATAGAAACTCAATACAGGGACCCGTAAATATAATTGTATCTTATTTAACAAAACTTCTCTAAAAATTGCCTGTGGCTTAATTTTCTGGGCAATACACTTGGTACAAGTTGGTAGTAAGTAGTGCATATTTTTTTTAAATAAACCACACCAATGCCTTTATGTTTGCTCCAATTTTTTAAAAACAGCTTTTCCATTTTTACTTCAATTCTGTCTGGTTTTCAATGAGACTTTAACCAGTTAACATTGTGTACCCCGAAACAATACTTTGCCCAAGTCATTTAAGGTTCTTTGAGGCATGCCTAAAACATCAAGTATCTGAGGGTTTGTCAACATTTCAAATAATTTATCTGCATAATACTTGAAAGGACAGTTCCTAATATACTATTAAACCAAAGATGATCACAAACAAAGCCTGGTCAGGTATGTCTCATTTACATCTACAACTAGAGGATTTACATTGATGACGTGTTGGACATGGTCTGAACATACAAATTAATTTAATATTTGCTATACTAAGGAAATTACGCATGCAGAATACATTATCCTGGTCTTAAACTTTATGGTGGGTATAGTTAACAACCCGTTTTAAAATGTTCCTTTTTTGCAGTCCTAAAATATAAAATAAAATAAAATGAGACTTTATCCAGTGTTATTCAAAAATTGCACCGTGCAACATCCAAGTATAAAAAGAAAGCAAACGGAAAATGGGTAGATAAGATAAAACCCCATGGAGTTAGTGCTATAGCTATAAATACTACCTTGAGTACGTTTGGAGAAATCTCCACCAACTTTGATCACCTTACAGAATAGGTCAAGCACAGTCACACTGAGTGGTGACCAATCACGGACTGTCCTTTTCAAGTTGTTCTAAAGAGGTTCAATTGTAGTTTAGGTTAGGACATAGACTAGGCTACTCAAAGACATTCCCCTTCCTGTTCTTCAGCCATTATATAGTTGTCACTCCCATTTTCAACATCCTGGCTGAGGGATGCAGTTTTTCTTCATTTTGCTCTATACATCTTCATTTCTATCTTGATAATTGCACTATTCTATACGTAGGAATAGTGTTCTTTGGATGGTAAGATGTCCCGAATGTACTATTTTGCATTTTGGCCAAATATTCGTTTTTTGTCTCTTCTGACAATAGCACCTTTTGCCACTTGGCCACAGAAGCTTTAAGGTGCATTTTAGTAAAACATAAACTAGACTTTATGCGGCTTTTTTGAAGGGCTGGCTTTTTTTTTTCTTACCACCCTGCATACAGGTTAGATTTGTGGAGTGTTTGTGATGACCCCAATGACCAGTCTCTGCCATAAAGGCCTATAACTCCTTCAAAGTTGCAATTAGCCTCTTGGTATCCTCTCTGATCAGTTTTCTTCTTCCTTGTTTATTGAGTTTGGCCTTATCTAAGCAAGGTCTGGATGGTGTCCTACACCTTTTAATGACAGTATTGGTTGTGCTCCATGGGTTGCCTAAAACATTTGAAATCTTATATACCCATCTCCTGACTTGTGCATGTTCACAACTTTATATCAAGGTTCTTTTGGAGGCATATTTTAGCCCATAGACTAGTTTCCTTTGAGTTGCACTTTCAAACAGTAAAATCCTGTAAAATAGCTGTTTTTATTCTGAACTAATCTGATTATAGTGGGGAGCAATTTATTCTGTTGTCCGATTGGTAAGTTATTGAGATATACTTCAGCACTTTTACAAATGCAATCATGGGAGGCGGTCTTCACTTATCCAAATAAAGTATTTTACTGTTATAATATTCATTATTTTTCAGAATGTTTTAGAATTTATTTTCACTTGGATTAATATAAATACAAATGGAACAAACCTAAATTGCATTTGTTTTTATTTTAAACACCTATAACTACTTCAAAGTCAGACTACAAAAAAAATCAAATTTTGAAAGAGGGTGCAACTTCTTTATCAAGATGTAAAAGATGATACTTAAAAAGTGACAATTTATAAAGTTATACATATTTTCCATTATGTTTGATTAAATAATCCTGTATCAATATCTAATTCAACATATTAAATATGTAACAGAAAATAACATAGGCTTCTTAAAATATAACATAAAAAATGTAACTCAATATCTCATGATTCCATTATTAACATTATAAAATTTCCTTTTAAAAAAAAAACAAAAAAAAACTTGTTAATATAAGCGTTAAGTAGTCTTGTTTTAGTTTTATTTTCTTTTTTTTATTGGCCTGAAAAAATATTTGATTTTTTTTTTTAAATTGCAGCATTTGCAAATTTAGTTATAAAAAGATTAATTTTCATCAAATTTTACCAAGCAATGATAAAAAGTGTCATAAAAATAATGTGAAAATATAAGAAAATTTAAAAAAAATAAATGATGTACCGCTGTGTGAGTTTTCTTTTTTTTTTTTTCTCAAACGAATCTCTCAAAGCAGAAAAAGAGTGATTCAAATGTTGAACTGATTTGCCCATTAGCCAATTAACAGTAACTTAGATGTACGACTCATACATGTATGCCAATTAACTCTATAGACATATGTATTCTCTGTGCATTTCCTGTTAGTTTCCATTAAGTTTAATCAGGTTTCACTTAATATTTTTTTAAACAAAAGACAACTTTGTTAGCTTTTAAATACATTAAAAATAAGAATTGTGTGTCATGTCCTTTTAAATAGATTGAAAATGCCACCGATTTAAGACAGCGTCATAAAAGCTTGATGGAAAATACATAATTATAATAATAAGTTCTCAGTCTGTGCCATGTAGATGATCAAGTACACAAAGAGGAGAATCCAATGTGACAAAAGAGTTTTGCAACTGTGGATCCAGAGTCCTGGTTATCTTTGATTTGAATAATTCCTTAACTTCAATTTCTTTGAGACTACCTATAGGTATTTATTAATATTTTAGATGTTTAATTTGATGTTTTCTGTCTGGACTAAGTTCTCCTGTTTAAAAATTAATTCTCTGCCTTCATTTTATAGTAGTGGTTCCGAAAAAGTGGACCACTAGTGGTATGGGAATATCATTCAGATGGTTCTCGTAACGAAGTATAAAAGATAATAAAATATCAGAAGGGCAAATATATAATTTAAGTTTTCATTATAAGTGCACCTACTGTTCTTTAGTATATAGCACAATACATTCTTACTGGTAAAAAAAAAAAAAAAAAAAAAGATTATTAAGTGATCTGCGAAAATCCTTGGCAACTATCAAGTGGTCCATTGGACTATATTATCAAGTAAATATAGTAAAAATGTGTTATCTTTTTTATGGGCTATGTCCATTTTCTAAATCAATGTTATAATATTTACATTATTTTAAATGATAACAATGTCCTGTTATATGTTCCTGTTGTTGATGTGAAAGTGATTAGAGACTAGCAAATCTTTAGGGTAATGAAATCTCTGTCAAATAAGTTTTTTTTCGCCAAGACTACTAAAATCCTTTTGTTTTCTCTGGGACCAACACTACAGTGTGTACTTTGAGTTCATCTGAAGCCCTACTCACCTTAGTGAAGTCCATGCAGTCCTTGAGTCCCCTGGTCATGCACCAGTACCTCCACACATTGAGAGCATACAGGGTAGCCTTGGTAGTGTTGGAGCTTACAGCACTGATGCACAAGTCTTTCAAGTCATCATGAAAATGAAACATGGGAAATCTGTTGAGCTTGGTTGAATATGCTGGGAAAAAAAGAAAAGTTTTATGTCAATTCTCTCCATGAAGGACAAGAAGCTCACATGAAAAACTGTGTCCCTATTACTATACCTGTCAGGTAGAGAGAGAGGGTGGTACAGTGTTGGCCAGTAGAAATACAAATAAATATAAATAACAAGTGGTACAAAGATGATAAAAAGACTGCACATTCAGGACATGCCTTCTTCAGACTTACTGTTGGTTCACCCAAATAATGTAGCATTTTTTCTATGGGACATGTAGAGTACAGAATTCATGTTAATTAAATCAAAGTTTCTATTATTAATTATGTAATCTCACAGATATATTACTACATGTGCTATCCCTACAATCAGTATTCTTCTGATCGTTATCGTTCTATTAAAGGTCACTAAAAGTGTAAATTTTCCAGTACTTACGGCAGCATCTCATCTACATATAAATATGCAGATAGGAGATATTTATAAACCCATGAGTTGTATTCAACACTTGAAATTTCATTGGCAGGACCCATCTTTAATGAGGTAAGTATTAAAATACAATAAACTATCTTAATGAAGCACTTTTCTACGTGTGTGTGTATGTGTATATATATATATATACACATATATATATATATATATATATATATATACACATATATATATATATATACACATATATATATATATATATATATATATATACACACATACATACACACATATAAAAACCAAATAATACATTAATAAGCACATTTGTATGTCTAAAAGGCGTGTCATGCAAATGAGAATACAATGTACCTCACTCGTTTAATCCCAAAATAGCAATTTTATACATTGCTCCATTAAAGCATATGCCCACGTATTAAACAGATTTTAGGCAAAGCACCGGGATGGATTTTGCACAAACCAAGAATCACTCATATTTTTGGATTAAAAGAGTGAGGTACATTGTATGGCCCTTAAAGTAATGTCAATTTCAAAACAATTATTGCATAAAAATAGTTTTCACTTTAATATACATTTTCTACATTATAGAGATGTGGGAGGGTGGGCATTGTTGTCTTCTGTGTGCTTTATTTTCTTATGTGTTTCTTTCTCTCTGTAATACAGAGCGATTGTAAATCTTAAAAATCTGCTGTATGTTCACTGGATTTGATTCATAACATCCTGTGGGACCACAGCGTTTCTTTAAAGTACCAGAGAGGCCTAAACTTGCTTATATCGGTGGTTGTGTTTTAGTGGAAATGGGTGGGGTTATAGCTCTGCATGCTACTACAATAGAAAATTTAATATAAATCCTCAATAATTTAGTATGCAGAGTTAGAGCTTAACAATAAAATGACAATATTGAGAATACACAAACTTCAAAAGATCTCTAAGAAATGGCTCCTTTATAATGCTAGAAATGATCAAGTACATCTATAGAGTATACAAATGAAAGGAAAGAGAAAATCATTCTACACTTACATGCCTTTGGCGCTCATCGTGTGGCTTGCAATGAGCGCCTTTGGCGCTCATTGCGAGCCTCTTGGTGTATTTTTGGTTATCAGAGCTCCTTTGGCACTAAATGCAAGGTTTGCGCTGATGGCCTTTTGGCGCGCATTGCGAGCCTCTCCCCTGGTGTTGTTGTGCTCCTCTAAACACTGTTGGTGCTCTTTGTGAGGCGCGCTGAGCGCCTTTAGCGCTTATTGTGATCCTGTTGTCTATTTCTTTTTTTTTTTCTGTGTATGTATTTTGTAATGTTAATTTATTAAATACTAAAATTCTCTCGCTTAGGGGATTTTCAAGTGGTGAAAGTTTTTAAATTGGATTTAAATTGGCGTGTAACCTATTCCCAGACGTCCTGGATGTCCCCCCTTGCTGTGTGTGTATTTTTTTTATTTTGTTTTTCGATGTGCGTGGTTCGTCTGTTAAGTTCGTATTTATGCGGTTTCCTTTTGTAAGTAAGTGTTACGGGACGTAATTTTTTAAAGGCAATTTTTTTTCAAAGTGCTACGGGTCTTGCACTGTGAATTGCGTATTTGAGTTTTGTGTTGAGGTGTAGTTCCGCGGGTTGTATGTATGATGCGCAAGTCGTGCAGGATCATAGGGATGAGCGCCTATGGCGCTCATCTCCACCAGCGCAGTGAGTGCCTTAGGCACTCCCTGCCTAAGCCCTACGCGGTCGAAGGGATGAGCGCCTATGGTGCTCATTTCCACCACCGCAGTTAGCGCCTTCGGTGAGTGCCAACGAGCCTGCAGTTTTAACGTTGCGTTACCAACAGATTTGGCATGGTCGCGGTGCAGAGAACTAAATATGCGATTTGAGCAATATAGCACCCATGCGTCAGTGTTATAGATGGTGTAAGTAAGTGCATCTTGCCGAACACTTTGATTTACCCAAAGACCATATTCTAGCATTTCTCACAATAAGACATATCATATTGCTGGATTTGCAGGGGGCTTATTATCAACTGATGTCCTATTGCGCGGTCAAGTTGGGTAAGGAACAAAATATTTTTTAAAATAACCTACACTCACATTATCCCCCAATTCCTATCAATCACAATCATAAATCATCAGGATCGAGTTATACTAAATCTAACTATTGGAATAGCTTTGGGTCCTATTATAGGGTAAGGGTCCATAACTACTAGCAGCAGCCTGGGGTAAAGGGGGACTCTTAATTCATTAAGGCAGGTTAGAAAAAAAAATGTTTTCTTTGGTGGCTTATTTCCACAACAGACACCTGCCAGATATATGTGAATATATAATATATATGTGTGGTCAGAGCTAAGATATAATTATTCATATGATGCAGCATATGGTTATGATAAAGTATGGTGTATCAATAAGATGGGTTCTCTGGTGGTCCAATGGTTAGGATTTGGTGCTTTCACTGCTGTAACCTGGGTTTGATTCCAGTCAGGGAACACCACCCTGAAGCCATGCAGGGTTGGGCCTGGTTGGTACTTGGATGGGAGACCACCTAGGAATACCAGGAGCTATGGCCCACTGGAGAAACAAAATGGCAACCCAGTCCAGTATATTTGCCATGAATACCAAGTGGATCAGCATGGTGTGTTATGATCCATGAGGTCACGGAGAGTTAGACACAACTGAACAATAGCAAACACACACAATAATATATATATGTTATTACAATGATATGGTCAGTTGTTATAATATGGTTTATCGTGATGGTATGGCTTATCTTTTTATCTTAGAGAGATGTTGTGAGTGGGCCGCAAAATAGTCAGAATTATATTTTTGTAATCAGGTTTTTGTGTGACTTGATAACCTTACATAATACTGCTATATGATATATTAATTATATTATTATGATATATCGATATATATTTTATTAGTCACAGCCTATGTTCCATGTCCGTGGGTATTTGTCAATGCACCACACAGAAGAATATAGCACGATTATAGTTTTGTGTAAAATCAATATTTCATGTCTCCATGTAATAAACTACTGAGCATTACACAGCAGTATATATTAAGTTGGATCATGAAAGATGTAACTCTAAAATTATAATGTTGAAATTACGATTCAATCACATGTACTAGAATCAAAATACTTTGGGCCTCATTCTATTATCGGCCGTAAATCGGCCGTAAGGCTGCGATTCCTTGCGGGGGTTCTGTTAGCTCGCGATTCTATTATACGGCCCCGCAAGGATCTCATCTTACGGCCGGCCGCATATCTTGGAACCGGCCGTAAGCTCAGAAATCTAAAAACGCAAAAATAAATTCAAGCCTGCACTGTACAGCTCTGTAAATGCTAGGGATCATATTGGGGGACTCTCAAGCTTGCACATCAGCCCAAACCCGAGTTCAAATTAACGGTTTATTTTCCGGCTGCGGCGTGGGTGTGTCTGAGGTGCTCCAAGCACACTGGACTTTTTACATGGATATTTTACGGATATTAAAAATAAAATATTTTACGGATTTGAGTACAGGATAATTATGTGCTATTTTTTCTAACACCTAAAATCCCTTTATAGTCTTCTCAAAGTGCAGGATGGCTTTATTTGAGCTATTTTATGTGCTTAATTGGTGCTAGCGAGACCTCTTTCCTGCAAGTAAGCTGCGGCTCGTTTTTAGCCTTGCAGAGAGGTTTCCCGGAGCAATTGAATTGCAAAACTCTTGCGGCCGTTTTAGATCAAAGGCTTTCCTCTGGCGCGAGCGGCCGCAAGAGATAGCAAGGCACCGGCCGCAAGCCTGCCGGAATCCCCGGCCGTAAGGGAATAGAATGGCAGAATAGCTTGCGGCCGGTCCTTGCGGCCCCGCAACGGCTGCGGCCGCTAATAGAATGAGGCCCTTAATATTTAAAAAAAGAATTTGCTTTTAAATATAATTTTACCAGGTTCTGGAGGAACCTCAAAATATTGGGTAAAATGTACTAACAGTCAAAGTGTCTATTAGAGAACCTCTCCATTCAAATCCTTTCCTAAGAGTTCTCCAACCTTCACACTTTAGTATAGGGGTGTATAACTACAATCCTCCATTGTAACCAACCATAACAGATTCTCCTCAGAGAATTACACAACAGTATAAATTAGTGTGATCATGAATGATGTAACCCTGAAATACGTATGGCGGTTTTATACACAGGGTATTCTATGACAGGGTGTGAATCGGTCTAATGCCCAGCGGAAGGATAGTTATTCCGTGACCAGGAAAAATTTAAATATGGCAGAACCAAGATTTTTTTTTTTTAACTAAATGTTTTATTTGAAAAAACTTGATGAAAATCAAAGTCAGAATATTGACATTTGAGTGAGCATGTTTTACTGGTATTGTCTAGTAATCCTCCATATTATCGTACAGGATACACTTGTCTGCAGTGTTAGCGATATGGAGAATGCGTGCCCACTGTGTTTGAAAGGAGGCTTGACTGCTCTACATCTTCCTTAAAAGGGTCTCAGTTACCCCAAAAATCAAATTGTTCTTTTAGAGTTCTTATCAAAGAACATGAACATTTCCTATACACTGTACTAAACATTTTGGAAAGATATTCACCAATGTTTGTGCTGCATTATTTTGCAAGTATCCGGCTAGAAAATACAAATTAGCTGTTTTTTATGTTCTAATCAGCAATACACTGTTTGTTTTTTTTACAAACTTATAAAAAAGCTGTTATTATGCAGTGGACTCACCAAGTAAAATGAGCTGCGTGGCTCAGGGTGCATTATCTTTCTAATGTGTGCTTGGCTCAGGGTGCATTATTATATTAGCATGATAATGCACCCTGAGCCACGCACATTAGCATGATAATGCACCCAGAGCCACGCACATTAGCATGATAATGCACCCCGAGCCACGCACACATTAGCATGATAATGCACCCTGAGCCACGCACACATTAGCATGATAATGCACCCTGAGCCACGCACACATTAGCATGATAATGCACCCTGAGCCACGCACACATTAGCATGATAATGCACCCTGAGCCACGCACACATTAGCACGATAATGCACCCTGAGCCACGCACACATTAGCACGATAATGCACCCTGAGCCACGCACATTAGCATGATAATGCACCCTGAGCCACGCACATTAGCATGATAATGCACCGAGCCAAGCACATTAGTATGATAATGCACAGAGCCATGCACATTAGCATGATAATGCACCGAGCCATGCACATTAGCATGATAATGCACCCTGAGCCACGCACATTAGCATGATAATGCACCCTGAGCCACGCACATTAGCATGATAATGCACCGAGCCATGCACATTAGCATGATAATGCACCCTGAGCCACACATTTACATTATAATGCAGCACAAACATATTTCAAGAATAAGTTATTGCAGAGAAAGACAGCTAGTACTATCTATAGCTTGTTTTAATGATTAAGCACCTCTATTTTTATTGTTGCTTAAGAAAGAAAATGTGCTTGGGTGACGGAGTTCCTTCAACTTGATGAACCATAAACAACAAACTCTTTATAAAGGCTGCAGAATGCATTTGGTTGTACACTGTGGGAAAGAAGTAAAAGTAGATTAATGTGGAAGAAAGAAATGCTCTCCTACACAATAAACAGGCTGGGGATCGAATGACAAATGTCCGAGTGCCCGTGGTACCGGTTGCCCACCATTGCCGTGCATTATCTCAATATACCAAATACATTCTACTGTACCTGAACTGGTTGACAAAATGAAACTAAATTTGATATAATAAAGAAGAGCAGATGACTGTGTGGCATGAAGATTGGAAAAGTCCTGTAATCTTTATGTCAAGGAAATATTTTAAACACTCTCCTGTGTAAAAGCAGTGTAGAAAATGAGGAAGTTCTGTGCTCCTTTTAAAAGGATACTCGTCAAATGTGGTATTTAATGCATATTGATGAGCAAAAATTGCTTTGCAGCTCAACATATTTGTCGCTCTTGCCAAGGCCTGTATAAGTCAGTCTATTTACCTTATTCCTTATGGGAACTCCTTATCGTTTTTGATGTATTTTAGACAAAATCTTACTTTTAGCTGTCTCTGTGTCTAGGGGCTTCCATAATGAGCCTCTTTGCTTGTTGGGCAGGTTGCACTGGGCCATTCTATTTTGCAGTGGTGATTGGGGATGTGTGGACTCATTGGTGAGTGAGTTGATCTGTTAGCACTTGACAATACCTTCATACCCCATACATGCTCAGAAGCAGCGAGTTGCACTCCAGTGTCAAAATCCTGCTTTATACACCCCTACCTCATAAACTTAAAAGGAAAACATGCGTGCCAACCTCTAGACACAAGCAAAAACGATTATCCCGCAGTACACCACAATGACAGTGTCACTCACCAGACACATACAACCACCAGGGATTATTTGTCTATTGCCCCAACTAGTAAAGCACACACAGACTACAGTAGCACTCTGTAGGAGCCATTTATTTCAGATGAATACTGAAAACCTTCATTATACAGTACATATTGCTTCTCTGGTTACAGTCGAAGACTACATTTTTTATTTCTGTGTCTAAACATTACATTATATTGAACACAAGAAAAGATATTGACTGAAGACTATGGTGTAATTATAACCTAGAATTACCATACATAAGATTCTAAGAGAGGTTTTGAAAATAGATTAATTTTAACTATTACGCATCCTGTAAAGGAACAGATTGTGTGAAAATCTTTACAAAAACGGTCACATATTGTATTTTTCTTCTCCAGATATCCAAAAATGCTCAGAATTCTTCTCACATAAGAGAAATCATTATTTTAAAGAGAGACACAGAAAATATCTCAATTGTCTTAAAAGTCTAAGATATAGGTCAAGATGTGTATCTTTGTTATTAAGCATGAAATCTATCTTGCAATGTAGGATTTCATGCACTCAAAATCTTTCCCAGATACTGATTGGTGTAAACTCTACCGTATAACGTCTTTAAAAGACCACAGAGATCTGGGAAAAACTTCACCTTTTTATGTATGTAACAAACTAACATTAGCAGCTATGTATGCCATGAGTAATAAAGCATTTTCAGTGAATATCTTAATTTTAGCAGACATTGCTTGTGTATAGAGCTTTCCGTATGATTCTACTGGGAGTTGCATTTCCATTTAATCCTATTGTCATGTTCTATAACATTATGACATCCTTTTAGTAGTACTGAATACAGAACTTATCTGCATCTAATGTCCTTCCCAGGTGACTAGTCTGCAAAACACTCTATTTAAATAAGTTGATAATTAAAATATATATAAATTTAAAGGTTGTTTTCATTTATTTTTTTCTTACTTTTTTTTATTTATTAAAAAAACATGCTATAAATATGGCTCTTTAAATCATAAATGCACAGGTGAAACACAAGAAAACATTGTTTTTTGTATTTTGACCTATATTTTAACTGCATAACACAACTGGAACATTTTCAATGATCACTTAATATCATCAAAATACGTCATCATTAAAGTAAAAAATACTGCAACAATCTAACCATATTAAAAAAACAAACAAACACAGAAGACTTTGACATGTTTAAGTGCTTTAACAGGCCAGGATACCAGTGCTCACCCAATGTTTTGATCACCAATCTGAGATCAAACGCCTAACACAGCTTCGGGGGTCATAACCTAGATGGGCGTCCAAGCCAAAATAAATGTAATAAGGGTTTAACTGGTGCATATGGGGCCTCAGGTAAAGGGTCATATACATTACAGGGCTAGGTATCAGATAGTAATATGTATGACCACAGAATAACATAGGAATGGAGAGATGATAAACTACTTCACCCTTTTTATTATTATTATCCAATATTTGTAACGTGCCAACATATTCCGTAGAGCTATACAGGGGTTAAATACAAATAAATAATACAATATTAACAAGTGGAGGTCCCTGTATTTAGTAAAAGGGTGTCTAACTCGAGGCCAATGTCAGGCCAGGATGTCGGCATCTCTCTGCGCAGGTGCAGCGGGCTCAGTTATGATGATGGTAACTGTTGCAATCGAGCGGATTCTGTAATATGCAGCCCTCAAGGACTGGCGTTAAACAGCCATGCTTTAATAGACACCATAATTACATTTATTATAGGGAAATACAGTGGTAAAAGTAATATGGAAAATATTACTGGGTATTACAGTTATTATGAGACAGGTTTAGCATAGAGATCGCTCCAACTTGAAGAAGTGGTTCCATATTATAATTTTGGAATGGGACAGATACATCTCACCTTAGTAAATATTGCCCAAATGCTCTTCCTTGTGTCTCGAAGGGACTGCCTTCTTCAGATTTTTCATCATTAGCTTTAATTACAGATTTTTTTAAATATTTTTTCTGAGCTACTGAACATTTCTTTTTTTTTTTACACTTTGCAAAAGGCATTTTAGTCTTTGGCTCCATATCTGACATTATCCTCAAATCAGACACTAGATATGTTATGGTGGTCAAAAAGGGTAGTGAAAACCCCTCCACTGTAAACCAGGAAAGACACTTACATGTCTCACACAGGCCAGGAGACTTGTTTTCCCTCAGAAGTTCTCAGTATTTCCACGGTAGCTAAGGATTCTGGGTAGTGACATGCAAATGAAGCTCACAACGTACCATCTTTTTGCCTCGGACGCACTAACATGGTAATCCATTTACAACTATGGGCCTTGTTCTCTGGCAGGTATAGGTCATTTATTTTATTTTAAAAAAAACAGGGAAACGGAAAAAGTGTTTGTTTGCAGATCTAAACATCATTTTATTAACAAGTGCTTAAAAGCTCTGTTTTCGCTCAAACCTTCCAAACAGTCCATGAAAAGGTCTGCCCTCCAAGCTCATGCATACAATGTTTCTATTGCCAAGAGATGTACTAAAAACTGTTTTCCCAAAAACACAACTTTGTTTTTTTTTGTTTTTAATATCACTCAGAGATTAGTAAATCTAGTACCAATAGAAACACTGTATGCTTGCGCTGTGGGTGCAGACCTTTACAGGGACTGTTAGGAAGATTTGAGTGAAAACCGATCTTTTATGCACTTGTTAATAAATGATGTTTAGATATGAACTCAAGTCACTAGTAGTTTAGAGTATTATTACAAAACAGGGTAACTTCCATTAACCTTTAAGAACATAGCAATGGATTTGGTCTAAGGGGCTGCAGTCAGTTTATTGAGCAGCTTGCCCTCTAGTGGTACTAAATGATTATTACTTGAAAATAGCAGGTGCTGTATACTGCTATAACACACGTACAAATATTATTATTATTATCTTTATTTATATCGCGCCAACATATTCCGTAGCGCTGTACAGGGGGTAAATGTACAATGTTTACCTGCCTAAATGGACACTGACATCCCAACAGGAAGTTGGTTTCATCTCAACTAGTATGAAAAACTGGTTCTAAAGTATGCTTGCCTTTTTTCTCTATAGTTAATCATTCCTGAGAAATGCAGCGTGGTTTTATAGGCTAAAGTATAGTGCAATAATGTTAATTTGTTGTTATAACTGAATGACAATATTGGTGTAATTTGTTTGGCCACCACAGGGATAGACAAGCAGACCATGATTTTAATTACCACATCAAAGCGGCTAGTTTATATTCGGGATATGCTCATATGCATAAAAATGCAGCACAAATAACAGTGAATTTCTCAAGAATGTCCCACTTTAGAAAAGAATGGTTGATACAATGTATAGCCAGTTTTTCATGCTCATTAAGATTAACCTAAAAATACAACTTGATTTTGGGGAGCAAGTATCAGCCAATTTAAGTGTCACATCAAAGTGCTACATTTTTATCCTATTTATGACCTTTTTGAAGTGTGCAGTTTCATATAATAACGTTTCTCCTTAAAAAATCCTAATATGAAGAACGGTGGAGCTGCACATTGCTTATGCGACAGTGTGAAATGTAAGTGTACGAGGTTTCAGATCACTTATGCATATAGAACAATATTTTACTCTTTAGATATTTAAAACATTGGAAGATAAATGTATCATCAAAACATAAGGTGCTATAAGACCCCTGTAACTCTCAGTTTTCTGCTAGCAGGACACAGTTCATCTTTAGACAATGTATGTAGTGGAACACTTGACCGTAGGCTTTAGGAACGCTTCAAGTTTATTTTAAATTCATTATTTTTAAATAGAAAACATTATTGGGCTTATCCTTCAGTCTTCTACTTGGAGATATTATTTGAGAGGGTAGGTGCCTTCAAGACACAAAAAGCTTATTTGCTGTATACATAAATATATTGAACAGTTCATGGGAGTTTTCCACTCGCTCTTCTTAAATCCCATTCATAGGAAGGTGTCTTATCTATGTTAAGGACAGAAATGAATGTGACTTATGCCAAGCAGATGTCTAATGTGACAGGAGGTTGTCTAACGTTTAGTGCTACTTCTAGGATCCAGGTGTGAAACCCCCTTATACATAGATTAAGAGATAAATAACATTAGCTCCGGTGGGTTTTACAGATAATAAACTGTAATAGGACATAGGACCATATTTAAGCAGCTGTCATAAAACACTCTACAGAACTGGAAGACCACATAGAAACACTTCAAGGATCAACTGAAATTAGGTTTTTTCTCCTTGGTAGGCCGCTTATGAGGGCAAATTCATTTTCTTTCTGGTATTAGATTTACTTTTTGTTAACAATAATGAATTGCAAAGTTGCGTATTACCAACATTATCACTATTGCATTTATGTTCCTATTAATAGGTTCATATCTTCAAAATCTGTACTATTCCCACTATTTCCAGGCATATTACTGTGGCAAAAGCAGAGAATTAAACAAGATAAAGTGGTGTATCTTTATTGTTCTTCCTTTATCCGATACAGGGCTCATTTCATTATGGCCCAGAAGAACACAACACTTTTAAAGTTCCATCTCAAAATAAGTTTATTTCATATTAACGAGCATTCTTATAGAAGATTAATTATCTAATATACAAATGACTTGTAATAAGTGCTACAACTTTGATACAGTAGACGCTCAGTTAACCAGAAAATAAATGAGTGACTGAGCCAGTGCAGTGTTGGGGTTACATTCCCCGGGTTCAGCACCCTCCAGCCAAACATACCTGTGTGTGAGGAGTGAAAGCTGCTGCTGCTAGAACAGCCCTCACTGACAAATTTACTTAGCAGAGCATCCTATGTACAGCTAATCTAAGCCTATTTTAATAGTAACTCTCAAGCAACCAGAAACTACATTTATCCGCCATCTACCAATCCCCATGGGTGTCGGATAACTGAGAGTCTACTGTATATAAATTTGAACTTCTTGAGTGTACGCTTTCATACTAAACTTGCATTTAGGTGGAACTTCCCCTTATCCGTCTTCCAGTGCTGCAAAGGGTTTTATGTTAAATAACTATATATGGATTAGAACATGCTCCGGTACAGTACAGTATATGGAAACGATCATGTTGGAGATGAGAAAACGTCAACAAGGGACACTGGTTACAGAAGAGACTTAAATGTGACAAAGAATGCAGGTTTCCTTTGTATTTAGATGTCAAAAAACATGACATTTCAGTAGTTTTACATGCCTTATTAAGCACAACTTTATAATTGACATGAATATATGCCGCTGTGGCGTAGCTTAGGCCAACGCCACCACAGCTACACAACAGAACAGTCTTTAGGCCATGGACACCTTTGCATATTGCTATAAATGAGATTTTACTATACTTCTAAAATCATAGGAAACAAAGTCCAGGAAAAAAAAAAAAGGTTAAATATAAAACAAAAAAAGTAAAAAAAAGTACACCATTGCTGTATTTGGTTTCAGTTCCACATCTCGGTTGAACGGAAAAAAATTCAATTACACTTCATGTAATTAAGTGCAGAAGACAAAATGGCCGGTGTACACAATTCTACATCAGTACCATTCCTTGTTTCAGAACCAGAATTGAGACATTGTGAGGCTACAACACAAGCCATTTCATAAAAGTTTTTTTTTTATGTTAACAATAAAATATTAAAATGTGAGCACCTTTGTATGTTGTATCTTTTTTCTGTGCTCCATAGTCAAGGCATTTGTGTTATTTTCATTGTTAAAAACAGTTGCTTAGTGTATGCTTCTTAGCAGTCTTTTTCCCATGTCAAGGCTATAACATGCATTTTGGTTGAACACTACAATATAAATACTATATATTAGGTGCAATACTAAAACTAGGTCTATTGACAGATTTGCAAAGATAAAAAGAAAATATATATATATATATATTACATATTTGTGTTTTTTTTTCTAAAGTTAGATAACACTGGGGATTGGGAACAGGGAGCTCAGACATACAATCACAGTTTTGAAATTTAAGCTCTAGTCAAGAGCCTTGACTAGAATGAGTTTTTCTGGATTCAGCACCTCTCAAGCAGTGTCCGAAGAAGAGTCGTAAGAGGCAGACACAATAAAATTGCCAGGGCCAGAATGGCTTGCCATAGATTGGGCAGCTTGCTGGCTCAAATTGTTACATATCAGCACTAGCTGGTTGCTCTGTGCTTCAGAGAGTGTGCTACAACTTTGATACACGCTGAAATTGGTTTTCCTGCCCGGAATATTTCCCTTTTCACACATTGTCTTCACCATCTTGGCCAGTTTGTTCTTCCCAAGGGCCTGGCAGTTATACCAGTGAAGAGCAGCTAGGTTGACAACAGGCTTGATAGACAAATAGAAAGGTGCATCTTCATAGCGCATGGCAGGAGGCCGTCTCTGTGCATATTCCTTGTAATCTTGCACCGGGCAGGTCTGTGGAGAGTGTGGAGTGGCATACACTCTGCACTCTGTACCCGCTCTCTTTATTTTCATGTCTGGACTTTCTTGACCCATCCATTCAAGATATTCCAGCCCTGTTTCCAGCACATGAAGCCGGACATCCCCCCATTTGAGAGTGGAGCCATGGAAGCCAGTACAGTGTCCAAAGGCTTTGGTGTTATTTAACCAAACAAGGTTCAGTAGTCCCTCCGGATTATAGCGGCTTAATAAGCCTCTCTTACGAAGGATAAGTTCATCAGCAAAAGTAAGCTTCATGGATTTGTGGGGTTTATTCCCTTTTCCTTTGCATCTCAGCTCAATCTGTTTCTGTTTTAGGGCTTCTTGTGACCTCTTAAACTCTTTGTCTCTGGTAATACTATAACTGTACCTATGCTCCTTCAGGTAACGCTCTAGACCACACTGGTAGTTGGCCAAGCTATTTGGTTCATAATCAGAGCCATCTTTCTGCCTGGCATCTACAAAGAAAGAAGCCAGGTAGTCATCAAGTTCTTTACAGGGGATCATGTAGATTTCCCGCATCTCCATGGGGTATTTGGCGATGATGAACTCCCGGAAGTTGCGTAGAGCCGTCTGGGTGCTACGAATGGTTTTCTCATTCTGTTCTCGGTTCAGTTCAGCTGCTGCTTCATCATCATCTAGAAGAGGAAAAAGTAGGGAAAGTGGTACAGGGATAAAAAAAAGTAGGAAAGAAACAGAGGATAAAAATGAAGTGATAAAAAAAATGTGCAGAAAATTGTAAAAAAACAAACAAAATTAAATTTGAAAAAAAGCAAGAATAAAAAAAATGTGTGAAATAAAATGTATAAGAAAATGATAAGTGTAAAAGAGAAAAAAAATATATAACAAAAATAGAGAAAGAAAAATAAAGAAGATGGGGTACGGGTAAATGGGTAGGAGAAAAGAAAAACAGGGTGGTAAATACTTAAATGCTATAAACTTCATTTTATTTCCATTTAATTTAATCAAAAGCACATTTTAGAACAGTATTACATACCTGTCTCATGTTTGGAAAGCCAACTTCTGTAGTTTCACAAATGATGTACTAGAGCATGACAAAATCGAGTTCAGAATAAGCTCTTCGGGTCACTTGGCACTCTAGTGCATGTAGATTTGCAGGAACAAAATTGTGAGATAATCTTCATTTTGGGAAAAAAGTGTGAGATAAAAGCTATTACTCTTTTAACTTTATCCCACTGCATCATGCGTGTCAAATGAATTGCTAAACCCATTTGTCTGTGCTTCATTTGTGAAACCAGAGGTTGTACTGGTTCCATTTCATTAATTTTAGCTTTCATAATATTTTTTACTTGCATAACGATTTATTAAGCAATATGTTATTGTCATCTGGCCTCTGCGAAAGCAGAATCACCAATCACTTGCAACCAGAAGAACGAAAATGTGCAAGAACACTGAAATAGTAATGCACCTAAATAGCCCAGCATAAAGAAATATACACACAGTGGTCACATGTACTAAACCCACCCATCCCATATTATGATATAGATATATGCACTAAGAGCTAACATTTCCAGGAGCTCTCTAACTCTTCCACCCTAGTACACAAGCAAAATCTGTAGCGACAAAAATATTAGTAACCCATCAAAACAGACAGTGACTCTATAATTTTTATATTGTACATTTAAAAAAGGGTTTTAAAACCTTATCCTTAACCCTTATCCTCAATTCAAACGGATTTAAGAAACAAGATCAGTGGCTCCTTTGTACAAATAATAAATTAGAGGGACAGTAAAGTCACATATTTGCTATGAAGAATTTAAATGAGCATGTCTTGAATATGTTATTTTTTGCATGAAAAATGATTGTTGTTAAGCGTTAAAAACTATACTTGCAATCCCTGTACAAAATGCTTTTGGAATAAGTCAGGGCCTTATTTTTTTTAACTGTATCGGATTCAACCACTAGAGGCAGCAGCTGAATTTTCTAGAGAGAGATAAATCTATAGATAGCCTGACATGCCTTAGTTAGAGGGCCAATTAATTCAGTACAAGTTGGACCACACCACTGTAGAGATCTCATAAGAGCATGTTGAAATACTTTTTGAATTTTTGAAATAATTACATTTTTCACATATACATATAAACCCAGATCTTTTATTTCTAAATGATTGCCCACAGACTGATCCACATCTGTTTCATAACTGCAACTAATCACGTTGCAGGGGCGCCCCGCCATTCCAGTTCATGGTAAGGTTTTGTCTGACTGTTTATATTTCACATTTGAAGGGAATATATTCTATTTTTCCTTATGTCAGAAAATTCAGGTTTCTGCTCTCTTGCCTCTCTGGAATTTGAGCAATGCAGGGAGGGGTCAGTCCAGCTCCTTATCGAATGTAACGATGCAGGTATGGAATACCAGACTCACCTAAACAGGAAAGCTCCAGGTTAGCTGGTGAGTGCAATGTAACCCGAGTCCTGGGGATGCTGTGCTATACATCATAACCTTGTCCAGTAGAGCTTCACAAAACACACGCTACACTCTGCAATCTGTTATTACTTGTGTAACGGCCAGTGGGCAGGATATATTTGTATGTAAACAGATTTAAAAACTTTAGATTTTTTTTTTATCTGTTATTAGTGAAATTAAAATACATAGAGCATTTTAATATACAATCTGGTGCCCTTTAACACCATGAAGATATTTTTTTTGGTGTCAGGTTACCTCAAATATTCAATATTTAGTCTGATCACCATTTTCTACATCATTATAAAAACAAATGAACGATAGGTTCACTGTCCAATTTTAGGCCAGGAAAAAGGATAGAAATTAACTTGCATCACAAGACAAAGCTATGAACTTGAGATGTATTTTAGAAGACACTTACAATAATGTGTCATAATACTCTCACATTGCCTCCTAAAGATGAACTGTTTGTATGATTTTATAGGTTTGGAGTAATACCTCCCAGTAGTCAGTTGTTGTTTCTATGAGGAGGTTAGTAGGAACCTGGATCAAGGCAGCTAAGTGGATGTAGACTTTTGTGGATGTAGACACATGGGAGACTATTGTGCGAACTAAGATATACAGCAATTGAAGTAAATATCTGCTCATGGATTGAGAATTGGCTAAAAGACAGGAAGCAAATGGTTGTTGTAAATGTAACATACTCCAATTGGACTAATGTGGTAAGTGGGGTTCCTCAGGGTTCAGTATTAGGTCCTTTCCTTTTTAACATATTTATTAATGACAGAGGTAGGATTGGAGTGTCGTGTCTCCATTTTCGCCGATGACACGAAGTTGTGCAAGGTAATTAAATTCGATAATGATGTGCTTTCCCTCCAAAGGGATTTACATAAAACTGAGGAATGGGCATCTAAATGGAAGATGAGATTTAATACGACTAAATGTAAAGTTATGCATCTGGGAAGGAAAAATAGCCATGCAATTTATAATCTTAATGTAGCAAATCTAGGTGTATCGGATATTGAAAGGGATTTGGGAGTGCTTGTGGACAACCACCTAGATAACAGTGCTCAAAGCCAAGTAGCAGCTGCAAAGGCAAATACAATATTAGCATGTATTAAGAAGGGTATAGAAGCAAGGGAAGACAATATAATTCTGCCACTATACAAATCCCTAGTACGCCCTCATTTGGAATATGGAGTACAATTTTGTAAAAATGACATTTTAGAGCCGGAAAAGGTACAGAGGAGGGCAACAAAACTAATTAGGGGAATGGAGGGGCTAAGTTATGAAGAAAGACTACCCAAATTAAACTTATTTTCTCTAGAAAAAAAGTGTCTAAGAGGAGATATGATTGCCTTATATAAAGAATTGTCAAGAAAGCTTTTTGTACCAAGAGGTTTTCAACTGACAAGAGGACACCCCTTGAGGTTAGAAGTAAAAAGATTCCACCTTAAAGAAAGAAAAGGGTTCTTCACAGAAAGGGTGGTTAATCTGTGGAATTCTCTACAAGAGGAGGTGGCGACAGCGGATTCGATAGATAACTTTAAAAAGGGATTGGATATATTTTTAAATAAAAAGGGCATTAAGGGCTATCCTGCATAAATAGAGAGGGAGTATTGATACAGGGGGAAATTCGATTGTCAGTATCTGGGGTCAGGAAGGATTTTTTTTTTTTTTTTTTCTTTGAGACGATTGAAAAAGTTTCACTTGGGTTTTTTTTTTTTTCTGTTTGCCTTCCTCTGGATTAATTAATAATACATAAATAAATTGATTAATAATTAAATAATTAATTAATAACTAATCCGCATATTGCAGATCAGAGGAGATCTTAAAAGGTTGAACTTGGTGGACTGAAAGTCTTTTTTCAACCTTAACTACTATGTAACTATGTTAACAGGCAACATTACTCTAATACTATTTATCTTTGTATTTTCAGTGAAATCATAGAGTCATGCTAGTCACCCTCAGAAGTCACCGGCCTCTGTAATGGTGGCAACTTTAAAATGGGTAGACACCATCAGCACAATCAGAAAACAAAGCCATTCATTATTAATTCAGAATTACACAAAAAAACCTACTGTTAACTTAAGGAGCGCTACATACCATTAAACCAACAACATTGAGAAGATAATCAGCAGTCAACAAGTCACTCTTCATTGGCTTGAGATTTGCTGCATTAAAATGGTTTCCATTGCGAACAATCATTGTCAGCCTGTCTGGAAACCATTTATAGAAGAGCACTGAACACAACCTGGTCTCTATCTATACACTCTATTGTGAAAGCCCATTATTTTGGCTTCTCAGTCAGGTCCACTCACACCCAGTACGGCTCTTATAGGTGTTGATCACGTGGAAGCTGGGAGAATGCTTGTAAGTAAGATCAATGTAGCTTTTTATATAATCACGGAATAGGGATCTAGGAAAAAATGCCTAATTAAAATATTTATGACCAGATACTAAATATGTTATGGTGGTTAGAAAGATTATTGACCATCCCTCCACTGTATATCCAGGCCCTCATTCTATTATCGGCCGTAGGAGATGCGGGGCCGTAAGGACCGGCCGCAGGCTATTTGCCTATTCTATTCCCTTCCGGCCGAGGGCTCCGGCAGGCTTGCGGCCGGCGCCCTGTTATCCCTTGTGGCCGCACGCGCAGCAGGAAAGCCTTTGATCTTAAACGGCCACAAGAGTTTCGGCCGCAAGAAAACCCCGGTTGCTATTCTATTGCTCCGGGAACCCTCTCGGCAAGGCTAAAACCGAGCCGCAGCTTAATTGCACCAAAAAGGTCCCACAAGCACACAATTAGGCACATAATAAAGCCATAATAAAGCCATCCTGCACTCTGATGAGACGATAAAGTAATTGGAGGTGTTAGCATTCATAGCACAACATTCCCCTACACTCAAATCTGAAAATAATTTTTATTTTAATTCATGTAAAATATCCGTGGACAAAGTCCCAAAGGCTTGGAGCACCTCAGACCCGCCCAGGCTGCGGGACGGAAAATAAACTGTTAATGAAATAGCGGATTTGGGCTGATGTGCAAGCTTGAGAGGGTGTTATTAATCCTCATGTCCCCCATTATGATGCCTAGCATTTACAGAGCTTTACAGTGCCATCTTGAATTTATATTTGAATTTAAAGTTTTCTGACCTTGCGGTCGGTTGCATGATATACGGCCGGCCGTAAGGGGGATATCCTTGCGGCGCTGTCAATTTGAATTGCAAGGTAAAGGTAGCTCTACACAGGGCCGTAAGATGGCCGCAAGGAATCGCAGCTTTGCGGCCGATGATAGAATGAGGCCCCCAGACTTTACACAGACCAAGAGACCGGTTTCCCTCAAAACTGCTCAGTAAAGCGTATTTGCACTGTGGCTAAGAATTCTGGGTAGTGGCATGCAAATAAGGCTTAATACACAACACCTTTTTGCCTCAAGCCCACTTAACATGGGAATCTATTTAGGATTATGGGCCCTGCTCTAAGGCAGGCTTAAAAATGACATGGAAGGTTTCTGGAATTCACTAAGAATATAATATACCTATGTATTTATTTGCCTTTACATTATTTTATAAAGAAGTGCTTAAAAGCAGTTTTTCCTGTCTAAAATCATGCAATTTTTACCTGTTGAATGAATGAATATACAGTGAAGTACAGCGTTTCAACTGTCAGTGATCCCTCTCAAGCAGCATGTTGTAAAATGCTGCCACTGATTGGTTACTATGAGACACTGCACAACCTGTACTTAGAAGTACAGTGTCTTCATTAGCTGCAGTGGGGAAAACTAGTTAGGAGCTTGTAAGATTTTAGGCAGAAAAAATAGCTTTTAAGAATTTCTTAATAAAATAAAGTACAGTGATACATAGGTATATTTTATTCCCAGTGAAATCCAGAAACCTTCCAAGCTCCTTTAAGACCATAGCCATGGATTGGGATACGGACCAGACCCCACTCACAGACTGCAGCCTCACTCTTATATGTGGCTCATTATAAATTAATAAAATATGTCTCTCCTGCTATTCGGGCATTACTGTTGTCCTTTAACCCATGTACACATAAAGGATAAGCATGTAACATTAGCATTAGGTTCTGATAAACCACTTAAGGAACTATTCATTATCAGCAACAAATAAAAAGCATAGACCTTAAGCTTTATAGACTCTCAGGAGATCTATAATAAGAACGTGCTCTGGCTAGTAAGGGCTGAGTGCACTAATTATGGCGTACAAGAATAGAGCTAAGCATTATTATTATTATCAGTATTATAACATGTTTAAATACATATATCTAAGGGATGAACAGATCCTGTTTATTGCCTGAGTGAATGAAGCATTTATTGCCTTGTCACTCTTTATAGACACATTATTTTCGGATGATTGATGGTATACACCACACAACTGGGACCTGCTTGTCGTGCATCTGTCATGGACATTAGCTAATTAGGTTACTGGGTGGAACTCGGCTCGCTCTGTAACCTTATCTGCATCTACTTACGTGCGCCACAAAGTGCTCATTACATTAAGTGATTATTTGCTCATCATTAGACAACAGTTCATTCAGTTCATGTGTCCTTTTAATGTCTGCTTGAGTTTGCCATCTGGATCACTGTCAAGCCCATAAAATACATAAACCTCCTGCAAGTGTAGACAAAATAAGCTATTTGTTGTACTGGAGTAATACTTATTAAAATTACAGCAAAGTGATTTATTTATAAACAGTTTTTTTTTTTTACTTTTAATAGAAGATTAATATTTAAAAGAGGCAAGTAAATAAAAGAAAATGGCCGGGAAAGCATCTTGTTGTTTTTTTGAATCTGAACAATGTGTCATGATGTGCTTCTCTTTAAAATGAAGATCTAACAGCAGGAAGTTTGTCTTTCTTAGCTAATGAGCAGAAAAATAAATAAATAAATAAATAAATATATATATATATATATATATATATATATATATATATATATATATATATATATATATATATATATATATATAAATATTAACAGGTCTCCTCACAATTTTGCTTTTTTTGACAGAACAGGACAAAAGTGATGTAAACACTTTCACATGTATGTATGATCATGCATGGTAGTGACTGACTTATTTGTGCACAACAGGGAAATTATGAAATCTTGGCCTGTGTTCAGCAGTCTATGGTGTTTAAAAACTCCCAAATTTACAGTCTAAAGGATCAATCTTGCAAAGTGATTTAGGGAAAGCGCTAGGTACGTTTGATTTTAAGCTCAAAGACAGGGCCCTCCATTGTTTTGATATGTGTTTAAATACAAGGCAAACACAACTTTAACTCCTGTATAACGCTGTGGAATATGTTGGTGCGTTACAAATAAAAGATAATATTAGGATGTCAACCCTGCATTAAAACACGTTCTTTTAATATAAAAACGTGCAAATCCCATTAAACATGGCTGGATGGATCGTTTAAAATACCAGGTATAATATATATATATTCCTATTTTTGGACATACTCCTAACATTGTCATGGCATGTAATAGTTTGCTGTGGATACAAAATCTCGTATCTATTATTTTGTCAGTCCTCCAAGCCAAAGATAAATTGCAGCTTTGCGGTGTCGTGTACTTCTAAAGCTATCATTAGTCAGATAAACACAGGTAGTGGATATGATCAGATCCTGTTTCTAACAAGTAATTACATCTGGAGAAGAGCACTCTGTAACCTGGACAGCTTATGCAACAGTATATCCCATGCCTCAAACAATATATAATACAGGTATCACAACCTACACACATCTCTGTACACATACACTACATACGTACAAAACATTGGAAGGGAGGTACGTTGTTACATGTTCTATAGTTGCCATTGTTTCAAGTAATAACTTTACAATGGAGAGGGTTCAGAATACTAGTTGATTAGTAACGTCAGCAGATGTATTCAACACATGCAATTCCAGTGTAAGAACAGTTCACACATCCAACCAGCAGGTGTCACCCTCTCTTCCATCTGGCTACTCTGCCTCTACCGACATAGAGATTGAACTAGACATGTCTCCATCACCAATATGGAATCTAAAAGTGGACCTCCATTTGGATCTTGCTACACTAAAGAGACCACTTTTTGGGTTGTTCCTACAGCCCACGCAGAGGATCAATTTCCCTGGTTTTCCTTTGCTTTCTGGTTGACCCGGGATTATTCCCTTGACTATTCTCTAGTCTTCCGCCCCTCTAGTCTTCTACCTCCTTCCGAAACAAATTGCTCGTAACCACAAATTCCCAGTATTCAGTAAGCTCAATCTTAAGTGAAGAAAATTACCCAGCATGTTGCCTGCTCCAGAATATCAAACAACCTACAACTATTCCATTCTGAACAGGAACACAGTTTGTGTTCTGCCTCTGTCCTGTACACAAAAAAATATACTTTGCAAGTACTGAGTACCATGGGTGGACCAAGGAGCTTCACACTTTAAAAAAAACACTTTAATAAATAGATTTACATTTGAAAAATAAAAAAAAAGATATTATATATATATATATATATATATATATATATATATATATATATATATATATATATATATATATATATATACACACACATACACAAAAGTGAGTACACCCCTCACATTTTTGTAAATATTTTATTATATCTTTTCCTGTGACAGCACTGAAGAATGTAAAGTAGTAAGTGTACAACCTGTATAACAGTGTACATTTTCTGTCCCCTCAAAATAACGTAGCACACAGCCATTAATGGCTAAACTGTTGGCAACAAAAGTGAGTACACCCCTAAGTGGAAATGTCCATATTGGGCCCAAAGTGTCATTATTTTGTGTGGCCAACATTATTTTCCAGCACTGCCTTAACCCTCATGGGCATGGAGTTCACCAGAGCTTCACAGGTTGCCACTAGAGTCCTCTTCCACTCCTCCATGATGACATCACAGAGCTGGTGGATGTTAGAGACCTTGCGCTCCCCCACCTTCCATTTGGGGATGCACCACAGATGCTCAATAGGGTTTAGGTCTGGTGACATGCTTGGCCAGTCCATCACCTTTACCTTCAGCTTCTTTAGTAAGGCAGTGGTTGTCTTGGAGGGGTGTTTGGGGTGGTTATGTTGAATATTGCCCTGCGGCCCAGTCTCCAAATGGAGGGGATCATGCTCTGCTTCAGTATGTCACATTACATGTTGGCATTCATGGCTCTCTCAAAGAACGGTAGCTCCCCAGTGCCGGCAAGGTCTCTAACATCCACCAGCCATGTGATGTCATTATGGAGGAGGAGTGGAAGAGGACTCCAGTGGCAACCTGTGAAGCTCTGGTGAACTCCATGCTAATGAGGGTTAAGGCAGTGATGGACAATAATGGTGGCCACTCAAAATATTGAAACTTTGGGCCCAATTTGGACATTTTACATTTAGGGGTGTACTCACTTGTGTTGCCAATGGTTTAGACATTGATGGCTATGTGTTGAGTTATTTAGAGGGGACAGTACATTTACACTGTTATACAGGCTGTACACTTACTACTTTTCATGTGACAACACTGAAGAAATGACACTGCTACCATGTAAAGATATAAAATATTTACAAAAATGTCAGGAGTGCTCTTACTTTTGTGAGATACTGTGTACATGTGTATAGATAATGGTGTCAAATATAATGCTTTCTTTAAAGCACCACTGTAGGGCCATAACAACATGATCTAGAAGTTTAAGTTGGCACAGCTTTTGATGCTATCCACGCCCTATAAAGTGAATGAAACAAGGTGGCTTTATCTGCCAGGAAGCTGCTACATTTTCCGACACCCATTGCCGGATTACCCATTAGGCCAACTAGGCAGCTACCCAGGGGCGCTTCCCTGTGGGGGGAGACACTTCTTTAAAAAAAATTAAAGGTTGCAGTTCATAGACTGACTACTAGGAGGTAACCACCTAGAACAAGACAGTTACAACAGGAAAGGGAACTTACACGCACAAAAAATGCAAAAATGGGTCTGTGCATCCCTTGCGTACCCACTCACGGGGGCTACTCCACTTCACTGCATAGGGGCTACAAAAAGGTAGATACCGCCCTGCCGACAACATGTGTATTACCAACACAACAGTCTCCATTATCAGGATGGAGACAAAAGCTCAGCTGGAGGCCAAAATCGCTGTTATAAATGATTATATAGGAATTTAATTAATGATAAATGCATAATTAAAAAAACGAGCTCCTTTTGCTGGGCCATTACAGTGGTCCAATAACTTTGAAGCTATATTAACATACTAGGACTCTAGAAAAAAAAAAAAGGGTTACAAGTTTTTGTGATCCAAAGCTCGATGTGTCGCTTTGACAAAATTAATTTTGGATTTATTTAGATTTTTGTGCTTAGCCATTCTTAGACAAACTGATACGTCAGTGTTGCTTCAGGATTTGGCAAGGAAGACCACTGATCCGAATGTTTAACTGGCCTGGGGGCTTGCCCCTAACAGCCAATGACCAGGAATTTAGAAGTTTGAGTTATATATGTCTGCCAATGAAATCTCCATATATACATATGCTCTGTACATCTCCTGTTAGTTTTAATGACGTTTACATTTATTTTACTTCATATTGGTTCATGCAAACCAAAAAAACAAACTTTGGTAATGTTCTTTTGAACACATGAAAAAAGGATGATCATTCCCCTACATCCTGCTACATAATTTGTGGTCATAACACCAAACTGCTAACATTAACTAAAAGTAATTAAGAGACCATCAGACATGCCCTTCAGTCACAAAATGCATCGTTATTAAATATGCAACAGTTGTAACACTTTCACAGATTTATATCAGGTATCCGGTGCTATATAGGAGTATCTTGGAAATACTCAAACTTAATTCAAAGTGCATCAATTATAAAATCTCACATTGTCATTAAGCATAGTGAAAGAAATAGACCAGAAAATGTTTAAATTTTAAAACAATCTGTACCTAATCCTGAGCAGCTCCCTACAGTTAAGCACTCCCGTTGCCAGCACTCAATACATGTGGGCTACTCCCTCTGCCATTTTAGTCACTAACAGAATATGATGGGTAAAATGTACCCAGCACAATTATTACTGTAATCGAGGAAGCAGAGAGGCTTTCATAGTGCTTCATAGCAAGATTCAAATATTTAAAGTCTTTTTTATTATGTTAATTTAAAAATCCTCTATTGTTTTATATCCTGAAGATGAATGGAGTATCAGTAATTGTTCACAATCACCCATTAAAAATGAAGGCAGATTTATGGGTTAGTAAATGAGAAATGTGTGGTTTGTTAAGTCCTCTTGCAATTTTTGACAACCTTAAATGATTGGCAAGAGTGCAGTCATAAACACTGCAAATTTAAACAAAAATATATGTTCAAATGTATGTGCACCCTTGCCCTCTCCGTGCGCCCTCGCCCTCTCTCTTTCCCTCTCCGTGCGCCCTCGCCCTCTCTCTTTCCCTCTCCGTGCGCCCTCGCCCTCTCTCTTTCCCTCTCCGTGCGCCCTCGCCCTCTCTCTTTCCCTCTCCGTGCGCCCTCGCCCTCTCTCTTTCCCTCTCCGTGCGCCCTCGCCCTCTCTCTTTCCCTCTCCGTGCGCCCTCGCCCTCTCTCTTTCCCTCTCCGTGCGCCCTCGCCCTCTCTCTTTCCCTCTCCGTGCGCCCTCGCCCTCTCTCTTTCCCTCTCCGTGCGCCCTCGCCCTCTCTCTTTTCCTCTCCGTGCGCCCTCGACCTCTCTCTTTTCCTCTCTGTGCGCCCTCACCCTCTCGCCCACCCAAGATGGGCAGGTCATAGCAGAGAGGTAAGACATATCACTGTCCACTAGAGAAGGAACTGGCAACCCACTCCTAGAGATCGGTAGATAGATGTTGCATGTTTAGCAGTGGTTTCAAAAACCTGTTTTTCACACTTATGAAGCATGGCTGTGAAATACAGGTTTTAAAACCACTGCTAAACATGCAAGAAAAGGTTCACAAAAATGAATGAAAAAAGATAATCACATATTATAATTGTCAAACTCCGACTCGTCGTCACGCTTGCGACGAATCACAGTTTAAGAACAATCCAATCGCAAAGGCCAAAGGCGCTCATCGCGAGGACAGTAAAGTAGACGGTGGTAGAGGTGGGGGGAGGCTCGCAATGAGTGCCAGAGGCACCTATTGCAAGGCCCATGATAAACGCCAAAGGCGCTCATCGCAAGGCCATTAAAGTAGAGGGGGAGAGGCTCCCATTGTATGGCAAACAACATTGCCAGGCTTCACTTTTTATTGCCGTCAATTTTGACGGGCAAGTTGCTAGTTTAATATAAAATATACACAACTCAATCTTGTAATATGGTCACGTATCTAGCTCAAAGACAGGGCCCTCCTTGCTTTGCTATTTGTTAATTTGTATTTATCTTTGTCTGAACTTAACTTATGTACAGCGCTACGGAATATGTTGGCGCGTTATAAATGAACAATAATAATAATAATAATAATAATAATATTGGCACTGATGGATTCTGGTAAAAAGCTTTTAAAACAAAATATGTTTTTGAATATGTCTACGGCAAGTTAGATGAGCTGGTTTTAAAAAAGAAAGAAATCACAAAAGAAAAAGGGGTACGGAAAAAAAAAACACGAATGCTACAAAAGTTATTTAAAATGGGGGGCACCATATCCCTGGAGAGGATGGCATACAAGCCAGATTTGGGGTGCTCTTTATTTTCTGTCCCTACTGTACCACTTTTTTTAAAACCTGAAAGTCAGCAAACTACTTTATCATACACAAATTTACACATAGAGCTTGTGATTGCCGGCATAGGTTCTGTTTTAGAACAAGTATCACAAACATAATGTAACTATTTACTCTGGAAAATGATGTAAAAATGTATCTTAACCTTTAGTAAGAGAGAGATAGTACCAAGGAGATGAGTAACGTTTACTGCAAGTTAACAAACTTGTGTCCAGGAAACTGCAATAAAAGTGGAAAAATTGGAGCCTTTGCGATTGATGTCAATTCCCAACTCCAAAAACAGCATTTTTGGACAGACATTCACACTTTACAACACTCTGCCACAAAATAGTGCAGCAATTTGGCAGCTGCAGAGAAATGTGCTCCAAACTCTGCCACAGCATCAATAAAATGGGAGGAGCCCCAACCTAAACATGGTTAAAAAAAAAAAAATTATGAGCATGCTTTCACAAAAGATTAACTTTTTAAATCACAACAGAATGAAAAAGTTGTTTATACTGATCTTATCCTAACTACTACAGTGATCATTAAGCTAACCAAAAAAAAATATATATATGTTCTACTGTCACAATAGGAGTATGGCCCACACTTCCCTTGTGCCGCGAGTCAGTATTTAAAGACACACCGTAGTCTGATTTTGGATTATGCGATTTTAAAAAAACTAGTATGGTTAAATCGGCAACAAAAAAAACAACTTTTAAATGTGTTCCCTTTGAATCCAATTGTTTGCTGCCCTGGTCATTTCCATTGTTGTTTTCCAATTTCCAATATGTGAGTAGCTGATACTCAGCCAGTTGCATTTTTCGAAAAGATAATTGAATTTACTTATCTGCAATTCGAGCAGGAAGGAGTCCTGGAAGATGAGACATAACAGATAACAATGTTGATTATTACCATTATTGCAGATAACAGGTGGCAAGATTGTTTTTATTATAATTCATAAGATTCCCTGGTGCTCCAGTGGTTAGGATTTGGTGCTTTCACCCCTGCAATCTGAGTTTCATTCCAGTCAGGGAACCAAGAGGTCACACCACCCTGAGGCCAAGCAGGGCTGGGCCTGGTCGGTACAAAGATGGGAGACGACCCAGGAATACTAGGAGCTGTATGCTGTGGCCCACTGGAGAAGGAACTGGCAATGGTCTCCAGTATCTCTGCCACGAATACCAAGTGGATCAGCATGACCGTAGCGATATGCCTGGTGTGTTACGGGCCATGAAGTCACGGTGAGTCGAACACACTTCATTGATAATTGTTGGTAATGTCTACTACACAGAATGTTAATTGGAAACCGTACTGTATAATTTCAGTTTCTAATGGTAAATAATTTTGACAAAACTAGACATGGCAAAATCCTTATCCATTAAAACATGGAAAAACAAGGGACGTGTAATGCACCCAGGCAGGAAATGTTACATCTAATGTAGCGTCATGCATCACATAAGTCTATGGGCAAATAGCTCACCTATAAAAAAAAATGGAGATGCTGGTCATGTCGCCCTTGACTTGCAAAGAGCAGCTTTTAAATGAGAAGGGACAATAGGAAACCTGCAGTAATGGAGCACTGAAGTGGCAGAAACATGAACTTTTTACAGATCTTTAAAAAAAAAACTTCCTTCTCTTATAATCAAGTACGGATTGTCTTATTGGACCTGGAGAATGAAAAAAAAAAAAAAACCTTAGAAACGACAAAAAGATTCCAGAGAGAGGTCAAATATAGCTTTTTGGTTTCTTTAGTTGCTTTTATTATGAAATTAACAGAAAATCTTGCAGAATACTGCAAAATATTAGCATTATTATTACTCTGTTAATAAAGCAGCAACATTTTTCATAGCTCTACTTTCAGAGTAGAGTTAAAGGTATATGTAATTTTCCATGTTTTTACCTTTCTCTAATCTAACACATGCTGCTTATATCAGACACACACATTACACTGAGCCATTCAATACACATACAGATTTACAGGTACCTACCAATAGAAACACTGCATTCAGGTACTGTTTTATCCCTATACAAATTTTCAAGCCAACAGCAGCACAGTGCAGAGATCCAGAGCACAATGTCGGATCTCCTCCTTGCGGTGGGGACTACACATTGCATGGTGCTTTGCAGAAATTGACTTCCCAGAGATTGCAACAATGTTTGATTGGTCAAAACAAATGAATGTTATGCTAATTTACCTAGGATTTTTCAGGGGCATCCCTTGTCAAACTCAACTGCCATAAAAGCTGAAAAAACTTGCAAGCTCTGAGGTAAATTTATTAATGTTTATTTTGGGATTTTTCCATGCAAACATTTTTTCATACGCTATTGATTCTCCTCAGATGCATTCATAATCCAGGAAATTTAGATATGCCTTTAAGTACAATTAGCAAATTACAAGTATATATACAGTAGATAACAAATTGGATACGAATGGGTTAGCAGACATCATGGTGCAATAGAAATGAAAACCCAACTCTGAAGAGCTTACGATCTAGAAGGTACATACAAGGACTTAGAGGGCAAAGTAACACAGACTAATGGTGTCTTTGACATGGTCTGCTAACAAAAGTAACTGAATTTATTACAGTCTTGTCACAAACTGGACTCTGAAATATTGTCATAATGAGTTAATCTGTTAGAGTAATATTATACCTTCCCCCATATTTATTTTTAAATACTAAAAATGTTTTTCTTTTGTTAGTAATAATTGTCACAGCATTTCTACATTAGACTAAAACATTTGTATTAAATACACAAATAAAAAGTTCCCCTATAAAGAATAAGGACACTGATCCATTAAATGTCTCCTTTGTAATACAAACATGGTAAGAATCTTCATATAAACATGTTTGCAGACTGATTAGGATTAAAACATTTTCTTTTAGTTAGGTTTTGCCCACATTACATGTTTATATTCATTATTCACAATGCTTGCTGATCTATATCATTTAAATTACAGATAACTGGTTATATATAGAAACCATAATGATTTCAATGTGACAAACTGACGTCACGAGAGAGATCTGTGGATGTAGCGAGCTTTACTGTGATAACACCTAAATAAGGTGCCAGTCTTGACATCTTTTTATAGCACCCGATTCAGTGTCAAGATGGAGAGTGGAGCACGGCACTTGGGCCTATGCTGCTGCTTTCAATAGATGTTGATTTCAGCTGTCGATGGTTTTCTCTGTGATTAATATCTTTAATATAAAATATTGGAAAATTGATTCAATTCTATTCCCCAATGTTACTATTACAACTACTTTTTTTTTTTAGGTGGCAGAAGGTCAGCAAATGGACATTTACGATCTTCTATTGTAATTATATCATACAGGTTCTATATCCAGGCTAACACAGGAATTTTTTCGTGTTGTTCAGTCGAGTACAACTCTCTGTGACCTCATAGACCCCAACACACCAGGCGCTAAGGTCATGCTGATGCACTTGGTATTCATGGCAGATTTATTGGAGTGGATTTCCAGTTCCATCTCCAGTGGGCTACAGCATACAACTCCTGGTATTCCTAGGTGGTCTCCTATCCAAGTACTGACCAGGTTCAACCCAGCATGGCTTCAGGGTGGTGCCACCTCTTGGTTCCCATCCAAGTATTGACCAGACACAACCCTGATTGGCTTTTGGGTGGTGTGACCTCTTGGTTCCCATCCAAGTATTGACCAGACACAACCCTGATTGGCTTTTGGGTGGTGTGACCTCTTGGTTCCCATCCAAGTATTGACCAGGCAGAACCCTGCTTGGCTTCAGGGTTGTGTCACCTATTTGTTTCCCTGACTGGAATCAAACCCAGGTCACCACTCGACCACCAGGGAACCCTTACATAGTACACAGTAAGGGGAGAATTGGGACAGGATTCCTAGCTTTAATTTACATGCAAACAAACCTGTCAAAAATATCAATGAAAAACTATGTCCATTGTCACAACCTACAATGATGATGGAGTATAGAGGATCCTAGCCCTCTTATCTCCTGTAGGTTTTAGACCTAAGATTTGGGTGACTCAGACCAATGGACCTTCCTTGCGCATGCAAGAGCATAAGTCCCAGCTTAAGGTAGTGTGCCTGGGAAAAACCTGGCATGGAGTCAGAAACGATCTCCTATTCCAGCATATGCCCTTGGGTCAATAATACACCTGCACACAAAGTCTTGATGAAAATTATGAACAACTTCTTTATTTTTACACAAGTATTTAAACACCTCACAAAAACAGTACAGGGAGTGGCTACCCCTTTGTCCAACCCTTATCTTCCTCTTGGCCAATGGGGTAATCTCCAGAGTAACTTGATTACCTCTAGCCAATGGACTAGAGGTAAGCTCTGGGAACTTCCAGACCCCTCCCCTGGGCCGCCCACTAGGTGTGGCTAACAGAGTCATTTGGATGCTGGCAGTCAAGAGAGACACATCTCTTTGCTATGGCCCAGGCCCCTGGATCTGGGCTAGGGAAACAACAGAGGCCCCCTGGATAGATGGTGCCCCTATGTCTGTTGGGACCCTATTGTTCCTGACTTAAGTATGTGTACTTAAAGGATTAACCTTGGTGGCCAGCTGGGGTCCTTCTCCTGTTGCAAGATGTATGTGGCAATGTATCCAGCATGACTACCCCATACTATCATATACATATGTGTACATATTCCACACACTGTCAGTCTATTTAAGTACAAGTGTAAAAGCGCACCCCACATAAAACCACCTAATGTCCTCATAGTATATGGGATTGGGGCAGGGTTTCCACATCAATCCATCTCATGCATTATGATGACTTTTATTGATGGTGATGGGAACCCTGCTCATTTCCTTAGACAATAATCATAATAATATAACAGTATAACCGTATAACAGTATAACAGGGTGTCTGGGAGCCCCAAACCTTTTGTTCTTCCCCATGGCAACAGCATGTGGAAGATAACCCAGCCCAAAATGGCCACTGCTGCCAGTCACAAAATGGCCCCAGCATAGTTCACACCAAATCCAATATGGCCACTGGCTGATTCATGACATCCATCTCATGAAAAAAATAAAAAAAAATAAAAAAAAAAAAAATAAATATATATACCATATATATATATATATATATATATATATATATATATATATATATATATATATATATATATATATATATATATATATATAAGCAAAAGATCATAAGTAACATGCCCAGCTAATTTGTCCATTATTTTTATAAAACAATTGAGGCTTTAACTAATCTTCATTATAAAATATTTGCTTTTATACAGGCAGGATTAAAAGTACAGAGGTACCTTCCTACTCGTCTGCCTCAAACTCGTTGAATTCGGTATTCAACGCATCTCGTTGAAGGAAAAAAAATGCTTTCTCGGCACGCTTGCTCAGATTTTTTTGTTGTCTTATCCAGTTACTCCAGGAGGAAACAACGGGTAGCTTGGTACTCATCATCGTCACCACTCATCATGCTTTCTGGGACCATCTAACGATGAGTACCAAGGTACCAATGAACATATTTTCTAGGTTAGACATGATACGAGGGCCAGTTCAAATAGTAGAATGGTTATGAAGCTTGTAAGACATTGACAGTAAATCTGAATGTAGATTCACTGGTCCTTTGAACAGCCAAACAAAATATGATAATATTCCAGAATGGCTTTCTCCAGATGACCAAACCTCTGTACACATTTAACACTGTAACAATGTGATATGACTGTGTCACACCCCTGTACAACCTGGCACCAGACTCACATAGAGTAGTGGGTGACATGGGACACTCAGAAGTTTTCCATGTGGCCACCAACCTGGTCCCTGCTGTGGAAGAGCGAGCCCCTTTCTACAGCATAGTCGATTCGCTAGCATATAGCTGATTATTTATATCTCTATTGGACATTACATCTGCCTTCACCTATGTCTGCTACATGTACCACAAAATGGTTACACCTGCAAAAGGTGATGTTTTTGGACTGTAAAAGAAAAAAAAATGCACACAATGTGGCAGCTAACATGGTCAGTACTTTCAAGTAGCAGTTTTATATATATATAAAAAAAAAAATGTAAAAGTTGTGTTTATTTGTTTTGTCTATGATCAAGAACAGTTGTTTTACAGAGGTCATTTAAAGCACTGTGTTGGTCGTTATGGGTTTGTGGACTGTTCTAGTATCAAAAGACCCAGGCAATGTCCCTTCATTTTCCACTTTACATAAGAGCAAAATAAAGGTTGAAAAAAATTGCCATGTCTCTAGCATTCAATATTAGGTTATTTTTAATCGAAACAGCCAGCATTTCCTTACACAAGGTGATATATTAATCTTCACAACAGTTAATACACAGGATCAATTGTGTGGGAGCAACTCCTGGGACTGTGGCATTAATCATTACAGAACTGGATGAATCACCCACACAGTGGAAGAGAAGCGCTGCGTCCTGATAAAATTCTGCATTGCATCAAGGAAGATGGCTGCACCAATAAACTAAAGGCTGAGAGCTATTCAGTGTACAGGGAAACACAAGGTTTAAATATTGTAATATTTCTCAGACTTAGTCAATAGTCTCAAAAGGAAAAATAATAATAATAATAATTCCTACCTGATCCCAGACACTGGCCATCTGATTCCTCCCTGGATCAATACTCCCTCTCGAATTATCCAGGATAACCCTGAATGCCCTTTTTATTTGAAAATATATCCAGTCCCTTTTTAAAGTTATCTATCAAAGCCACAGTCACCACCTCTCCTTTGATAGAGAATTCCACAGATTGACCACCCTTACTGTGAAGTACCCTTTTCTTTAAGGTGGAATCGTTTTACTTCTAGCCTCAAGGGATGTCCTCGTGTCAGCTGAAAACCTCTTGGCACAAAAAGCTCCCTTGACAAATCTTTATACTGACCCTGGATGTATTTATATAAGGTAATCATATCTCCTCTTAGACGCCTTTTTTCTAGATTAAATAAGGTTAATTTGATTAGTCTTTCTTCATTACTTAGCCCCTCCATTCCCCTTATTAGTTTTGTTGCCCTCCTCTGTACCTTTTCCAGCTCTAAAATGTCCTAAAATTGTACTCCATATTCCAAATGAGGGCGTACTAGAGATTTGTATAGTGGCAGAATTATATTGGCTTCCCTTGCTTCTATACCCTTCTTAATGCATGCTAATATTTTACTTGCCTTTGCAGCTGCCGCTTGGCATGGAGCACTGTTATCTAAGTGGTTGTCCACAAGCACTCCCAAATCCCCTACTCAGATCCTAATGGAAACTTTTCGGACATGTTGACTGGCTTGGCGGAAGTTCCAGGGAATGGATGGGGCACAAGTTAAGGTTATATTTTTATATGTTAACTGGTAGGAGGAAATCCCTTGTGGGTGGGGAGAATTGTCATAAGCGAGTTCAATTTCTCTATGGTGGGGGTAACCTACTGAGAGAAGCATAACTTAAATGAATATGAATATGTCCTATATAAATACTAACAGCAAAAGAAGGCACATGTACAGTATTAATAATATGGGTAATTAACAAAATGTTATAGGATTTTTGTGAATATTTGCAGAGAAAACAGAAAAAGGGGAATGGAGGTATCATCCACCGGGTAGAAAGCTGCACAGGATAAAGCATTAATGTGTGAAGTGTTTGTTGATATTAATGAAGACCTGCCTGTCATCCACTTTGTCTGTTTATCCTCTACTGTTGTAAGTGAGAATAAAAAATGTATGAAAAAAAAAATTTGAATGATATAACTGGATATATTTTCTATAAAATGAAGATCCCCATGGCAAGTAAAATATAGCAGACTTCCATGGAAATAAACTAACAAAGACCGCCGCAAAATGAAACTAAGAGCATAATTAAGTCATAGAGCTAGTTGCAGTGATCCATGATTCACAGGTGGAAGTTGTGTATTTAAGAGGGCATTTACATCTCTGAAGAGATGTAGTTGCATTTCCTGAAGCAAGGGTAAGCTTCTGTGCCAGTGAGGGGGAAGGGTTGTGATGTCAATTTTGATCTTATCCAGTTATCCTAAGAAAGGCTCTCTCTTCCCTCCTTCCCCAGCTCTCTATATTGATAGCCAAAACACACACCCTTATGATCCAGTTCTGAAGAAGTAATGTAACAAACACAAAATTAGTTCCTGAGTTTCCAAAAATGTTTGTATTTCCATGGCTTACACAACTGGTAATACAGTTAGCTGGTAGATACCTGACAAAGAAGTGTCTTTTTTCATGAACTTCAGTGGCCCTTTAAAAAGCATTTATTTTATTTACTTAGAGAAATTATTATATATATCACTTGAGTGCAACACCTGATTCAACTACTGTCTGATTAATGGTGTTACAATAATTACTTGGCAAACACAGCAAAGCTAACTGTTTGTTTACATGTGGGTTATGAGGAATGACAAGTCATCACTAGATGATGTCAGCTTGTGCAAATTACCCTCCATCCAACATGTTGCTTTATCTAAGAAAATATAAAGCATGTGGGCCAAGAAAAATATCCTTTATAGTTTCAGAGACTGTCCGCCTAACTTCTGGGATATGAGCATGCCCAGACATTTGTTGTCACATTCGTTAGACTGAAGACAATAGAGTCAGAGCTATTATTTGTAATGATCTCTAATTAACAAGAGATAGGGTCATCAGAGGCTGACAGGTTACAAAATGCAAACACCGGGGTCATTTTTCTGTATATAAATGCAATATTTGGGACCTCCACTGTGTCAGTTTAATAAAAACGCCAATGGAAAACTACCTACTATGAACTAATTTCTATTTGATCTACTTTCTAGGAACATTTATAACCTTCCTTTAGTTTGATCCTTTAAATGAACTAAACTAAGACGGAGATCTGCTCAAGTGCTTGTTAAACCAATAACCAGTGTTTGCTTAGCTAGTTATGGATTCAAAAAGCATGGTAGTAATGTAGAACTTTGTGGATGTACAATGGATTCTTAGCTGTCACAGGCTCACTTAAATGTTACGTTTTCTTAATCGCCTAGTTGCGGAAGAGGTCTGGTAGTTGTGCACTAGAGCTGAAGCTTTCAACCAATATGGAGCCAGGGACTACATGTTGACCAAGTGAAATTTCCAAGGACCACATTTGAGATCCAATCCATCTTGTAATGTGCCACTAAAAATGTTTAATGGGTGTCTCTCTCCTATCAGCGATATATACCCCATTCATGCCTGTTTTTTGTTTAACTACGCCTCATTTGAAGATCTGCAGAAAGTCTCAAGAACTGGCACCTGCACAGGATCAGCTCTTGAGGAACATTACTCTAGGGCAGTCTCTCAACATTTTGTTGATCAGGGGATCAGCTGGCTTCCTTCCAGTGCTCATCCCCCTCACACACACCTTTTTCTTTAGCTCGAGACCAATGTTATCAGAATCATACTGCATATGACACATTTTACATGCAGACATGTTCATCAATAATCAAAAACTATGACTAATCAATAACTAGTGGTATGTTTAACATGTTAGAGTGGATATAGAGTGTGTTTACCCTACAGCATGCACCACATAAAACATAAATGGTAAACCGATAACCACAGTAAGGTAATCTAGCAGGTGCAGCCACACACATACATTATTTATGGTCACCTGTCAGACACATTCAGACCAAGAGGTTTTGTTACATGATTAGTTTCTCTATGGTTCCTCCTGTGAGCTCTTAGAGACATCTGCACGGCCATGCTCATCTCTTGAGAATACAATGTAAATCATTTGCAAGAACACGACAGACCTATAATTATCTAGAGCAGAACAAGTACAAGGTGCAGGTTACAGGAAGTGTATAGGTAATATTTAGATGCTATAGCTCTAAGAGAAAACTACAAACTCACATTTGTGGAGGAAAAATAATAAGAGCTTCTATTGTAGTCCTTTTCAAATCGAATGACATAAAATGTAACCTTTTGTTGGTCTATACTATTGTATTGCGACAGGATTGTAATGTTGCCAAGGCTGTTTATATTCGGACAGGATATTTAGGACCACATTATTGTGAGTGATCCTAGCATAATCAATTATTAGAGAGATGAAAATCTAAGTGGGTATAATGTGGACTTATTAATTAATAAATACAATTTGTTAAGAAGTAAAAGTGGGGAACAAATAAAAGTGGTAATGTCTAGGTGCTATATAATTAGTGATGGGCAACAAACACATAAGGAAGGTGTCATTTGAAGGCTTAAGTAGAAGTCCAGAACACAGTTTCATTTCTATCCATATATATTAAAGCAGTGGTGGGAAACAGAACATGTCTCGCTCCACAACTAGCAAATCACGCTCTTGCACTTACAAACACATAACCTCATTATCTATATCACTATTTGCAATGAATCCACCTCTACCTCCCTCCAAATGTAATTTTACCATTGTTGCCAAATGTAAAACAAAAAAACTCTAATAACCATCATCAAGCCCTTTTAAGGACTCATGGGTGTTATAAGTGGTTGCATTGTTGAAGATGTCAAGTCTTCGTAAGTATCTTTTATAGGATAAGGTAATAAGGTGCAATGAGAGCTTGCACACAAAAAACGTCACCCTTTAGCACATCTGTCTAAGTATGTATTACAGATCCTTCATTATGTGGTATAATTTACTAGAGCTGTAAATCTGATGAACACACTCGTTTTGTGAGCTAGCTGAGGTAGCCTCCTCAGTACTCAAAAAAGGTAATCCTGTTTGAGGTGGTTACTTACAGAAAAGTACACATGGCTCAATCTTAAACACGGTACAGCTTGCCTATTTGTAACCCTCATCTTGCCGATTTGGGAAATATACATTGAACATTATGGAGCCTTAAAGTAACTTCTAGGATTCTTTGGTATATTGTTCTATTTATCGTGACTGCTTGGAAGGGTCATTACGCAATGTCCACGTGTAAATCGACTATTAACACATCTGCCGCCTTCTGTTCTATTGCCATAAAATTTAAAGGAGAAAATAGTAGTAAAATATGCATCTACCATACTCCAAACATTCATCATACCCCCATACTATGATGGCGGACAGCCAATTGGATTGCAAGAACAATACAGTATAATATGATTGGCATTCTACAGATTACATACATAAGAAACACTAATGGAAAAAAATAAAAACAGGAATTTAAAATATTTTTTTAGTAGAAACTAATATAAAAATAGAAGGTGTAATAATGGAAATGAATGAGCAACACAAACAGGTATTATATAAACAGAATAAGCATAATATATATGAACAGAAATTGAAGGCACAGGTGATATAATCTTCCAAAAAATTATATAGGCAAGGAAATGTGATCTTAGAAATGAAATAATCAGAGATGTTATGCAAAAGATAATATAGAGGGTACAAAAATAAATTATAGATAAATGATCATGTGCTATTCTAATAGAATGAAGAATAGATGCAACCATATAAATGAAAAGAGCATGACATATGTTAATCCTATTAATTAAAAGCAGTCTACTTAAAACAAAAAAGGAGGAAATAGTTCACCATAATCTATAAACTTGTATTTCTTTCATAAGTCTGGTGCAATATTTTTCCACTAGTTTTGAAACTGGGAGAGCTTAATAAAGAAATCGATAATTAAAATGGTAGGAACAACATTAATGTGATTTCTAATAAGACATTCTAATTAAAACATTTTTATAACTCATTTGTTTCTAATATTCATTCAAATTCTTTAAATACAGATGACCTCATTATTTTTCTATTAAAGCAACACCATCATAAAGAAAATATAATTGCTGTATCACAAACAAAAGAGCAGAGTAGCATTTTATATAGAAAAATCATTTTATAATGGACAAACTAGATGGGTCATTTTGGTTCTTATCTGCCATCAAATTTATGTTTCTTGATTCTTTGTAGAACCTATTCTGATCTCCTTCCAGATGTGATGAAGGAGGACATGGTCGTTCTTTTACACAGAAGATAGGATTATGACCGATATGATTAGCTGTGAGCATGCATATGTTAATAGGGACATGGATAATTCCTGGTTCCTAATTTCAAAATAAACTGTTTATTTGTATATCTAATTTTATGAATAAGTGCTTTAAAGTTTTTGCCTCACTGAAACTTTTCAAACCGTCCCTACAAAGGTCCATCCCCTGTAGCTCATGGACACCGTTTTTCTATTGGTACTAGATGTATCGGCCAACCACAGAACTTCTCTCTGAAACGCTGCTAAAACACACAGTGTGTCATTGACTAGTAGATCTAGAACTACAGAAACACTGTGTGCATGAGCTACAGGGCTACAGGTTAAACGGAGGGGAAAACACAAGCTATTATGCACTTGGTAATAACATTTTAGATTATTATAATATTAAAGACAGGGAACTTTCCATGTCCATTTAAGGTGTGGCCAACATCTTGTGTAGTTCATGGGAAGTGCTCAATACATGTGCGCTTGATGTAATAGCCCAGGAGTATATGAGAATCCCTGCTTTCTTTTTATCTTATAAATAGGGGACATAAGTCAGAAATTGGGGTACCAACCTCGGTTGTACCTTCCAGATATGAGGAATCCCCTGAGGATCACAGGGTTCCATCCTTTTCTTCTCTATCATGGTCATTAGATCACTTGTTTCATTTCCCTATATACTGTATTTGGTGGCGGATCCATTTTTTGTGGCAGACTTGACCCTTTTTTTTTTTGCCTAATTTTTATATTGCAGATTTTTTGAAAAATATTTCTTAATTATTATTCAGTCAATAAATAAATATAAATGAATAAGGCCCTACCCTAATATATATAAAAATACACACACACACATATTTCCATAATACATTTTCAAATTAAAATAAAAATGTAATAGGGGGCCATAAGCTTGCGTTACAGGCAACAAAATGAACAGAAGAAGATATAAATGTACAAATAATGTAAACCGTATAGATATTTTTAGAAACAGAATGATAGATATATAGTAGAAAGTGAATGATGCAATAACAAATATAATGAGCATGAGAACAATGTAATAACAGAAATATGAGCATGATATATATTGGGAGATTGAATGTATCCTGCAGTCCATAAAGGGGTCATGAGGACTCCATTGTGTTTAATATACGCACCATATGTGAGTTAGACACAGGGTCTCTGAACACTTTTTATTTATTTTTTAATTACCTTCTTTCAAAATTAACATTTTAGTTGATCCCACGTCCAGTTCCAAAGCAGCAAGTGGACCCCCAATATTTAATTTATTATTACCCTGGTATTTATATCACTAGATATTAAACTGCAGTACCTAGTGGAGGATGCAGTTTCCAAATCTTTTCAATAGCTTCCATTAACATGCAGATTGCACAGAGTAACAGGATATCCAAATAAAAAGCTCCATTAAATTGGTATTACAGTTCAGCAGGTGAGATGTATAATGAAACCCTCATATGTTGTCTTATTTCAATAAACAAGCTGAAAATTCAACATATGCTTAACTATTGTTTGCTATGAATATATATTTAGTGGATTCACGTGGGCTGCTGCTATGATTCATACAGTTAGGATGAGAGCAGCCTATTTTTAATTCACCATGGCAGATTTAATTATGATTCTTTGTATATACGTTCAATCTTCCACCGGGAGTGCTTTAAGTTTTATTATACAAAACAATGTTATATTTGGAAAAAAAACATATAATCCCTCTGTTTCAATGTGCTGCAAAGCTGCTCCCAAACTGTAATTGTATTTAATTGCACTGAAGTGAGTTTAAGGAATATAGGTATGTAACCCACCAATATTTATAAAGGATACATATGTGTTACATGGGGAACTCATAACTGCAATAGCTGTGATTATACTATGAATGTGCAAGGAACTAACAAAAAGTATTTGTGTCAAAAGGAGTCACAAATCATTTCACTGGGTCAGCTTGGCTCCCAGGCACAATATTAGTGTCCTGGCAAGGGCGTCATTAAAGACAACTCAAGTGTCATATGTATAGTATGCACTTATAAAGAAATTGGCATAATAGGAAAAATGTATTTTTAAAATCAATGCAGCTTTTAATTTTTAAAATGTTATATCATATAAAGTTTGCTTTAATTGTGGCTAAAATTAGCTTTTGTTCCTAACCGTATTGGATGTCTGGGGGGATTGCAGAGGACCTCTCATCTGTCATTTACCATCATGACTGAGCAGTCATTTCTGCAGAGACTCGTCCAATGTCATTGGGCCGGATACCATCCACTCAGATTCACTCTCTGTAATTTTCTTAGTTGCATTTACCATCAGGACTGAGCAGTCATTTCTGCAGAGACTCGTCCAATGTCATTGGGCCGGATACCATCCACTCAGATTCACTCTCTGTAATTTTCTTAGTTGCATTTACCATCAGGACTGAGCAGTCATTTCTGCAGAGACTCGTCCAATGTCATTGGGCCGGATACCATCCACTCAGATTCACTCTCTGTAATTTTCTTAGTTGCATTTACCATCAGGACTGAGCAGTCATTTCTGCAGAGACTCATCCAATGCCACTGGGCCTCATATTATACACTCATTGGATGAGCCTCTGCAGAAATGACTGTTCAGTCCTGATGGTAAATGCAACTGAAAAAATGACAGTTGGAGAGTGAATCTACAGTCGCTGGGCCTCATATTATCCACTCTACATTTTAATTTTCCCATTTCTATTTACTTTTGCCTCTAGACGTAGTGCCGCGCACACCACCGCCACCTCTCTTCAGCCTCTGAACATCCCTCCCTCCTACCATGTCCACATCCACCCACCTATGATTTGTGTTAATTTATAGTACATGTTTAAGGCTATCATCTCCATCTTTTCACAGCTGATAAACATAATCACTAATTATATCTTTCAATGACTTCAGTGACTTCACCTTTTGTTTCATTAACCCCATTTAGTTTGTAACTTTAGTTTTCAACCTTATGAGGAGTTTTTAAAAAAGCACCATGTACATAAGATTTTAAACTCAAAGATAGGACCCTCCACTTATTGCTATGTGTTTAATACTGTATTTATTTTTAATTTTAATTAACCCCTGTATAGCGCTACAGGGGTTATTTACAAAATGGTCACACAAAATGGAGCACAACACCAGTCTAATTACAATGAACTCTTCAAGCAAAAATAAATACATATATATTTATTTACTTGGTTAACAAATGAATTGTAATATAAAATGTACACTTCCCTAGAGAGATTCTCACCTTCTGCAGCCCCCCCCCCCCCCTTTCCTGCACTCTTCTCTTATAGGCACGGTAGGGGAGGCTGCAGAAGGGGAGAATCTGTTACTCTGGGGACTTCTTAAAAGTAAGTGATGTGTACATTTTATATGACATGTATTAGTTAACATAGTTAAAACATTTATAGAAAAACTAAAAAGTTTGCAGGAAGAGTTGCCTTTATGCAGTTTTTCTTTCCACAGCACAGAGTTAACATATTAAAAGTAATCCAAAAGCTACATTTCAGCTCATTAAAAGAGAAGCAATGACTTCCTACAGTGCCTTGCAAAAGTATTCACCCCCTTGGCATTTTGTATGATTTGTTGCCTCACAACCTGGAATTAACAACAAATAGGACAAAATAACAGAAAAAGTCAACGTGCATAACTATTAAACCCCCTAAAGTCAGTACTTTGTAGAGCCACCTTTTGCAGCAATCACAGCTCCAAGTTGCTTTGAATAAGTCTCTATGAGCTTGCCACATCTTACCACTGGGATTTTTGCCCATTCTTCCTTGCAAAACTGCTCCAGCTCCTTCAAGTTGGATGGTTTGCACTTGTGAACAGCAATCTTTAAGTCTGACCACAGATTTTCTATTGGATTGAGGTCTGACTAGGCCATTCCAACACATTTACAATGCCTTGCAAATTTATTCACCCCCCCCCCCCCCTTGACTTTTTACCTATTTTGTTACATTACAGCCTTAAGTTCAAGGTCTTGTTAATCTGAATTTTATGTGATGGATCAGAACACAATAGTCTAAGTTGGTGAAGTGAAATGAGAAAAATATATACATGAAACATTTTTTAGAAACAGAAAAAAGAAAATTGGTATGTGCGTATGTCTTCCCCCCCTTTGTTATGAAGCCCATAAAAAGCTCTGGTGCCACTAGTTGCCTTCAGAAGTCACATAATTAGTGAAATGATGTCCACCTGTGTGCAATCTAAGTGTCACATGATCCGTCATTACATATACACACCTTTTTTGAAAGGCCCTAGAGGATGCATCACCTAAGCAAGAGGCACCACTAACCAAACACTGCCATGAAGACCAAGGAACTCTCCAAACAAGTAAGGAACAATGTTGTTGAGCAGTACAAGTCAGGGTTAGATTATAAAAAAATATCCAAATCTTTGATGATCCCCAGGAGCACCATCAAATCTATCATAACCAAATGGAAAGAACATGGCACAACAGCAAACCTGCCAAGACAAGGCCGCCCACCAAAACTCACGGACCGGGCAAGGGGGGCATTAATCCGAGAGGCAGCTGCAGAGTTCCACAGCAGAGACTGGAGCATCTGTACATAGGACGACAATAAGCCGTACGCTCCATAGAGTTGGGCTTTATGGCAGAGTGGCCAGAAGAAAGCCATTACTTTCAGCATAAAACAAAATGGCACATTTTGAGTTTGCAAAAAGGCATGTGGGAGACTCCCAAAATGTATGGAGGAAAGTGCTCTGGTCTGATGAGACTAAAATTAAAAAGCTATGTCTGGCGCAAATACAACACATCACATCACCCAAAGAAAACCATCCCCCTCAGCAGCCGGGACTGGGAAACTAGACAGAGCTGAGGGAAAGATGGATGGTGCTAAAAACAAAAAACAAAATCGATAATCTTGAGTAAAAACAGATTGCTGTTCACAAGCGCAAACCATCCAACTTGAAGGAGCTGGAGCAGTTTTGCAAGGACGAATGGGCAAAAATCCCAGTGGTAAGATGTGGCAAGCTCATAGAGACCTATCCAAAGCAACTTGGAGCTGTGATTGCCGCAAAAGTTGGCTCTACAAAGTATTGAATTTAGGGGGGTGAATAGTTATGCACATTGACTTTTTCTGTTATTTTGCCCTATTTGTTGTTTGCTTCACAATAAATAAAAAAAAGCATCTTCAAAGTTGTGGGCATGTTCTGTAAATTAAATGATGCAAATCCTCAAACAATCCATGTTAATTCCAGGTTGTGAGGCAACAAAAAACACAAAAAATGCCAAGGGGGGTGAATACTTTTGCAAGGCACTGTATGTAATTACAGATCATGTGACACTTAGATTGCACACAGGTGGACATAATTTCACTATTTATGTGACTTCTGAAGGTAATTGGTTGCACCAGAGCTTTTTATGGGCTTCATAACAAAGGGGGTGAATACATACGCACGTAAATTTTCTGTTTTCTATTTCTAAAAAATAGTTTTATGTATATATTTTTCTCATTTCACTTCACCAACTTAGACTATTGTGTTCTGATCCATCACATAAAATTCAGATTAACAAGACATTGAACTTAAGGCTGTAATGCAACAAAATAGGTAAAAAGTCAAGGGGGTGAATACTTTTGCAAGGCACTGTATAAAATGGTAAATAAACACCTAAAAATTGTATGTAAATAGAAGCTTCTAATGCTTAGCCAAGTGGTCTTTCCATAAAAAAAAAAAGTTCAAATGCCGTTATTGGCTTCTAACATCCTGAACAACTTCCTGAAACATATTCAGTGTTTCCTCAACAAACAACACAGACTCCGAGTTAGAGAGAGATGATAATATAAAAAAAAAAAAAAAAAAAAAAGAGTGGCAGGAACATCACAGCACACAGTGTGAGATATCAGAGGGCATGCAATATAACAAAATATACTGCAGAGGCGGGCAAAAATATCCAACACTTGAGAGCCAGGTAGATTTTATAGGACTCTGACAAAACTGTTTCTAGGAGCCTGGAAGGAAGCCTTACATTTTTATATATTTTGGATAACTTTGTATAATTTTAGAAGGTATCCTAGAACTACTCAAATAAGATTATCTTAAAAACTAGATATATTTAGCCATTATGTATAGACTTTGTTATTGATATAAGTTAGTCACAGGGACCAGGTCATCCAAAAATCTATTTTTTTTTTTATTCTTAAAGAGCATGTTCTTGCAATTTTAATCTAAAGTGGATCATTCCTGAGTCAATTGACTTGTTTGCTGCTGTATTATTATGCAAATAAAAGGCTACAGAATACTAACTAGCAGCTTTAATGTGTTAATTGTCATTACAGTCTGCTTGCCTGTCTCTGTAGAGAAAAGCAGTTAGTACCAAGTATAGACAGTTGTTAATGCTCTTTAAGATGAATTTGGCTTCTTATTTGAGTGACAGTGTCTATTTAAGCTCCAAAACCATAAAGCCACCATCCATTATTTATTTAAAAAAAAAAAAAAAAAAAACTTAAGAATTACCCGCAGATTTATTAAAGCATTTTGCAAAGTCATTGACTATTTGGTAAGATAATACAAAGGGTTTGATACTCTGTATCTTTATACCGAGCGCTTAAAGTACCGGATTGGTCCGAATATAAGCCGCACCTTTTGCGAGTTACGGGTGAGGCTTATATTCGCGAACGCAAAATTACTGACTATTTGCGCGATTGCGAGTTAAGGGTGTCGATTTTCGTGCTTTAGACTGCGGTATTGAATAGCGATTTACGGTTTTAGTGATTCTAACGTCCTGTAAAGCCTGTAACCAGCAAAAAAGATACAGTGCTAATTAGAAAGCCTGGTTCTTGCAATGGCTGATCACTTTTAGAGTCTTTTTCTCTCCAATTTTACGGGTGCGGCTTATATTTGAGTACTATCTTTTTTCTATTTTTTCCCCTTGAACTTTACGGGTGCAGCTTATATTTGGACCAATACGGTATAAGCTACAACCAGCCTAGTGAACATGGGAATTGGGAAATTATCTATTATCTTAAGTGAATAAAGCACAGCACATAACAATGATTATAAAAACTTTACTGCACATACTAAAGGTACTAACATTTCTATATTAAAAATGTTGTTACCCAAATGAGACTGATATTCCATAAAGAGTCACTATCTGTAAATAAAGTAATCTTAAAACACACAGATTGGAGCAGGCTCATAAGCAAGTAGACCATAACATAATAGTTCATGGGTTACCAACGTCAGCCCTCGGAAATTCACATTAGGTGAGAATATTACGACATCCATAGTGAGGCTCTGGTGTGTTAAGTGATTCATTTATATTGATGGATCAACTAGTGCACATTAAGGGAGACCTTAAAATCCTGGCCTGTTGCGCTTTTCTGAAACCTGTACTGTACTTAGATGATTATATTGTATAACTGGGCTGTAGTAACAACTAGAAACCATCAAAAAAACTGAAGTGCAGATTAAAGTAATATCAGAATTTGTCTCAGTAAAATGAAAGTTATTGAGACCACATTAGAAAGATTTCTAATTGTAAAAGAAACTCATCATACCTGGAATGGATTGTGCCGTTGCCTCACAGTTGATTATGGGGATGTTATTTGGCTGCTGCTGACTGGAGCTGACTTCAGGTTCGGCACTAATAGGTGGAGAGAGTGCTACATCACAGGATATCACTGGCTTTAACACAGGTGGAAGAAGCTCTTCTAAAGCCTCTTTCTTATCCGTACCGGGCAACTGAAGTGCTGATAGGGGTATGTTAATAGGTTGGTTGTTATTTCCAGTGGAAGTGCTGACTGGCATCTGATGTACCATTTGCTGGCTGCCTACAGAAGTGTTAGCAGGAATTTTGTTTTGAGGAGCCAGGGTTGGCCTCAAAGGCTTCTGAGGCGGCATTCTTGGTAAAACCAGCGGAGAGGGAGTTAAAGGCTGCATTTCCAGCTCATTGTTTATTGAATGTGGAACGATGTTGTGAGGTTTTGAGGGTCCCACAAATGGGGATGAGGAGTGATTCTGATTCTTGGGTTTCAACGTCTGTGTAAGTGATAATGAGGGCCCATCAATACCACCAGTGATTTCAGCATTAGCAACAATAAAATAGTCTTCTGGAGTCTCCTGTTTAATTTTTTTCACAATGACATCGCTGCTGTCTTCATCTACAATATGTGATTGAGACCCTGCAAGGGAAGTTGGACCTCCACTCGGCCTCTTACGAGAAACACTGGGGGATTGCGGAGCTCTGCGTTCAAAATCACTTTCTTCGTCTGTCATTGAAGACTCACATACCATATCAAATAAAGTAGCTTCATCTTCATATTCTTCTACAGTCTCATCTAGTTCAGATGGTTCACTGCAATATGAAAAATCACAGGAATCCCTTGTTTGATTGCAGTCTATTTTGTTTTTTACAGTCCTCCCTTGGTACCTTTCCAAAGGGCTAGTTTGAGTCTCTGAGGGCACACCTAAAATGCTGGGGCTGTCGGAATTGAAGCTTCTACTGTCCTGGAAGCACACTCTCTCCTGAGGGCCAGCCCTACAAGTGGTAGTCAATGGCCAGTGGTAGGCATGTCCAGCACTACAGCCCCACATAGCAGTGAGGGTGCCATGGGAGCCCTCAGAGAGTAAGTGCTTCAGGTTTGGAATAAGGCTACAAATGGTCCCATGGCTATGGGCCCAGCTCACCAACTTGGACAGGTTTTCTGAAGAGGTGTGAAGACAATCCTCCATGGTTTATGATCAAGGCCTCCTTTCCTACAAAAACAAACAGAGGACATGACAAATTAAACATGACTGTAGCTGTAATCTCAAAAAACGCAAGTAATAATGTACATGTCTGGGTTTAAAAAATAAAATAAAACAGAAGATAGGTCGATTGTAACAAAGTACAAGTAGCTTTATAAACAAGGATATGCGCTTGGTCACACAACCAATCAGTTGTATCAAGTGACAAGACAGTCCTAAGGCAAGAAAATAAGTTTTAGGGTCCACCGCCAGGCAGTCTCTACCCTCTCTCTATAAGATAATATTGCAGAGGGAGCTTATGTTGGATAAAAATGTTAAGTGCTTGTTGTGAACATTTTGCTCTCCCTATGAATATACAAGGAATTTTAACTTATCTGGCAAATTTTTATTTTAGAGTAGCCGATAAATTTTATATTAAGCTCAACAATAATAAGTTCTCTCTTGGGGACATGGGAAAATTAAATTATGGAAAGCACAATCATTCAAAATAGCAATGTCTGCTGAATCAGCTGAGATCTAATCTAAGTAATATGGGGCTTAAATTAAATAAAACAGAAATATCACCAATGGAAAGAATCTGCTACAAAATATCCATCAACCTTGGGACTTGCCGGCTATCCTGAGACGCAGTGTGGGTGTAACACACACACAATGTTTGCCATTGCAATGCACGATAACATGTTCACTTCTCTGTTGTGTCACTCTGCTGTTGTAAATACAAACGGATACACTAAGATGATCGGTTGTCGTTTTTCTATGTACTTGAGCAACAGAGAAGTTTATCTGGAGGATATTCACCAGGATAAAAAAACACAAAGATTTCAATGATATTTAAAGTAATTTACAGGAATGGTAATACTTTTTATTTATTACACGTTTCATTGGTTTAGATTTATAAATATATGCAATTTTTCACTAGCTGCTCAATGTACACAGGAAAAGAAAGTCAGTTGGCGGTATTTAGCTCAAAAACATATCGCTAAGGCTTAAAAACCCAATTTGTCTTTAACATCTTCAAAATTAGCCCCAACATATATATATGTATCTATATTAGTATTATAATAATAGTTTATACTATTGACAAATATATCTGAAAGTTAGGAGCCAACATTTTTTTAGGAGTCAAATTATGGATTATATACGGTCTAGAAATATATGTATATTACCCTTTGTACTGTAAGATGTAGGAGATAACATACAACACACACACAAACACACACTATTTATACACTTGAATAATGTATCTACAGCCAAGTTCATATTACTCTGAAATCTACAGACATTACTTTACGTAAACCAGATAAATCTAACAAGCAATGTGAACAAGGCTCAGGTGTCTGAAATATGCAGCAAGAGCCATCTTTAAAAATATGGAGAAAGAATCATAAAATATGCAGAAAGCACCATCTTTAAAATAATAAGATGCTAATAAATATACAATAAAAACGCAGGAAAACTAAAAGCTAATGGCTATGCTGTTTGCTAAATCCCTAGAACACAAGATGTGTAAAAACAAACCCACAATAAGGAATAAATAAAATATCTATCTTGGGAGGGTTAGGCGCAAAGGGCGCTCAGCGCCAGCCTCGCAATGAGTGCACAAGCATCTCAGACCAACAAAACACTTACTCTATGTGGCAAACCGCATTACCTGCCTTACAATTTTATTGCCATCATTTCTTGACGGGCAATTCGCTAGTACATATATATTGGCAAATATAGCAGCAACCTCTAAGCTGGATGTGCCCCTAGTCAGAAGCCCCAGGCTTGCACTGCATTAGCATAGCGAGCTAGCCTCCCGATAGAGCAGGGGTGGGGAATGTAAGGCCCAAGGGCCGTTTAAGGCCCCCGGAGTCGTTAGATGTGGCCCTTCTCCTTATTCCATAGCCAATGAGATAGGAAGAGCTGATGAGAAAGAGACAGATGATAGCAGTTCTAGCCATCACATTAGGGGTGAGTTAATTCAATGTTTGACCAAATACAGTAGGCAAATTTCTAAGTTGATAATTTTGTGCGGCCCTTGGATGATTTTATAAATATTAAAAATGGCCCTTGGCAGAAAGAAAGGTTCCTCACCCCTGCAATAGAGAGGCTGAGACATCTTACCTTACTCTTGAAATAGTGAATAGAGCTGGTCTCTACTTACTATGCCTCTTAATCCTAGATAAGTGTCTCCATAAGCAGGAATACGTTACCTCAGCATATATGTGGACTTTTTAAATGCCAAATGGGCAGTTAACTTGTACTCAAATGTACATCTGTAAATAATACTACTGTTCATATGTAAATTAAACCAGACACACGTCACTAACTGCATATATGTGAAAGCTTTTTATGCTAAATGAGCCAGGCAATTTGTACTCGAATATACATTTGTAAATAGCACAGTTATATGTATGTAAATAAAATCAGAGGTGAAGTCCACTTTATGTTTTCACCTTCTAACAATCTTGTATCCCTATAGCAACTAGTGGGCCAATATATTTAAACTAAATTGTTTCACTACTCTATTAGGCTACATTTTGACCAAGGCTTGGAATTATTGTATCCCTCCAATTGGACTATACACCACTAATCCTTGTGATAATAGTAACAATATATAACTACAAACAAACACACACACACACAAGCAGTCCATCTCTCACAATGTGATGTAACAAACACAAAGTGGATTCCTATACTCTTGAGTCTTCAAAAATTCAGATTTTCAGTAAAAATGTTTTTATGCCTGTGCTAATATTGTTAGTTTGTTTGTCTTCTTGAGCTGCAGTGATACTTTCACCACATAGTCGTTGAAGACCATTGATCAGTAGAATCAATGGTCTGCAAATAAATACTGAAAATGTACACAGTTCTGTATATGGACACTGGATGTGCACTATGTGCTGCCACTACTATCAGTATACACAGTGCTACACATAAATATGAATAGTATCCAGTGTACTGGCCACTGACACAGCATATATAGTTCTTCATATAGGGAGTGAAAGTATATAGTGTTCTGCACATATACACTGAAATAGGTTTCCTTAAGACCCTGATAGCATATAGTATACAATCGGCCAACATATAGACACTGACAGTATACCGTAGGTTTAATTTAATAAAATGATGGAATCACTCTACTCCTCCCTGGCGCAATTTAGCCTCAACTGCGTTGCACCAACGCAACTGCACATGTGGGAGGCAACTGCACATATGCAACACCGCTGCGCAGTCGCAGTTTCTACAGCGCAATAGGATGCGACTGAACATGTGCAACTTTGTTGCCTATCTGCATTTGCACAATTTGCCACTATTTAGCGGAAGTAGCTTGCGAGGAACGCACCGCACAGGCATTACTCACAATGGACGGTTAATTCCCAACAGCATCATATTAAATGCATTAACCCTCACAGATACTCATGATGCCGAATTAAATGGATAGATTTTAGTAGATTAAATCCTTTCATTGATAGCCAGTATATAAAATTAGACACATATGATTAGTCGCATTTATCAGAATAAATATATATAATTCATCACATAGAGTATATACCCAGTAAAACAGATTAGATACATATAATTTCTCACATATAGAGTCATAAAATGAAACTACTTCCCTTTTATACACACACTCATCAATATCAGATTAAATGCATGCAACTATTCACATAGATAGCCATCCTATCAGCATAAATATATATAGTTACTCACAAAAAAACTAGCAATCAAACTAATCAGATATATCTAGTACTAACGACTTGCCAGTCAAAAACGACGGCATGCGCAATCCCGTAACCTTCAAAGTGGCCGTTATGGTCCGTTGGCGCTCATCGCGGACTCTCTCTCATATATACATACATACATACATACATATATACACACACACACAGAGTGCCTTGCAAAATTATTCACCCCCCCCCCCCCCCTTGACTTTTTACCTATTTTGTTACATTACAAAGTTTTGTTAATCTGAATTTTATGTGATGGATCAGAACACAATAGTCTAAGTTGGTGAAGTGAAATTAGAAAATATATACATAAAACTATTTTTTAGAAATAGAAAACAGAAAATTGGCGTGTGCGTATGTATTCACCCCCTTTTGTTATGAAGCCCATAAAAAGCTCTGGTGCAACCAATTACCTTCAGAAGTCACATAATTAGTGAAATGATGTCCACCTGTGTGCAATCTAAGTGTCACATGATCGGTCATTACATATACACATCTTTTTTGAAAGGCTCCAGAGGCTGCAAAACCTAAGCAAGAGGCACCACTAACCAAACACTGCCACGAAGACCAAGGAACACTCCAAACAAGTAAGGGACAATGTTGTTGAGAAGTACAAGTCAGGCTTAGGTTATAAAAAAATATACAAATCTTTGATGATCCCCAGGAGTACCATCTAATCCATCATAAACAAATGGTAAAAACATGGCACAACAGCCAACCTGCCCACCAAAACTCATGGGCAAGGAGGGCATTAATCAGAGAGGCAGCACAGAGACCTAAGGTAACCCTGGAGGAGCTGCAGAGTTCCACAGCAGAGACTGGAGTATCTGCACATAGGACGACAATAAGCCGTATGCTCCATAGAGTTGAGCTTTATGGCAGAGTGGCCAGAAGAAAGCCATTACTTTCAGCAAAAAACAAAATGGCACGTTTTGAGTTTACGAAAAGGCATGTGTGAGACTCTCAAAATATATGGAGGAAGGTGCTCTGGTCTGATGAGACTAAAATTGAACTTTTCGGCCATCAAAGAAAACGCTATGTCTGGCGCAAACCCAACACTTCACCCAAAGAACACCATCCCCACAGTGAAACATGGTGGTGGCAACATCATGCTGTGGGGATGTTTTTCAGCAGCCGGGACTGGGAAACGGGTCAGATTTGAGGGAAAGATGGATGGTGCTAAATACAGGGATATTCTTGAGCAAAACCTGTATCCCTCTGTGTGTGATTTGAGGCTAGGACAGAGGTTCACCTTCCAGCAGGACAATGACCCCAAACACACTGCTAAAGCAACACTTGATTGGTTTAAGGGGAAACATGTAAATGTGTTGGAATGGCCTAGTCAAAGCCCAGACCTCAATCCAATAGAAAATCTGTGGTCAGACTTAAAGATTGCTGTTCACAAGCACAAACCATCAAAACTGGAAGGAGCTGGAGCAGTTTTGCAAGGAGGAATGGGCAAAAATCCCAGTGCTAAGATTTGGCAAGCTCATAGAGACTCATGCAAAGCGACTTGGAGCTGTGGTTGCCGCAAAAGGTGGTTCTACAAAGTATTGACTTTAGGGGGGTGAATAGTTATGCACATTTGACTTTTTCTGTTATTTTGTTCTATTTGTGGTTTGCTTCACAATTAAAAAAAAAATCATCTTCCACGTTGTGGGCATGTTCTGTAAATTAAATGATGCAAATCCTCAAACAATCCATGTTAATTCCAGGTTGCGTGGCAACAAAACACAAAAAATGTCAAGGGGGTGAATACTTTTGCAAGACACTGTGTAATAAATATAATATATATATATATATATATAATAAAATATTAGATTAATATCCCATGTATACGCAAAGCAAATTACGTTACATACATGTATTTCTTTTGTCAAAAAACACACTCATCAAATTTACAGTATTTTCTTGTTTATATTGCAGTCATATTACATAAGAATGCAAAACTAGGAAAATTTATTCATTTGAAATAAGAACTAAAAAAAAAAAAAGATGTACTGTTCAGGTGTGTATTTTTTGTGAGGGGTGTGTTATGGCTTTTATTGAAAGAAGATAAAGGGTCAACCTGTCACATATCTTCCAGCTGAATTAATAATAATAATATTAATAATAAATAATAATAATAAATAAAATATTATTAACACAAAGGGAATAGAAACTAACATCAATAGTGTGAGGGGCTGTGATGATACATTATCACAGGGCCGCCTCAGGTAACAGCTCCTCAGTCACACTATTGAGGGACAGGAGTTAATGTCAGGGACACAGAACATATAACCAGCTCTTAAGAACATCCTCCATGAGAAGCTGTGATAGAGGGAGACCTGTCAGTGCTGCTGGATTTGCCTCCTCTGAGCTGCGCTGTTCCCTCCAAAACTACAGGATGCCAATGAGCTACAGGAGGGCGTGTACTTCCTGTCCACAGAAACTGAGGTGATTGTGCATGCTTAAGGTTTGATTGACAGGTCCTGCTGGAGGACATGTACTTCCTGTTCCCAGATGGAGATGCTCCACAGGAACAGATTGTTTGTCAATGGTCACAAAGGGGAGGAGAGCATGGAATGCTGGAGGGAGCCTGCTGAGAACTAAGTAATACAGTGGATCCTCGGTTCTTGATCTCCTCAGAACTTAACGATTTCGGAACTTGGCATGTCTTACTGAGAAAAGAAAAAAATTAGCTCAGAACCCGGTGCTTGCTCGGTACTCGACGCACTTGCACCACCCCACATACTGTCTCTCAGGAAGTGCAATAAAGTTTTGTACTGTGGTGTAGTGTAGTTTGTGCTAACAAGAGCCCAAATGTAGTCTGTGCCTGCAAGAGCAGTCTGTTTCTACAAGTAACAAAAAGTGTAGCCGGTGCTTACAAGAACCAAAGTTTCAAGCAATAACCTCTCTCCTCCTCTACAAACGCCACCATCCCATTGGGCCCTCAAGTCCTCTAAGTAAAGTCAAGTTAAAGTTAAGTTACATTCTACTTTATTTTATCAAATTTTAGATTTTTATTTTGTTTTGGTATACAAAACCTTAAAAACTAAACAAACACCATCAGTTCAAACTAAAATGTGAAATTTCTGGGGCTCGGAACAGATTATTTCAATTTACATTGATCCCTATGGGAAAAACTTTCTTGGTACTTAATCTTTTTGAAATTCAACCTGCCATCCGGAACAGATTAATGTTCCAAGGTACCACTGTATTTAAACCAATAGGTTACAGTCAAACCTGCATACAGTATGTTAGAGCAAAACAGTATTTAATAAAACAAAATAAATATAATAACATATTAATTAGTATTACATAAAATACGCAATTATGAAATGTATAGGGTAAGAGGAATGTTGTAATAAATAATAATTATTATGATTTATGGATTATTGCAAATATTTGGCTGCCCCCATTGCCCTCATGCACCAGCCACTCCTGATAATAGCTCAAAAGTTAGCAACCAGAAGTAAAATGTTAAGAGCCTTGGCTCCCAAGGATTTGGGAAACCTTGTTTAAACGTCTGAAAATGTTCACACATTTGGTCTCATTTTGCATACATATGTATGCCGTATGTATCTCTTTATGACTTCATAGTATAATTTTGCCAACTGATCAATATTCATAAAAAAATTGATTTTATAATATATTGGTGTGATTTGTCTACATTTGTTGCATTAATATATCTCTTTAGAACATTAGGAATATATCAGTCGTCATTTTGAAGACATGGGAATATGATAGTGAAACAAATATTAGAAATTGGAATTCCAGTTTTATAAAATCGGGTAATTAAAAAAAAAAAAAGCATCAATTTACTGTCGGCCTTAAGGATGGATGTGCCTTTCTCTGGTGTAAGATTTAAGTAAATCTATAATTATATGTAAGAGCACTAAGCTTCACATTTTACAGCAACTTGTCTGTTGTTATTACTGGGGCCTGAAACTCTAGTAATAAAATATACATGTAGGGCTTAGTTTCTCAAGCTGTCCTTTGGCAGTTGTTTTCGGAGCCCTATTAATTGGAACGAACAATTAAAAATAAGTTATGAAGTAGTGCTTCTAATAATTAACAGCGCTCCATGGTATCTGTCACCACTATGCAAGAACAAGTTAATATTCTGCATTGTTTAACTAGGTCACTATCTAAAAATACTGTTTTATAATGTTATGGAGATTGTTGATAAGTAGATAAAAGTATAATATCTCCACATGTGTTAGCAGTTGATAATACTATACTAAAACGTGGAGCCATATAGGTTCATGAGCAAAGCATATATTTTACTAGGAATCAAGTAATTTATGTATTAATAAAATAACTTTTAGGAACCCTGGCTTCACAAAATTGTCAAGGTTAAAAAAAAAAATCTTGAATACAAATAGCCTTAAAATAAAATGTAGAACACAGTATACTAATTCAAAATACTGATGGAGACCATTTGATTTAAATTAAAATTATATATATATATATATATATATATATATATATATATATATATATATATATATATATATCCCCACATATCTTCTAAAAAGGCTCACAAATCTCAGGATCTTGGCCTACTTTACACTACATAGTGTAATGTGCGGAAGCAATTTGGAATTGCAACTGTGGTTCTTAAAATGTTACTTCTGGCTTCGAAGTTCTGATTTGAGTGGGATGATATTTATAACTTTCACATATTTTTTTATATTGAAGTTTCATAATCATGGTATTTATAATCAGGCATATTTTCTAAGGGACTATGAGGAAACCAACAGGATAAGAGAAACACTTCGGGTAGGTCCAGGTTTTATACAATATCCTGTAACCAGTCCATTCAGCAGGGCTGGTTCTAGTCTAAGTGGCATCCCAAATGGTGCTCAGCCATTTGGAACCTTATACACAGAGAAGGTGTGAGAGTATCTGCCAAGGCATGTTTCCTCCTCCATCACTGTCCAGTTAAAGGGAGCATTGCAGGTTCTTTGTGTGTGTGAGTTGCTCAGTTGTTTACGACCCTCCGTGACCTCATGGACCACAACTCACCATGCTAACCAATTCATGGCAGAAATACCGGAGTGGGCTGCCAGTTCCTTTTTCCATGGCCAAAAACATACAGCTCCTTGTATTCCTAGGTGGTCTCCCATCTAAGTACTGACCAGGCCATTCAGGATGGTGACCTCTTGGTTCCCTGACTGGAATCAAACCCAGGTCACAGGGGTGAAAGCAACAAATCCTAACCACTACACCACCAGGGAACCCACAGGTTCTTTGCACCTAAGAAATCTCAAGATAGTGGGTTCCAGAGTATGCCCCCTTAATCATGTCCCACTAAAAAAGCCACCTGAGCCAAACATCTGCCCTGCATTTCCGAACTCCTTACTTTACCTCAGAGTCACAAAAGCTTTTGGCTTCTTTGATGGGACGTGTGTTTTGGTTGGCCTTGTATTTACTTTTTCCTGGCACTTATGATATTTTAGTGCCGCATTAAGGGCTTTGTAAATGTTTTCCGCCAGGACTCTAAAAACAGATAAACAAGGAGGAATGCACATTTGTCATCAAACAGAATAACCGTGACACTTTCTTTCAGGACATGGACAATCCAATTACAAATATAAAGTCACTTTCATTCTTTGACCTGAATAGTTGAACAGCTCTTTAAATGCAAGGTCCAATTCATTATACAACTCTTAAGTGACATTTAATTGCGATCAGAAAAAGGAATTTAAAAACCTCCTTGGCACGCATTATCTACCCATGATATATTGATGAAATATTTATAGATAGTTCTCTACGGTTCATTTTCATCATGTTGTAAATAGCTATTTCTGCACGGCTCAATCAAAACCACCAAGAAATGCTGTTTAATATGTAATTTTGTTCCTGCTCTAAACAGTGTTTATTTGTGCTGCACAGGATATGAAGGGTAATCAGACACTGCCTGACATCTCCATGTTTTACTTATGTGGATTATGCCCCATTGCTTCTATCTGCTGACCTTTGCAAGTAGGCCAAATAAACAATATCTGCAGTGTTTAGCTTTCAGACTGGTTTGCCTAGCAACTGATTTAACGCAGGAATACGTTGATGTAAATAATATGTATTAGAGCCGCTAGACTGTCTGGCGAGTTCTCCTGACCCGCTCTCCTCTCTACTACATGAACATGATAAAACTCCTGCCAGGACAACCAACTATAGTTTTCTGGCAGCACAAGAGTTTATGGCACATCACATATAATTATGTGAATACCAACAGATCTATTGTATGCATGATCTATATGGGGCAGACCTTTTTATTCACTGAAACATTTCAACCAGTCATTAATAACAGTGCTTTTAAGCGCTTGTTACTAAAATAATGCTTGGATATGCAAATTACATTACATTATTTTAAATATTAAAAATTAGATCCTTCCATGTCCTTTAAGCAATCATGCTTACTTGTTCATATGTGCTGTTGTACGCAACATGGGGGTGGATTAATATGTAATGGATTATAAAACAAAGATAATTAAGGTCATTCTTCTGCGTATACGCACAAGTATGATTGTTTCTTTTAAATTCCTAAGTTATTCTCATTTGAAAGTTGGGGTGAACTTCCCACTTAAGTTATATGCAAGTGAGCTGGATTATTAATGCATCCGATAGAGGATAATTAGTAGTGTATGAAAAAAAGATGTTTGCATGAAAAAATACCAAAACAAATATTTAAACAGTTACCCTGAAGTTTGCTGAATTTCTTGCAATTGCAAACTGTTTTCTATCAATGTTGACAACCCCTGAAAATCCCAGGGAAAATTAGCATAACTTATACATTGTATCTTTTTGGTCTGTGAATTGAGCAGCTTCTTTCCTTTAGATTCCTGTAATAACCAGAACAAGGTCTGTGTCCCTTCATTCACTTATTGTTTTATTACATCCCAGGGGATACTCCCCCCCAGCCCCAGTGATTTATCAAGGACGGTGTGTAGGTCTAAAGAACAACCGTGTAACTGCTGAAGCATTTTTACTTAACTGTCGATTTATGGTCCTTTAAGGACCCAGTGTAGTAGCCTCATCTAGATGGCTGCATACAGCATTACTGATTGGCTGCAAAGGTGAGCATGCTCACATGGACAGGGTACACGGTTACAAAAATTAACCCTCTCAGGAGCCTAGCTTAATCCTGGGGGTGTAAATAAATGTAATCATACACTACTAATTCCCCTCTATCAGATGCAACCATAGCCTAGCTCACTTGCATACAGTTGCAAGCAAAAGTATGTGAACCCTTTGGAATGATATGGATTTCTGCACAAATTGGTCATAAAATGTGATCTGATATTCATCTAAGTCACAACAATAGACAATCACACTCTGCTTAAACTAATAACACACAAATTATTAAATGTTACCATGTTGTTATTGAACACACCATGTAAACATTCACAGTGCAGGTGGAAAAAGTATGTGAACCCCTAGACTAATGACATCTCAAAAAACTAATTGGAGTGAGGTGTCAGCCAACTGGAGTCCAATCAATGAGATGAGATTGGAGGTGTTGGTTACAGCTGCCCTGTCCTATAAAAAACACACACCAGTTCTGGGTTTGCTTTTCACAAGAAGCATTGCCTGATGTAAATGATGCCTCACACAAAAGAGCTCTCAGAAGACCTACGATTAAGAATTGTTGACTTGCATAAAGCTGGAAAGGGTTATAAAAGTATCTCCAAAAGCCTTGCTGTTCATCAGTCCACGGTAAGACAAATTGTCTATAAATGGAGAAAGTTCAGCACTGCTGCTATTCTCCCTAGGAGAGGCCGTCCTGTAAAGATGACTGCAAGAACACAGCGCAGACTGCTCAATGAGGTGAAGAAGAATCCTAGAGTGTCAGCTAAAGACTTACAAAAGTCTCTGGCATATGCTAACATCCCTGTTAGCGAATCTACGATATGTAAAACACTAAACAAGAATGGATTTCATGGGAGGATACCACAGAGGAAGCCACTGCTATCCAAGCAAAACATTGCTGCACGTTTACAGTTTGCACAAGAGCACCTGGATGTTCCACAGCAGTACTGGCAAAATATTCTGTGGACAGATGAAACTAAAGTTGAGTTGTTTGGAAGAAACACACAACACTATGTGTGGAGAAAAAGAGGCACAGCACACAAACATCAAAACCTCATCCCAACTGTGAAGTACGGTGGTGGGGGCATCATGGTTTGGGGCTGCTTTGCTGCGTCAGGGCCTGGACGGATTGCTATCATCGAAGGAAAAATGAATTCCCAAGTTTATGAAGACATTTTGCAGGAGAACTTAAGGCCATCTGTCCACCAGCTGAAGCTCAACAGAAGATGGGTGTTACAACAGGACAACGACCAAAAGCATAGAAGTAAATCAACAACAGAATGGCTTAAACAGAAGAAAATATGCCTTCTGAAGTGGCCCAGTCAGAGTCCTGACCTCAACCCGATTGAGATGTTGTGGCATGACCTCAAGAAAGCGATTCACACCAGACATCCCAAGAATATTGCTGAACTGAAACAGTTCTGTAAAGAGAAATGGTCAAGAATTACTCCTGACCGTTGTGCACATCTGATCTGCAACTACAGGAAACGTTTGGTTGTAGTTATTGCTGCCAAAGGAGGTTCAACCAGTTATTAAATCCAAGGGTTCACATACTTTTTCCACCTGCACTGTGAATGTTTATTTGGTGTGTTGAATAAAAACATGGCAACATTTAATACTTTGTGTGTTATAGACTGTGATTGTCTATTGTTGTGACTTAGATGAAGATCAGATCACATTTTTTGACCAATTTGTGCAGAAATCCATATCATTCCAAAGGGTTCACATACTTTTGCTTGCAACTGTATATCTTTAAATGACTAGGCTACACAAAACAACAAGTGAACTTCCCTTCCCAATTACCAGAATAGGGACCGTATAGAGCATTCTGTCACTATGTGCAGCTGGCAAAAATGATTTTACTGTCAATCCCACAAGTAACTTTACAAGATTGTAAGTAGCGAGTTACCATTCTTGTAGGGTGCTTTGGAAGAAAAGCTATTTTTACAAGATTTAAAGTTCAAAACAGGGCCCTTCATCGCCAGCGGTTGTTAATATTGTATTTTTCCTTGTTCTTATCCCCTGTACAGCACTACGGAATATGTTGGAGAGTTACAAATAAAAGTTAATAATAATATTACCACTTACTATACCTTAGATTGCAAGTCTGCGAGTTTCTATCCAAAGTACTTTGGGAATGTACCATGGACATTGGATTCCTAGCTCAAAAGACATGGCGCTCCTTGCTTTGCTAGATGTCAATTTGTATTTATCTTTGTCTGAACTTAATTTATGTACAGCGCTACGGAATATGTTGGCGCGTTATAAATGAACAATAATATTATTATTATTATTATTATTATTATTAATAGCTCTCTTCGAAAACAACAGGACATTAAGAAACCTCTAAGTGTGTCTACAGTAGAAGGAGATCAGACGTTCAAAACCTAAGGTGCAACATACATTGTTTTTTAATCACAGTCTGAAGTATGATTTGATTTAAGTATCACTTTAACAAATATTAAGTACAATTTTTTCTATAATGTTGTAGTATATGTTTCACATAAGAAAATAATCCTCAAATGCATTCCCCTGCAGTAGATGTCAAACTAAACCGCTATATTTTACCTCAGAATATGACTTCATGCCGTGTTCTTTCATTGGACAGAGTCATCAATCACCGGATTGCTTTCAACACGTTAATGAATCATTCCCATTGAATAACAAAAAGCATGGAGTCAAATTACTTCCCTGTGATTGAATAGGAATATTTATCAATATTCTCTTTTTCGGATTATCTCATATACCACACAACTTCCTAATTCTACAAAGCATATTCCTTCATCAAAGGGCGTGAACTATCACCATTTTATAAGTAAGCTCCATAGAAAACTATAGAAACATTTTTTTTTTAAGCCTGGTGAATATATTCCAAAATTAAAAATATTAGAAGATTGTATATCCGTGATAGAAACATTTTTATAAATAATTGTGATATCTTAAATACAGAAATAGTTTTTACAAAGGGAAGATCTGTATGAAAAGAATGTTAAAACATAATTTCTCATATGGCATTGTATAAAATTTCACATAGACATGTATATATATATATATATATATATATATATATATATATATATATATATATATATATATATATATATACACATGTCTATCTAAATATATTAAAACAAAGAAATGCTATTTAAAAGTTTAGATAAAATATGGCCTTTTAGGATGACTCCTCCCTCCGCGCTGAATATCCTAAGTACACAGGATGGGTGGGATTACTTAATGCGCAGGATGTGCATAAAACTATCTTTTTAAGTAGATATAATAGACAGGCAAGTGGCACCTATTATTCAGGATTGACAAAGCTATATTCTACTATATCCTATGGCAAGCTAGTAAAAAATAAAGATATTAAACTATCAACAAAGGTTCGCAAAGTTAGAACTATGGTATTCCCAGTAGTAACACACAGATGTGAGAGCTGGACCATAAAGGAGTCTGATTTAGAGTGCCTTGGACTGAAAAAGATCCAATAAATCAATACTTCAGGAAATCAAGACAAACTAGAAGGTGATCATGAGGCTGAAGCTCAAGTATTTCGGCCATATCTTGAGACGGCAGGATTCCCTAGAGAATGATTGAAGGGAAAGATTAAAGGCACAAGAAGAAGGAGACGACAGAGGCAGAGATGGATAGATGAGGTTACTGGAGCAATGAACATGAACTTGATGGAACTCACACAGGAAGTGACAGATGTACCTGGCGTGCTGCGATCCATAGGCTCACAAAGCGTCGGACACGAATGAACAACTAAACAACAACCATCACCAACACAATTATAAACACAGCCCAAGGGGAGAAGTTCTTAGTCCAAAGCAGCTACGTTTTATCTAAACTTCCTACTAATATTTCTGTATCTTTTCTTTTCAACTCAATGGGGACCAAGAAATCACATATTAACAATTGTGTTATACGGATGAGCACTCAAACTATTTTTGTGATTCTTTAATACATTGTATATAAAGATTGGTTTAGAAAATACAATTATATAAAACTATTATTATTTATTCTGTCAAATGCAAAATGTTCAGTTATAAATTTAAAGTACTGCAATTGATAAATATTATTCCTAGTATAAAACTATAAAAATTATATATTTACTGGGGTTGAGAAGTAACAGTTCTTAATATTGCATCACCCCCCAAAAATATCAAGTTTTAAAAAGGACCACTGGAGTTTAAAGACAAAAAAGGTTGTTTGTGAAGTATGTACTGAAGTATATTAACAGTTGTGTAAGCCGTGGGCATAAAGCATTTTGGGGGAAAATCTAAATTTTTTTGAGACTCTGTTTACGAGTACAAGAATCCATGATTTGTTTGACTTCATCAATGCTGGTGCCAACACATTCCATAGCGCTGTACAGGGGTCAAATACAAAGAAAAAAATAAATACAGTAGACTCTCCGTTATCCGGCACCCACAGGGATTGCCATATGCTGGATAACTGTAGTTTACGGTTGGCACTCTAAAAATAGGCCTAATTAACCCTATAAACCCCACAAAACCCATACACAATGTATTTATTTGCTACTGCTTATTAAATAGTCATTCAAAGGTTAAAAAAATAAAATAAAAACTGAGACAAAGTTAATGAAAAAAAAAGGATTTTATTATAAATTACATACATGAGATTGTAAGCCTCTGCCTGGAAGTGCCAATGGGCTCCTACAGGGTCAGGATCCACTTCATCCATGTCCAGGGTCACTTCCAGGCTGCTCCTTTTGCCGGTTGCTTGAGGTTCCTGTTGTGCAGGGTCATTTCCTGTTGCTTCAGATTCCAGTTGCGCTGGGTCAAATGCCGGTAAGTTGCGAGTTTCCGGAAAATCGGGGAATGGAGGTAGGTGCCGGTTGTTTGAGGTTCGTATTGTGCAGGGTAATTTCCTGTTGCTTCAGATTGCTGTTGTGCAGGGTCAAAATGCTGGCAAGTTGAGAGTTTCCAGAAATCGGGGAATGGAGGTAGGTATCGGTTGCTTGAGGTTCCTGTTGTGCAGGGTCATTTCCTGTTGCTTCAGATTCCGGTTTCGCAGGGTCAAATGCTGGTAAGTTGAGAGTTTCCAGAAACTGGGGAATGGAGGTAGGTGCCGGTTGCTTGAAAGTTCTCGATGCTTGAGTTCCAGATAAAAACGGGAGTCTACTGTACAATAGTAAACACGTTGCAAGAAGTAGGGGGTTTGAAAACCCCCCACCATCTATGTTTTATTTTAAAGTACCTTGTAAGATTGTTAGTTTGTGAGTTTTCAATCTAAAAGGGTGGGTGTGTCTTGGCTATCAGCAGAGAGAGTGGTTGTGGGGGGGGGGGGGGCTTTTATTAAGATAATTGGGTAAGATTTAAACAGCATGCCATTTCCCCTCACTAGCCTATAAGCAGACTCCTTGCTTCAGGAAATGCAAGCATATCCGTCCAGTAATGTAAACTCCTCTCTCTCATACAAACATCTTCCACCTATCATGGCTTCCACAAGGCCCTGGCAGAGGTATAAAACATTTCTAATAAAAAAAAACTAGCTGTATGATTTTTTTTCTGATTAATTAGCTCTTCGTTAACACTTTTCAAACAAATATTTTTTTTACTTCATTGTGCGGTGGTCCTTTAAGTTTGCAGTTTGGAATAAAGCAAGTTGTGGATATTTCTTTATCTCATAATAATTGTACTGAAGCATTTACCACAAACTACATCTGGGACTTATAAAAAAAACGAACATACTGTCTATGTGATCCACGGCAATTGAGAAGATTGCACCTCACAGACCGATTGGAAGCTATGAATTTAACAGTAACTGGATGTGCTGTATTATGAGAATTAGATTGTGTTATAAAGCATCACATTAATTATACATAGGTTTCTTTTAACCCAATGATTTCCACTTGATTATATTTTACTTTGCGCTGCATCAAACCCTGGTTGAGGCAATTCAATGTAAAAAAGTGGTGGAACATGTCCCACATATAAAATTTGATTGTGCTTTATATTCAATTTTAAATCTGATGGGATCAGCCACAAAATATTGCTCCAAATACTCCCATTATTTTTAAAACCATAGGCATGAAAAATTATGCCGCATTTCCTAAAATAAAAATGTAGTTGTTCTTGGCCTCCTTGCCAGTGTTAGGGTTTTTAAAAATTTATTTAACGTCTGTCCCCCAAAAAGCACAAGTACTCTCCAGTGAGATGACTAGGATAAAGAGCCCTTGTAATAATTCAGTTGTTATTATGTGTATGGATTTATATACAGAAACACACCGGAAGAAAGAAATTAGTAAAAGTATACCGAAAATGTATAAATAGACAAACGACAATTTGCAACCAAACAAAACCATAAAAATGTATAAAATTATACTATACACTCAACCAGTGAAGGTATAAGCCAATATATTGTGCAAAGATTGTAGAAACTAAAGGAGATACAACACAGCAGTGTTATAGATAAGAGCCGCACAACGGACTAACACCTTCATATATTGTTTTAAGGAGAACGCAAGAAAGTCTTACAGAAGGACAGATAAATTCAGTCATTGCTGAATAAATTCTATTTAGTGTTTCTGTCTGTTAAATAAATAAATAATTTAAAAGAAATGCCGTTGGGTCTGATGTAAAAACACATTGTTATTCAGAAACCTAAAAATTTTTGAATGAAGAACTGGTGCCTTATATTTGAAACTGGCTTTGATCTATTAAGGAAATGGGAATGCTGCTGGTACTGCCATAGGCGTGGCTACCACCGGTGCAGGCGGTGCAATGCACTGGGTCCCTCCTTTCGGAGTTTCAGTACAGTTGTCCCCCACCCCAGCCCTTGCATCTCTGGGCTCCCCTGTGTCCCCTCACTCCCCTCCCCTCTTGAATGCTTCTTAGGACTCCTCTGCAGTTGTGTCTTCTTGCCTGGGCAGGGAATCCCGAAAGACATGTGTGTGACATCATGCAGTATTCCCTACCCCAGAAAGAACAAAGACTGCTAGTTGAGACAGGGTAGCCCCCAGGGGGGGCGCTACACTTCAGAAATATAATATAAGCTACAATTTTTATGTTTTTTTATTTGTTTTAGAAATTAAAATGTGGACACAGATGTACTTTTTATTTACTGTACTACTGTGCGGTGGAGGGCTTCTATCGCTCTTTTGCCCACCATATATTAAATGATTGTTGTGGTTAACTACCTACTCGTAGGGTCCACAACACAAGCCGAGATCCCCCTCCATGCTGATGATAGTCCATAAGCTTGAAACAGCTGTACGTAGATAGGATTCTCAGCTTGTGTATAATCCAACCTTGGCTTTGCATTAAAGCTGTGTAATACAGCAGGCATAAGCTTAAAAAAGGAAGCCATATTTGATAATGGCTATGGATTGAAGAGTGAGGCATTTGTGGGCACATTTGCATGTCTCCGTTTCGCTTCCCAGAATGCAGTGTAATAACTGTTTTTCTTGAAATTATGCGCTAGAAGCAGGTTTTGTAACTTTTTTTTTTAGACGTTCAAATATGAACCTAGATGTACTATTTATTTACTGTATGGTGGAGGGCTTCTATGGCACTTTTGCCCACCATATATTAAATGATTGTTGTGGTGAACTAATTTATATATATATATATATATATATATATATATATATATATATACACATATATATATATATATATATATACACACATACATATATATATACACATACATATATACACACACACACACACATATATATATATATATATATACACACACACACACACACACTAGTGAATTGCCCGTCACAAAATAACGGCAATAAAATTGTAAGGCACGTAATGCGGTTTGCTACACCAAGTAAGTGTTTTGGTCGTCTGAGTACCTTCGGAGCGCATTGCGAGCCTCTCGGTTGGTGTATTTTTGGTTATCAGAGCCCCTTCGGCGCTCATTGCAAGGTCCACGCTGATCGCCTTTTGGCGTTTATTGCGAGCCTCTCCCCTGGTATACTTTTGCTCCTCTGAGCACCCTTGGTGCTCATTGTGAGCAGTGCGCCTTTGGCTTTTATTGCGATCCTGTCGTCTGGTCCTTTTTTTTTTTTTTTCCCCTCTATGTATTTTTTAATGATAATTAATTAATAAAATCATAAAATTAGTATACTTTACCTATTTGTAATTAATATATGCAGCAATTAATATTGTGAAGAGCTAACAATCTTTTTTGATGTTCCTACGTCATACAATGTACATTTGCACTCTTGCGGAGCTGAGTTGTAAGCGTCAGCAATGTGTGAAGTGTGCAGTGTAAATAGGCTGCGTGTGCGAGGGCAAACTGTGTAATTGTGCAATTCTGCATTTTGGAATGTTAATGTTATTCGTTGCAAGTTAGCGGTGTAAAATGGCGGCGATTTTGTATGTGTTACGCGGGTGTAGAGCATTTTGCGTCCTCCCTAATGGTGTATTTTATACCTTGTATGAGCTTGTGTAAAAGTCTTATGTGTCTGGCGTTTTTTTGCCTGTTTATTAGGCGATTTTCGTGTGTGGAAACTCGGCAAGTTGTGGTTCAATTGTCGTGCAACCTGACTCCCAGACCTTGCGGGCAATATACATTTTATTGACAACTTTGGGATTATACTCTGTTTCAATATCCGAATTTTTTTTTGTTAATACTACATAATAAAGGCGGTCTTGAATTAGGAGAGTACATTTTATCACACTCTTGCCACCAACAATAAGAATAAAAAAAAAAGGGGGAAAACATTTGTAAGCACATTGACTCTATGGCTTTTATTATGGTGAATGTAAAAGTTGTTTATTCTGGTATTCTTGATGTTATCACATTGTTGTGGCACTACACAATGCGCCTGCACTTCCACCTATATATATGTCCTATGCTGCTATTTTTAGTAACATGAAGATCATGGTAATGTGCAGGTAATGATGCATTAACATCATTGTGCTTCAAAAGGAATTTAACAAAGTGACTACACCGTGCTCAGCTTCTAGTACATATGACATCTCTTCAGGATAGTGGTGAGGGGCTGAAATAAGGCTGGTAATTCATAATGTGTGTGGGTGGCCTGGGAAATGCAGAGTGTTATGGAGACAAGCAGCTGCCTGAATTAGACAATGACTCTAAAGAGCAACACAAAGTATAAAGAGTGCAAGTACATATAAACATAGAGTCAAGGCTCTCCTCATGCGAGCAGTCATCCATTTGTTACCCAGGCAACATTCAAGTGTCTTATGATACCGTCACTTTGCTTTTTTAGGTTATTTTAAAACAAACTGAATTACCTCAAAAAAAGGGAAGAATTGAAAACAAAATACAAGAAAAGTTTTCTATCACATAAGTGTATATATATATATATATATCTATATACACACACACACAGTCAGGTCCATAAATATTGGGACATCGACATAATTCTAAACTTTTTGGCTCTATACACCACCACAATGGATTTGAAATGAAACAAACAAGATGTGCTTTACCTGCAGACTTTCAGCTTTAATTTGAGGGTATTTACATCCAAATCAGGTGAACGGTGTAGGAATTACAACAGTTTGTATATGTGCCTCCCACTTTTTAAAGGGACCAAAAGTAATGGGACAGATTAACAGTCATAAATCAAACTTTCACTTTTTAATACTTGGTTGCAAATCCTTTGCAGTCAATTACAGCCTGAAGTCTGGAACGCATAGACATCACCAGACGCTGGGTTTCATCCCTGGTGATGCTCTGCCAGACCTCTAATGCAACTGTCTTCAGTTCCTGCTTGTTCTTGGGGCATTTTCCCTTCAGTTTTGTCTTCAGCAAGTGAAATGCATGCTCAATCGGATTCAGATCAGGTGATTGACTTGGCCATTGCATAACATTCCACTTCTTTACCTTAAAAAACTCTTTGGTTGCTTTTGCAGTATGCTTCGGGTCATTGTCCATCTGCACTGTGAAGCGCCGTCCAATGAGTTCTGAAGCATTTGGCTGAATATGAGCAGATAATATTGCCCGAAACACTTCAGAATTCATCCTGCTGTTTTGTCAGCAGTCACATCATCAATAAATACTAGAGAACCAGTTCCATTGGCAGCCATACATGCCCACACCATGACACTACTACCACCATGCTTCACTGATGAGGTGGTATGCTTTGGATCATGAGCAGTTCCTTTCCGTCTCCATACTCTTCTCTTCCCATCATATCACTCTGGTACAAGTTGATCTTAGTCTCATCTGTCCATAGGATGTTGTTCCAGAACTGTGAAGGCTTTTTTAGGTGTTGTTTGGAAAACTCTAATCTTGCCTTCCTATTTTTGAGGCTCACCAATGGTTTACATCTTGTGGTGAACCCTCTGTATTTACTCTGGTGAAGTCTTCTCTTGATTGTTGACTTTGACACACATACACCTACCTCCTGGAGAGTGTTCTTGATCTGGCCAACTGTTGTGAAGGGTGTTTTCTTCACCAGGGAAAGAATTCTTTGGTCATCCACCACAGTTGTTTTCCGTGGTCTTCCGGGTCTTTTGGTGTTGCTGAGCTCACCAGTGCGTTCTTTCTTTTTAAGGATGTTCCAAACAGTTGATTTGGCCACACCTAATGTTTTTGCTATCTCTCTGATGGGTTTGTTTTGTTTTTTCAGCCTAATGATGGCTTGCTTCACTGATAGTGACAGCTCTTTGGATCTCATATTGAGAGTTAACAGCAACAAATGCAAATAGCACACTTGAAATGAACTCTGGACCTTTTATCTGCTCTTTGTAAATGGGGTAATGAGGGAATAACACACACCTGGCCATGGAACAGCTAAGCAGCCAAT